>CM077156.1:171431530-171821155 GCA_039583875.1 Platanthera guangdongensis | reverse complement strand
CCATTGATATCTTTTTTAATCACTTCTAGTTTGGTTCAGTTTCTAGCACTCTAAATATTGTCCTTTCATATTTCAACATTACCAGATAGAAAGAAAGCTGTAATTAAATTTTATCTATTATTCTCAGATTTAAGTTTGTTGGATAAAGGCTTGAGTATTGTTGTATTCTTGGATTTAAGCGATGTTATAGTTTGTGCCAAATTTGATTATATCCAGAACATGATTTTCACCTAGGCTGCACACCCAGATGTTCTTAAAATGTTAATTCTTAACATTTTCTTGGGCATTGCAGTGTTTTCAAATGCATTAACCATTAATGTCAATTTATCAACTTTTTTTAATAAAAAATGTTGATAGGGCTATGCAACTAAACTTCTTCAATCACATTCAACTGTCATTCCAAGGAATTTGCTACGTGCTCTACTTTGTGGAGGGAGGAGGCGAGGATACAAGGAGAGTAAATCCTAGAATGAGGGAGTAGGTGAGAAGAACTAGAGAGAGAGAGAGAGAGAAGCTTGATAGAGAAGAGAGAACTTGATTAATACCTTTCATAACTACAAAGACACCATGAGTTCCCTTAAATAGAACCCTCCTGGCATAATCATAAATAACAACATATGCGTAAATATTAAAATACTATGACGCAAAGACTATGACCCAACTCGAGATAACTCAACACGACTCGATACATAAGTACTCGACTTCATACATAAATATTATCTAACTAGATCACTGACGGAGGATCCGTAATAGATCCGTAACACTACGACGCGAAGGCTATGATCCGACTGGATATAACTCAACACAACTCGATACATAAGCACTCGACTTTATACATGAATGCTATCTAACTAGATAACTGACGGAGGATCCGTAACATCCACCCGCCCTTGACATCGAGCTTGACCCCAAACTCGAACTCCACATGGATGGTCGGATCATCTGGCAGCTTGATCTCCCGCCAGAACAACGTGCGGTAACGTTTAGCGGCGGCGGTGGCGTCGGCGGCGCCAACAGTAAAATGGGCAGCATATGGACTAGCTTCGTCGGGCCCGCTGGAGGTGTTGTGAGCAGGAGCCACACGGGGGTCGGAGGGCCGACATGCGGCGGCAGGAATGGATTTGTCGGAGTTACTGGAGCAGGTACCGGAGGAGCAAGTGCCTGCAAAAGAGGCGGCGAGACGGCCGGTGGAAGCGGCATGGCAGGGGCCGGCGGAGCAAGAGCTGACAGAGGCGGGGACAAGTCAGTCAAAGGAGTCGAGGATGAAAGTTGTGGAATGGCGGCGGCTGGGGCAGGCAGAGCCAACTCAGAAAGAGCCCCCCCCATAGATGACGAGGCGATGACACGGACAGGGCGAGGGCCGACAAAGCAGGTGGCGGTGATTACAAGCTCAAAATCGGCGGAATCGGTGGCAGCGACAACAGAGTTATCCTCGACCCATTGCAGATGTCGGCAATAAGCTGTGTTGAGGCGGCCCAAAGAGTCCTGGAGGTAGTCCAGGAGCGCGACGACCTGAGCAGAGCTTAATTTCACGTGCACCATAATGAAGGGATCCCTGAGTAATTAACTAATCAACAATTACTCAATTAACACACACCTTGGTCTTGAATAAAATTGGCCTACTGCTGGGTTGACTCGATGTGCGGCCGGCACGACTGACCAGACTTCGGCTCGCTGGGCTCGAGGGATTGAACTGCGCGGCTCGATTGGACGGGCGGTGTCGAAGAAGAGGTGTTGACGCAGTAGGCGGGCCGCCTTGCTGCTCCTTAGACTGCGCGGGACGAAAAAAATCTCAGAGACGCGAAGGATCGTGTTGGAAGCGTCGTCGACTGTGTCCAGGGGAACGATGGTGGTTGCGGCTGTGGCTGTGGCTGGGGACGGAACGACGAGGAGTGCTTCTGGGCTTGTAGATACGGTCGTGGACTGTCTTGCAGATGTGATTCGGCGAGGAGTGCGGCTGGGGACGGAACTGCGATACAACTTTGGTTTGTTATTGCAGACCCGTCCGAGGAGCTGATGGAGAACGGGGGACGGGGAAATGGTGTCAGCGCGATGTTGGCGTGCGTCCGTGGAAGAGGATCGAGTGACTCTGATACCAGGTTGTTGCGTGCTCTACTTTGTGGAGGGAGGAGGCGAGGATACAAGAGGGATAAACCCTAGAATGAGGGAGGAAGTGAGAAGAACTAGAGAGAGAGAAGCTTGGGAGAGAAGATAGAACTTGATTAATTCCTTTCATAACTACAAAGACACCATTGGTTCCCTTTAAATAGAACCCCTCCTGGCATAATCGTAAAAAAACAACATATGCATAAATATTAAAATACTACGACCGAAAGACTATGACCCGACTCGATATAACTCAACACGACTCGATACATAAGTACTCGACTTCATACATAACTATCATCTAACTAGATAACTGACGGAGGATCCGTAACAGATCCGTAACACTACGACGCGAGGACTATGAACACTCGATACAACTCAACACGACTCGATACATAAGTACTCGACTTTATACATAAATATTATCTAACTAGATAACTGACGGAGGATCCGTAACAGATCCGTAACAGATCCGTAACAGAATTGTACTACTACACTTGAGTTTGTAAGAAGTTTGGTTTTGTAATAGTAATTGCTATATAAATAAGAATAAAAATCTCTAATGTTCTTGTTCGAGTTCCTAAGCTAACGTGTAGTCCTAAAAATATGAATTGTAACTGCTCAACTGCTTCTCCTGCTGTACATTATCTATATATCACTAAGAATTTGAACTGCCATGTACTCATATTGGAAACCATGTGTCATTTACAAGTGTTTTGAGTTGACTTATGGTAATATATAGCGAAAATATGCTAATTTATGATTTTCTTTTGTTTATTTTTTGCAGTGCTTTCTGCAACTACGCCGACATTGAAGCTTTCACTGAAGAGAAGAAGAAATCCTTACTAATTAAGCGTCAGGGTAAAGGGTCCGACTTTGTTCGTGCCGTTGAGGAGATAATTGATGTCTATGAATCTCTAAAGAAGCAAAACCTTTCTAGAGTTGATTCTGATGATGGAGACAATGTTAGTAATGCATTAGACAAAGAGCATTTGGAAGATGCTGGAATCAATTCTGTTGGAAAGATTGTAGAGACTAGCTTGAGTTCTTCTCTTAACCATTATTCAGAAAGTGCTTCTGTAACAGATTGTGGTGATATGGGAAGGGTAGATGATGCTTCTGGATCCTTGCTAGATTTTGATAATCACAATAAAAATGAAGTAGTTGATGATTCTACCAAAAATATATCTATCCTTGATCAGCTCAGAAAAACTCACCTTTCTAGTATTCCCACAACTAGAAAAAGGGCAAGGGATGCACTCTTGCCAAGGTCTATTACCAAGAGTGATTCATCGCTTAGAAGGTCTAGAAGTTCATTAGTTAACCGGCCATGCAAATCCCAAAAGTCATCTATGCAAGTTGACACTAACTTGTTTGTTAGATGTTCAGCTGTTGACTTACTGCTGGAAGGATCTAGACCAAAAGAACAAGTTCTTGTTAGAGGAGAACATCTTGTATCTTCCAGTGTGGAGGCTTCATCCATTGCCACAGAATTACCCCTTGAGGATATTTTTCCAGCTAAATCTGAGGCAACAGATTTAGATGATGCAAATGTGCTAGAATTTAGTGGAAAAGTTGTAAGTTCTGATACTGATACCGGCTCGAAGATATATCCAGATGGAAATGGTAGGCCAATTATTAAAGATGGGACCCCTTCTAATTCATTGGTGATTAAGTCAATGAGAGAACCTTACAGAAAGCAAGTTAACAGTGCTAGAGCGCTGGGTGAAATAGATGAAATAGATGCTCAGAGTGACGATGGCAGCCATTCGGATTCTTCGAATTCTGGACATGGTAAAACTAAAAAATTTAGTAATGAAGATGGAGACGGACACCTTCCTCTGGTGAAAAGAGCAAGAGTTCGATTGGGGAAAACACCGGCAGAAGAGAGAAATTTAAATGGATCTATTGTTCCCAAAGTGAAATTAGACAATCTTATTACCTCAAATGGACATTATGAGAGCACCACATTCTCCAGTCCTGTGAATAATTTTCCAGTAAAAACGGGCCCTCCTAAAAGACCTTCGCCTGTTACAAAGGAAGTTGCAAGGCCTCCAACAAATGGTTCTGCTGATGATAATACTGGAAGAGATCTGTTGTCATGCAAGAGGAACATACATCATCTGATGTTGGATGTTGAGTCAGCTCTTCCTCCATCAAAGCGCTTGCATCGTGCTTTGGAAGCCATGTCTGCTAATGCAGCCGAAGCCGCAGTTGATTGTCTACTACCTAGTGAAGCTGCACTTGACAAGAATGCATGTGCTTTATCTCCAAGCTTAACATCACAAAATCTGGCAGGTTGTTGTTTAACATCATCAGAAGTAAAACCCGATGATTCTAATTCTGAAACATTAATTAACACCCTTCAAGAAAATTCTGAGGAAATCATAACTGGAAGGAGTTCTTGTCAGGGTTCATTTACATCAAATGTTACAGGTACTTCAAAATCTTCCTCTATGGAGTTGATTGAGAAGTGTGGTAGTGGATGCGAACCCAATCATTCATTGTCTCCGAAGGCAACTGACACATGCAATTCTCAACAACTTACTGATTTATCACCATCAGGTGGAGCTGCTACAGTCCTGTCAACTACAAGTACTGTCTGCTCGGCAAGTGAAATTGATGTTGCTGCTGCATGTTCAGACATTGTATACATCGACTCTTCAGCAACTGATATGAATGTTATCCTTTCAGTTTCATCAGCCACTGATGTTTGTTACTTGTCCAACTGTATGAATGGTGCCACTGCAGCTTCCGTAACCACAAATTTTAGTTCTACAACAAATGATAATTCCATGTCGACAATTTCTTCAAGGTCACACTTTGAACAAAGTTTTCGAGTTAGAGACATGTAAGTGTTTGTCCTCTCCTCTCTTGTTTATCCCTTCCTTTATCTACTACATAGGTTGGTTATCTTAAAGCTTTACAAGTTATCTATGGCATATCAAAGTGCATGGAAAGTTGCATACGTGGTTGCTTTGGTATATTGAGTTAATATGATTGTTTTATTCATATACATCTGAGTCAGATATGAACATAGTCAAAATATTGAGCAAGTCATGTATTATTAACTTTATTATGCAATGGCATTTCTATAATTTATGATTCTCCTAACCCATGTAAATGTGCATAATTATTGGATTATTGGATTTTACTTCTTAATTGGTATCAGAGCTATGACTCTGCTTGATCCCTCTCTCGCCCATTTGAGCTCCCATCATACAACCACCCATCACGTCACATTTTTCCTATCGACGTCGCTGATCTCGGCATCGTCCGACAACAATCTCGGTCTCGCCCGACGTTGCCAATATTGATCTCGCTCGCCCAAGCCCCGTCGTTCTTTGCCAACACAATTCATGCCAATTCCGTCATTCCGATTCAACGTCATACTCATGGCATTCATGATTAATGCTTTGTCATTCACGTCAGTCCATGCCACTCACGTCTCCAATCTTGTTGATCTCTGCCAGTCGATCTTGTCAATTTTGCTGAGTGCCCTATCAATCGATTTTGTTGATCTCCAATGTTCTTGTTCCGCTCTCTTCCAGTTTTCCTATTCGATAAATCTAGATCCAGTTTTCGCTCTCGTTCCGCTCTCTTCTAGTGTTCCCACTCAGGCCTTGTATCTATGTATGGCTTTTTAGTTTCTCGTCTTATGGTCGACGACCTATCATCTAAAGGAAAGAGGAGAGAAAATGACTACGAATGGAGATCAAAACAAGTCAAAATGAGAATTTGAAAATGAAAAATAGAAAAAAAAAGAGATGTGGAATCACCGACAAAAAGAGTGGTATCAAGAGGGGAAAAAGCTCAGAAATACAGATCCAATTGTGAAATGGCTGAGTGTGATCGGTAAAGAGGACGACCAACTCCTTAAATTGGCGAAAAGGGTACACGACATGTACCTCTACCATGTAACTTTAAATGATGTGGATTTCATTGACAGTCAAAGATTTCGTCAAAAAGGTGTTTGCTGTGCAAATTGACTAGGTTGTCGTGGACGTAGGGCGTTTACATGTGCTTCATGTGTAGTTGTCGACAGAAACGTCCAAGGATAATAATTTGTCAAAATCATGCGCATTGCAGATCCACTTCCTACTTGCACGTGTAGCGTGCACGTGTAAGATATGAAAATTAGATTTCATGGGCTAGCGAGCATGAGTGTTGTTTTATTATAATAGCTTTACATGCCCTTGTTAAACGACTTGTATGTAGGGCGTATACCTTGCGTAAGACGAGATCGCACCCCCATAATGTCCATGCCCGCGTGTTTGCTGAAAAATCTCTACACCTCTAGGTACACGGCGTGTGCCTACGGCATGTAATCTAAAATTTCTGATTTTAAGGCTTTTTTATCATTTTTAGCAAATGTCTCTAATTAAATAATCAACCAAGCAGTATTGATAGATAAAAAGTTGCATAAATAATGAATTTCAAAGCAAAATTTAGGCAGATTTTTGAAAAACAAATAAGTATAGACTTTTGGCGATTATGATGTAGCATTTAGAAGAGTTTCTGATGCAATGGTAGGCCGATTCAGACGGGGCCCTCTAAATGCAATCCTACATGTGATGGAGAATGATGAAAATGCAAGAGCAGGTCCGCGATAATATTAGGAGCAATAATAATTACTATAAGATTAACAGATGCACATACATTCACAAACTTTAATTAAGGGCAAACAAGCTTAGTTCACGAAGCAATCGAGACACAAATATTTTATGCGTTTGCAGAATAAACCATGCAAGTCCAATGAGGTTCAGGACTAATAACAAACAACAATGACAACCATTGCAGATAAAGTGTCAAGTACACAACAATAGAAAAAGAAATAAACTCCAAACTACATCTTACGCATGCAGGTGGTGGTGGAGGTGGGAATGACGATCCAATGGAGATTGACTTCGTCAAGGATTGCGAATGACTGGACAACAGCTAACACTTGGTATGGAGGAGGTTGGAGGCTGGATAGTGGCGAGTTTAAGGGTGGATGAATGGGATCCGGTGCGACTGGAGTAGTTAGCGGTTGTAGGGGTTAAAGAAAGGGAGGGGAGGAGTCAGAGAAGGAGAGGCTCACGGGGTTACTAGTGGCTTAGCGAGGGTGCTCCCGACAAGGGGAGGGGCGGAGGAGGAATCACTGTCTTGGAAGGTTGTTGGAGGCTTGGCGAGGGTGCTGCGGGAAAGGGGAGGGGCGGAGAATTAGGAGAGGTTCACGTGTTGCTGGAGGCTTGGCCATGGTGCTGCAGGCAAGGGGAGGGGCAGAGAAGGAGAAAAGGCTCACATGGTTTGGACAGAATTGGGAACGGAGTCAGAACGTCGGCCTTGGAGTCACACAAAGGGATCCTCGTCGGTATCTTACCAAGAAAAGGGGATCGACGGTTCCACCTTCTTGGAACTAAATCATCGATGCCCATCCACCATAACCTGCGTGTATAAGTACTCAACTGAAAATAGGCCATCCAAATCGGATGGCCCACAACGTCCATGCCGATCGGGCGCTAAATATGACCCAAAATATAAAACCATACATCAAACGGACTCGAAACAACCGTCTTTTCGCAATATTAGCCAGGAATGATAAGATAAGTTAGGAATGCCTCCCAGAGTGCTTTATTTACCGTCTTTGAGCTCGACACAAGTAGGACAATGATTTTTAAAGATTAAGGAGATTAAAATCCACTTTATTACTGTTCATATTATCTTCAGATGATATAGTTTTAAACAATGCCCATAAACTTTGAATGTCCTTTCTCAGGATGCATTATGAGTACAATCCTGTAGGGCCAAACCTCTTTGACGATAAAGGGCCCGGACCATCCAAATTTTAATTTGCCTGGAAAGAGTCTTAATCCATATTTGTACAATAGAACTTGGTATCCCGGCTTAAAACAATTTGGATGTTTAATTTTTCGATAATGAACAACTTTAGCGCGCTCTTTTTTAGGTTTATTATTTTCATAAGAATTAGAACGCTACTCGCCGAGCTTTATTTACTTGGTACTTACTACTCGGCGGCTAAACGTAGTTCAAGATTTAAAAAATTTAAAGCCAAAATGGCTCTATAATCTAGTTCGACGAGTAAATGACATGACTTTTTGTAGACCGATTCATACGATGTACAATCTATAAGGGGTTTTGTAAGTCGTCTGATATGCCCATAAAGCATCGAGTTTGGTCGACCAATCCTTTCTACTTGTGTTAACAATTTTTCTAATATTCGTTTAAGTTCCTTATTAATGACCTCAACTTGCCCATTAATTTGAGGGTAATAGGCGGTGGATAATTTATGTGTAACAACATGTTTTTGTGAAGGATATTTGAATGTTCCAAAATATGCCCCCTTATCACTAACTATAACCCTAGGTGTGTCGACTCTTGAAAATATTCCTTTTTAAGAAAGGAGATTACAACCCTAACATCATTAGTGGGGAGAGCTTGAGCTTCCACCCGCGTAGATATACCAAGATATATTTTTGACCAAAACAGGAAGATCGCAGGGCAACAAAATGAATTCCCCGTTAATCAATTTTTGCATTCAATAAAGAATTTTGGGGAATTTCATCCCGACGAGAAACATTACCTGTGTGTTGGCAATTGTTACACATTTACGGATTCTTCGCATCCTTGAATAGGGTTGGCCAATATAAGGTAGCTCCAAGAACTTTTTCTGCTGTCTGATTAGCTTGGTAATGACCAGTGATAGGCTATATTATTAAAGGCGCGCCTCAGGCACGCCTAAGGCTCCTGGCTCACCAGGCTCAGAGGTTTGTGCCTCCGTACGCCTTATTTGCGTCTTTAGAATATAAAGGGCGTGTCTGCGTGAGATTTTTGTTGTAAATATTTTTCTTCAAAAAATAGAAAAAAATAATGTAAGAACTCAGTAATTTTTATTGATATAGTATTTGTGAAAAATAATTGTGCGCTGAGACTTAAATATGATGCAAGTGACCTTATTGATTTTATTTTTTAAGATATATAAATGATAGTAATGAATGATTAATTAGTAGACTAGATGAAGAATTTGATCGAGAAGATGAAATGATTTCTGGTGCTGATTATTTAAAATGTATGTGATTGTGCCTTGCCTTCGTCAGGCGCACGTCTGCACCTTGAGCCTATGCTCCAAGACCCCTTTGCGTCTTGGTGCGCCTAACGCCTTTGATAACTAAGTCGATAAGACCTCATGACAATGTTGCAAAATTTACGCTCCTTCAATAGAAACACATCTCTGCACCACTTGGTCCGCACAAACTCGCAAAAGATAGGGGTCTTCCCAAAATTAGTGTTTCAAATATGAGATGAATTTCTTCTGTTGATGAGAAAATCCTTTTGGGAGGTCCCTAACCGCAAGATAATTTGATAAAATCGGCGAACCAAGGGCTGAAAGTGCCATGCACCTCTTGAAGCACTAGAAGTCATTCTTCATGGAACGTATCGTTGATGTACTTCGATTAATGCCTCAAATTAAGGGTTCTCCAACTAAGATAGGTGATCCACTGCAAGGTTCTTCGCTCCCTTCTTGTCTCAAATATCTAAGTCAAATTCTTGTAAGACCAAAATCCATCATGGTCCGTTCGGCGCGCAAGTATTGGCTTTCTGGAGTTGGCTTTTGGTCAGAAAACCAATATCTGCAGGAATTGGTTTTGTACAGAAAATCAATTCTGTTGTTCGGCTGTAAGAAGATATTCAATGAACAAAATTGACATTGATACTTAAATGTTGTTCGGCTGCACAAAAGAATTGGTTTTCTGGAATTGTAAATTTTACAAAATATTTTTTTTAAATGTAAGCATTGTCCACAAAATCATCAAAGTACTAAAAATACTTGAAATGAAAGTACTAATAATCTTAAAGCATCGTCCACAGAATAAAAGTTCCGAAATAGCAACACAACTAGATAAAAAGTCAATGACTCATAAACAAAAATACTAAACTAACGATCAAACTGCATTCGCTGCCAGGTGCCCTTCAACTCGTCCGGGAGTCTCTTGAATATATCACGTTTGACATTATCATGACACTGTATATCCATCGCCCTAAGGAAATCTTGAGAAGATAAATCAGTCATCCGAGTAAGTGTGACGTAGATGTCGTTAACATCACTAGCATTCATGGTCCCCACCACTCCTTGCACCGAGTCAGCCAATTTTTCAATGGCCACTGCTACCGAGTCATTTTGTCCAACTCGCTTTCTCCTCCTACTGCTCCCTTCTCCATCAACTCTAGCCGTCTCCTGTGTATTACTTGTTTTTTTCCGCCATAGACTCTGCATCTATCTCCTTTGCCGATTCTGTTGTGGTCGTAGCATGACTACCAGTCGCTCTTCCACCCGTTTGGTGTTTTATGACCCAAACTGTGTTGTTCCAACAAAGCGTTCGAAAGAGTAATGTCCATTTCGATTGTCCAATGCATGTACGACCGCTCGGTTCTACCACCAGCCTTTGATAAGCTCTTGTCCATGATATGTGATCTAAGGAAAAATTAAAAGTAATTAAGTACAATAAAAATAACCACACTGAGTTCCAAAAAATCACATGAAGTTAACAAATAGATAGAGTGCAATAAAAAGTAATTAACAAATAGATAGAGTGCCAAAATGTTACAATAAATAACTAGAGTTGAACTTAACATAAGATAATTGTTTAATGACGACTAGAAAAAGAGTTCTAACAAGGTTTACAGTAAACGTCAACAAATAGATAATTGTTTAATGACAACTCTGATATTCGTTGAACATATTCATGGCTAGAGTATCCCTAAAGTTTGTCCAGTCTTGCGTAGCTTGGATTGGACTAACAATGTCAATGTAATTGTTAAAATAGCTCATGTAAAGGGCCAATTATTGGGCCTATTTATTGTTTTATCTTCTCTCCTCCTTTAGTCCCACATCTTGTATATGATTTTCTTCTCTCTTCCTCTTCCTATATATTTGTATTCTCTCATTGTATTTACATACACAAGCAATACATACAAGTTTTTGAGCTCTCTCAACATGGTATCAGAGCCAGATTACTGTACTCTGCGGTTTGCCCTTTTTCTAACCGCCAAGCCCGCCCGGTTTCTTTTTCTCCTACCCGCTGCTTTGTCTCCTGCGGACTGGTAGCCTACCCGCTCCGGTCTCCTGTCCGCCCCTGGCTCTGCGGTTTGCACCTCTGCACCCGCTTCTCCTCTCCCTCTCTGTGGTTCCACTCTCTTCAGGCTTCTTATAGCCACCCTCTCTCTGCTTCGTGGGGCCCACCTCTCTTCTGACCGCTGCGGGCTCTCTTCTTCTGTCCGTTGTCCGCTCCGCTGCGGCTTCACCTTCTAACCGCTGCGGCTTCGCCTTCTGACCGCTGCGGCTTTGCCTTCTGTCCGCTGTCAGGCCCCAGTCCTCTCCTAGCCGCTCGAGTTCCTCCTCGCGGCCTCTCTTCTCTAGACGCTCGAGTTCCTACTCGCGGCCTCTCTCCTCTTTCCGCGTTCTCTGTCAACCCGCTGCGGGTTCTCTCCTGCGGGCTGCTCTCTGACCGCTGCTGGCTTCACCTAGACCGGGGCGGTCTCTCTCCTTTTTCTGCCCTTTGGTCGCGACCTGACTACTCGCTGGTGTCCGGCTTGACCGTGCGGACTGCTTCCTATCCGCATTCTGGTCGTGGTCTTCCTAGTCTTTCTTGCCGGCGGTTTATCCTCTACTCGCCGCGGTCTGCCCTTATGGGCTCTTCCGGTAACTCTTCTGGCTCGACGGCCAGCCCGCCTGCTGACTGCCCGGCTTGTCCGACTGACCGCCCGGCTTACCCTACAGAACTCCGTGACGAGCTGCGCATCACTACCATCTCTCTTTCCGGAAAGAAGAACTTCATTCCTTGGGTACATTCAGTTCGACGAGTTCTTCAGGACAAGGGCCTTCTCCCTCACCTTACTCAGGCTCCTCCCACCCCTCCCACCGATGACTGGCTCCGCAATGATGGCCGAGTTCAGACCTGGATCTTGAATTCTTTGGATGGTGAACCATATCAAATGGCTATGTATCATGAGACTGCCAAAGATATGTGGACTGAGCTACACTCCTTATATTCTGGACGGGACAGCCTCCAGCATCTCTACGACATCCTCACTGACCTCTTTGCTCTTGACGCTGGAGGGGCTTCCGATATGTCTTCCTTTGTTGCTCGTGCGAAGACTCTTGTTGAAGCCTGGATCCAGCATCAGCCGTTTACCAATGATGCTCTTGCTCAGCGCGCTCAGAAGGATGCCTCCTGTACTGCCATCCTTATGGCCCGTCTTCCCCCTCACCTTCAGAGCATTCGTGCTCAGGTCCTGGCTTCCTCTACCACACCATCTTTTTCTGATGTGTGCTCCATGATTCTCCGAGTACCACCTCCTCCAGATACTACGGCTCCTCCGGCCCTTCTTCAGCAGGCACCTCCGCTTCTACCCTTCCCTCCTCCTTCTACTCGGGGGGGGGGGGGGGGGTCGTTCGGGATCTCGCGGCCGTGGTTGTGGTGGCCGAGGTCGGCCGAAGTGTTCCTTATGTGGGAAAGTTGGTCATCTCGAGGCCACCTGTTACAAGAAAGTTGGCTATCCTCCTCGCCCGGCGGCTTCTGTTGCTACCGATGCTGCTCCTCCTGATCTCGAAAGTGTCCGTCTTCAGCTCCAGCATCTCCAGGGCTTGCTCCATCCCCCATCCGCCTCCGTTGCCTCCGTCTCTAACACAGGTACCATCTGTCTCTCCACCGGCTTGGGTTGGATTATGGATTCTGGCGCTACTCATCACATTACTCCACATCAACCTGCCCAGTACCTGAATTCCCCTTATCCACAGTCTATCACTGTGGCCAATGGAGCCACTGTTCCCGTCTCCGGCTCGGCAGATCTTCCTCTCACCTCCTCCATCTCCCTTCGCTCGGCTCTTCACGTCCCGAGTTCTCCGTTCAATTTACTTTCTGTTGCACGGCTTACTACTGATTTGGATTGTTCTGTTATATTCACTTCCTCTTCTTTTGTTATACAGGATTGGCGGACGCAGACTACCATTGGTAAAGGCCGGCTGCGGAATGGGCTCTACCTTCTCGACGACTCTCCCACCATCCTCTCCTCCATTTCTTCCACTGCTTGGCATTGTCGACTTGGGCATGCTCCTCTACCGGTCCTCCAGCGGGCTCTCCCGGATGTTTCTCTTACCCCCTTTCAGTGTGACTCATGCATCCCGGCAAGCAGACTCGTTCATCTTTTTCTTCACATTGTACTCGGAGCGCTGCTCCTTTTGATTTAGTCCATTCGGATATTTGGGGACCATTTAAAATTTCTAGTATTTCCGGTTTCCGGTATTTTATCACGTTTATTGATGATCACTCTCGCACTACCTGACTATACTTCGTGATCGCTCCGAGCTTTCTCGCGTCTTTCGGACATTTGTCCTCGAAACCCGTACGCAATTCCACACGACCCTCAAAGTACTCCGAACTGACAATGCTCGTGAGTACACTAGTCACGAATTTACTACTTTATGTTCCGAGTTCGAGATTCTTCATCAAACTTCCTGCGCTTACACGCCGCAACAAAACGGTGTTGCCGAACGCAAGAATCGCCACTTACTCGATGTTGCCCGCTGACTCATGCTTCAAATGCATGTCCCTAAACCATATTTGAACTTTGCGGTCTCGACCGCCTGTTTTCTCATTAACCGTCTCCCTTCCTCTATTCTCATCTATGCTACTCCGTTCAGCATCCTCTTTCCCTCCGCTACGGTCTTTCCTCTCCCACCTCGTGTATTCGGTAGCCTCTGCTATGTCCACCGTTTGGGGCCTTCCTCGGATAAGTTGGATCCCCGGGCGGCCAAGCATATCTTTGTTGGTTATTCTCGCACCCAAAAGGGGTATGTCTGTTATTCTCCTGCTACACGCAAGATCTCCGTTTCTGCTGATGTCACTTTCCGCGAAGATCAACCATACTTTTCTGCTCCCTTACCTGACCATCAACCACCCACACCTCCTCCATCCATCCCCCGCCCGGTCATTCCCGCCACTACTCCTCCGACTGTCCTTCCCTCTCCACCGCCTGTCGTTCCCTCCAAACCACCAGTTATCCGTGTCTACACTCGTCGCTCTACCACTTCCGTTGCCCCTCTGCCGTCGGTCTCTACCATGGATACTCCGCGTCCGCCTGATCAGGTATCGCCTTCCACTGCTCATCCGCTGGCAAACTTCATCTCTCTTCATCGCCTCTCTCCCCATTTACACACTTTGGCTACTTCTCTCTCTTCGGTTGCTATTCCTAATTCTGTGCAGGAGGCGCTTCAACATCCAGGCTGGCGAGCAGCCATGGAGGAAGAAATGTCTGCTCTCTGGTCTAACTAGACATGATCTGTTGTTCCCCTTCCACCGGGCCAAAAAGCAGTTGGGTGCAAGTGGGTCTTTGTCATCAAACATGCTGCCGATGGGACAATTGACCGTCTAAAGGCCCGTCTTGTGGCTCGCGGTTTCACTCAACAGGAGGGGCTCGATTATGAGGAAACGTTCTCTCCGGTGGCGAAGCTTAATAGTGTTTGTGTCCTCATCTCTATTGCTGTCCATCGCCGGTGGCCTCCCTTTCAGCTGGATATCAAGAATGCTTTCTTGAATGGGGACCTCCAGGAAACTGTCTACATGCAGCAACCACCCGGGTTTGAGACCACGGGGGAGTCTCAGGTCTGCCATCTTAAAAAGGCTCTATATGGTCTCAAACAATCTCCGCGGGCATGGTTTGAAAAATTCAGCAAGGTCCTCCGTGAGATTTGCTTCACTCGAAGCTCGGCCGACTTCTCGCTCTTTACTCGTCACCAACCAACAGGAACGGTTATTCTGTTAGTTTACGTCGGCGATATTATCATTACTGGAGATGACTCTCAAGGGATACAGACAGTCAAAGTCCATCTAAACTCAGTCTTCCAGACAAAGGATTTGGGACCCCTTCGCTATTTTTTGGGCCTTGAGATTGCCAGAAGGCCGGGTGGGCTCACTCTCTCTCAACGAAAATATTGTCTTAACCTTCTTCATGATGCGGGTCTGTCCGGCTGCAAGCCAAGTGATACTCCTATGGATGTGAACCACAAACTGTGTGCCCAGGCATCTGACTCCGATCACCTTCTTCCGAATCCTGAATATTATCGACGTCTTGTTGGAAAACTGATATATCTCACGGTTACCAGACCAGATATTTCCTTTGCTGTTGGTCTTGTCAGCAGATACATGCACTCTCCTCGAAAATCTCATCTTCAAGCAGTGGAACGAATTCTCAGGTATCTGAAAACCGCTCCTGGTCAGGGACTTGTCTACAGGACATCCTCTTCTGCTCCAACATTGGTGGCATATTCAGATGCTGACTACGCTGTCTCTCTCGATGACCGGCGATCTACGAGTGATTTTTGCACTTACCTTGGAGGACATCTTGTTACTTGGCGAAGTAAGAAACAAGCGGTCGTTGCTCGATCTTCAGCCGAGGCAGAGTACCGGGCAATGACATCGGTTGTATCAGAATTGACATGACTTGAGAGTTTCTTACTGATCTGGGTGTAAACTTACCATCACCGGCTCTTCTCCTTTGTGATAGTCAAGCCGCCATACACATTGCAAAGAACCCGGTCTTTCACGAAAGAACGAAGCATATTGAGGTCGATTGTCACTTCATCCGGGAAAAAGGTTCAAATGAAGAAGCTTGACCTAAAGCATGTCCCAGGATCGGAACAAGTTGCAGATGTCTTCACAAAGGCTCTTTCCAAGACACTATTCTATCAGTGCCTGTCCAAGCTTGGCGCATACGATTTGTACGCTCCAGCTTGCGGGGGAGTGTTAAAATAGCTCATGTAAAGGGCCCATTATTGAGCCCATTTATTGTTTTATCTTCTCTCCTCCTTTAGTCCCACATCTTGTATAGGATTTTCTTCTCTCTTCCTCTTCCTATATATTTGTATTATCTCCTTGTATTTACATACACAAGCAATACATACAAGTTTTTGAGCTCTCTCAACAGTAATCATAAAACTCTTCCTCGGGGTTTTGCTGTAGTATTTCTTAGTCAACCTCATCCAGCATTTTCACATCAGATTCTAGTCTCTTCTCCACCAAAAAATTGTGTAGGATGTAACATGCGTTTATAATCTGGACCTGCATTTAAAAATTGTATTAGGATTGTTGGTTGACTAAAATAACCATTTTGATCTTCAAGTCGCCGCTTACCTGAACTTTAATGTTGAAGAATGATGGTTGTCGTAGAATAGCCCATCGTTTCTTCAACAAGCCAAAGGTTCCCTCAATGACATTTCTCTCTCTAGCATGACGTAGATTAAACAGTTCTTTGTAGTTTGTTGGGTTATTGCCCTGGTGTGACCACTCCTTCAGGTGATAACGCGTCGATCAATATGAGGCAAGAAATCCTGGACCATTCGTATAACCGGCATCGACGGGGTAGTACTTTCCTATTAAGTGCAAAAAAATAATTAATATACATGTTTGAATTACTTACAATAGAAATAATAAAATGACTTATTTAGTAATTTTACCATTTGGAACTTCAAAGCGTTACTTACAATAGAAACAATAAAATGACTTATTTAGTAATTTTACCATTTGGAACTTCAAAGCGATCGTGTCTCTCCATTGCATCCCGTAACACTCTAGAATCAGATGTAGAACCTTCCCAACCAGGCAATACATAAAGAAATTTCATGTCGCTGTCACAAGCGCCGAGTACATTTGTTGTGATAGCCTGTTTCCGATTTCGATATCTACCCTGGTCTTCGACCGGAACAGTCACTTCAACATGCGTTCCATCTCATGCACCAACACAGTCCAAAAACCATCTTGACCTTGGTTCTCCTCTAGATTCAGGCAATTTGATATAGTCGTTCGATAGATTTAAAACCCCTCGAAGGACAATGTTGAAGTATCTGCTAATAGTATCAATCGAGCGCATATATGCATGTCCAACAACTCGAAATTTTTTGTTATGTCTTAATATGTATAAAAACATAGCAATCTCTTCTTTGGTAGAAACTGACTGCGTATCAAGAACATAAACATCATAAAATATTACTCTCTCTCAACTAACAACGTGGAAGCAAAACTATATGATCATCAACCTGACGCCAAGTAGTAGTAGTGGCGGCCCACGACCGTCAGTCAAACTAGAAATAAATAAGAGTACGAGTAATAGGGCTTATGCCCAGTACATAAACATCATAAAATATCACTCTCTCTCAACTAACAACGTGGAAGCAAAACTATATGATCATCAACCTGACGACAAGTAGTAGTAGTGGCAGTGCGCGACTCCGGCTCCTCAAGTCCTGGTGTCTCAATATCTGGCTCCGCCCGATCGAACTACAGCGGCATCTCCACGTGCCCTAAAATGATGTGGTCAAACGACCGTTAGTCAAACTAGACTGCGTATCAAGAACATAACCTTTTGTGCGTAATATATTGCAGAGCTCGTTAAATGGGGCTTTACCCATATGTAACTGGTTGAAACAATCAACCTCTTTTCCAGCAAATAAACGTGTTAATAATAGACTACGAAGGACTTCATTGTCTGCAACATATGTAGGTTGTCTAGGAATGGAATTCAGAACAACTACAGCTGCCCCTAAGGTCGCTCTGACTGATGCCGAGATGATAATATCTCGTTTGCGTTTCTTGTGCGCCTCATTACGATCCATTGTAGCAAAACTACGCATAAAATATCTAATGTAACAACTATTGAAAAAATAAATCAGAGCGTCATTAAACATGAAAGAAGAGTATGCCATGTGGAAAATTGACAATCACTTTACAAGATTAATCCCATCACTGAACATAGTCGCTGAAAAATTTTGATATTCTTTTGAAAGAAGATATTGCAAAATGGAAAATGGGATGATTTATTACAGGCAAGTAAAAACAGTTTTAAGTCGAATGAGATGATAGGATTGCAAAATGGAAGATCAAAGTTAAAACCAATCACTAATGACTTACACTTCAACGAAGAACAAAAGTATATCTGCAAATCAAACCACAATTTTCCCCGTTCCTGTCAAAGTGAAGATCAGACAAAATCCCATCTCACAGGCTTAATCCCATCACTGAACATAGTCGCTGAAAAATTTTGATATTCTTTTGAAAGAAGATATTGCAAAATGGAAAATGGGATGATTTATTACAGACAAGTAAAAACAGTTTTAAGTCGAATGAGATGATAGGATTGCAAAATGGAAGATCAAAGTTAAAACCAATCACTAATAATGACTTACACTTCAACGAAGAACAAAAGTATATCTGCAAATCAAACCACAATTTTTCCCGTTCCTGTCAAAGTGAAGATCAGACAAAATCCCATCTCTTATACCACTTGATGGAGGACAAAAAGTGGAAGAAAGAAATGTTCATCCCATCAAACCTAGAATGTCTATTTTGATTACTGGATCTAACATTGCTACCATTACCATTATTACAGACATTGCTACCATTATTAATATCAGAACTAAAATGATTACAGACATTGCTACCATTATTAATATCAGAACTAAAATGATTACAGACATTGCTAACATTGCTACCATTATTACTTGATCTAACATTGCTAACATTGCTACCATTATTAATATCAGAACTATATAAACCGATACTAATGATTACTGGATCTAAAATCATTCAACAAATAGGAAAATCTGAAGACCTGAAGCTCGGATATGACCTGAAGCTCGGATAAAGAAGAGAAGAATAGGAAGAGGAAGAAGAAGAGAAGAGGAAGAGGAGGAGAAGGTGAATCCGAAGACAAGAGAAAGAGAAGGAATAGGAATAAGAAGAGAAGAGGAGGAAGAGGATGAAGAGGAGGAAGTATACCTGCGATCAGAGGAGTTTGCCGCTCCTATCGGGAGGAGAATGACCTTCGATCGGCGGGAGGAGAATCACCTTCGATCGGGAGGGCGGCTAGGTCTCTGGCACGCTGCGGGAAGTCCGGATGGGGGAAAATCGCGAAAACCGGGGGCGGAGAAAAGAATAGTTGCAGTCGACACAACGACGTGCCAGAGGATATCTACTTAATGAAATTGGCTATTACATGCCCTGGTTACACATGTACCTAGGCCGTGTACCTGGTTTTTTCACTGGACTTGCTCCGCATCTCCTTCTAAGCTATACCATGTTCTCCTTGATTGTCTTGATGCCTTCATTTAACTTGAGATTAAAGAAACGTGTCAATAAAGCCCTTAAATGCATAAAGACATGCTAAATTTAATAGTTACATAACTATATCCTTATATATCTATATCTATAGTCTATCTATCTATGTATATAAAATATGCATTATCATATACATACGGATAGCGGAATATGCATTCAAAAATCCTTTTGGCCAATATATCAGAAACAATTAGATGTCCGCCTATATTTTATTAAACGGCATAATATATTTTTGAGACAATGTCATTTTTTTCCTAAAACATGACATGTCGACAGATATATCAGATATGTTGGAAAACATTTAAAACAATGGGTAGAAGTTTTATTTATGATTATCGGATTGTTGGATTGCATTTCTCAACTGACATGAGACTAATTGTGCATAATAATGAATTAGTTTGCTAATTGCTTACCTTTGTTTAAATTACCTCCCGCTGAAATAAAGCTAGAGGGATGGGTAGGATTCTATGATAGACTGTAGGTATATTATTCATTTATATAATTAAATCCCCATCTCACAAAATAACTGTCTTAACTGTTAGACATTTTGTATAATTATCTGAATGACAGAGGACACTACGATTTTGTCTTAACATCCAAATCTTCGTTATTTACAAAAGGAGCGCCTTGATCCTTTGACATTATTGCCTAGCCATGTGTAATCATTAAATTAGCAAAATTAACATGCTTAGATTAATAATTGTCTTTTTAATGAGGTTGTTTGTAGTATTAGTGGTTACATTTATTATTTTAGGTATAGTGATTTGTGTTTATATTTCTGATATGATATATTTCAAAATTTAGTTTGTTATACTAAAATGTGTCATTTATGTCATAATCCCCTCTTAGCCCGAATGAAGAAGGTTAATTGTTGATATTAGGTTGACAGTTAATAATAAAGCTCCTGTCAAAACTGTTAATGATATGGATAATTTTCTCAAATAATTTGATATGAAAATAATAGCAGATATTTAATTAGATGGAGTTGATGCATTTTGTTTTAATTTAGGCTATTTAGCAAAAGCAGCGGAGCCTTGGCGCACCGGTTATGGTGTTGCCGTGACCTTAAGGTCATGGCTTTGAGTCTTGGAAGCAGTCTCTTGCAAAATGTAGGGTAAGGTTTGCTTACATTTCACCCTTATGGTGGAACCCTTCCCTGGACCCTCGCTGCGCGGGGATGCTTTGTTCATTGGGCTGCCCTTTTAGGCTATTTAGCAAGGCAACCAACTTCCTAGTGTGTTAGTGTATGCTTAAAATTTCTTTAGCAGCACTAAGTTAGCTCAGGGTAATTAGGGGACTTTCATATTAGGTAATTAATTTACTTTAGGCTTTCATTTTATTCTACTTTCAGCCACCAGTCGAGTGCAGCTGACAAGTTATTTTGCTATATACTTCACAATGCTGCACTCCTTAGTAAATCTTTGATTTGAAGTTGATTTTTAGATAATGAGGTCTGTACTTTATTTAAACTGTAGGCAGAATGGTGTGCTAGAAGTTAAACAAACTCTCGAAGATAGGGGCATTTTGTCTAAGTTGGCTCCTATAAAGGACTTGATTGCTGCTGCCCAAGCTAAGCGGGTTTTATCTCGGTCTACTTTCTTTTTTGATGGTGTTGTGGATGGTAAGTTTGCTCCTGATGCTGTTGTAAGCCCAAAGTTATTAAACAAAGAAGATTCTGCAGGGCGTGGTTCACCTTCAATTCCCATATTCTACCACAGACCTGGTTCAGATGATGGGTCTTACCATCTGGAGAATGGAATTAAAACTCCTCTTGCTGCGTCCTCTAGGAAAATGTTAAGCAAAAATCATTCTGAAGCAATTACAGCTCGCAGATGCTTTGAATCTCTGCTGTGTACATTATCAAGAACCAAAGAGAGCATTGGTCGAGCAACTCGACTTGCAATTGACTGTGCAAAATATGGGATTGCTGGCGAGGTTTGATGCAAGTTTACATTTTCCATTTTTTAGCTTCCAAGGCTATATATATATATATAATATTCTTGGCTAAATTTGTTTCACATAAATTGTAATACTGCTCGGAAACATGTTCTAATGATTTTTTTGAATGTCATCTTTCTTGCCTCCAGTCGACTAGATTTAGAAAATTGACGCTTTTCAAATGAAAATGAAGCTATTAAACCTTAGGTATTAAATCACTGAAAGTACTGGACAAAAGTAAGGTAACCATCATGGGACTGCAAAAGAGTTATTTGATATATATTATGGCACTTTTCACATCATTATGTTGGCATTTTAGACTGACTGAGATTCCTTATAGGTTAGAATTCTGCAGTTGTAAATATCATAGCCTTCAATGTGTCATTGAATGAGGTATAACACTGTCATATTTGTATATTTGTCCTGCATAAAATCAAACTATAATTTATTTGATTTCAGACGTTTATGATTTATTATGTCCCAATTTTATATTTTTTGGTTCTTCAATTAAATACTCAATTGTATTTTTCATCACTGGCATTTCCTGTTAGGTGGTGTAAGCCATAAGGTGGAACATTTGAACCAATTGCTAAGAAGGCAGTTTTGTTATGATTGTGTTTATCTAAAGATTTTTCTTTTAATATAGTTTAGTTTAACTTGTTTTTTGGATAAGTGATTATTATTAACTTCTGCTGCTGTTGAGAGCAACGATATTTTCTTAGTTGCGAGATTCATTTTGTATAATGAACACGCTGCCATTTTACTTGCATTTTTTTAATCTTCTTAACTGTGAGCTGTTTTTTAACCTTTTCCGACTTGTTTATGATAATTATTAGGTGATTGATATTCTCCTCCAGTACTTGGAGAAGGAATCAAGCTTGCACAAAAGAGTAGATCTTTTCTTTCTTGTTGATTCGATTACTCAGTGTTCTAGGTGTCAAAGGGGTAAGTCCATTGCACTTGATTGTAATTATCTCTTTAATGCAGTTTGGTTATTGATTGAAGACGATGCATATTCACGCGGTGCTTGGATTTTCTTAGGAGGAGCTGGAGATGTTTATCCTTCCCTTGTGCAGGCAGTACTGCCACGTTTGTTATCTGCTGCAGCACCTCCAGGAAATGCTGCATCAGAGAATCGCAGGCAGTGCCTCAAGGCAAGCATATCTAGCACTCTTATTCTATTGTTATGGTTGATTAAAAGTGCTTAGGCATAGATTTTAATTTTCAATTATCACCTAGTAGTTTTTTTGTTGAAAGGCCAGGTGTTGAGACTATGGCTCGAAAGGAGAACTCTTCCTGAGTTCACAATACGGCACCACATTAGAGAACTTGAATATGGAAGTGAGGCTTCATTAAGTATTTCATATTCTAGACGGCCTCCCAGAACAGAAAGACCTCTTAATGACCCAGTCAGGGAAATGGAGGGAATGCTTGTTGATGAGTATGGAAGGTTTGCTCATGTCCCGTCCTTTTTTGTTATACTTACTACAATTTGGTGTTTGTCTTGAATAGTTTTTGTAGTATACTGAGCATAAGGACTTAGTTATACATTGATGCAGTCAACTTTTCATCATGCTCTTTGCTCTATGCATGATGTTCTGCGTGTTATCTCGTGAGTTGATATTTGATGCCATGAATATCATATTTAATATTTTTTTCATTTCAAAATCTGTTTTTGTGAAATTTCCATTAATGGTTAGCAATCCAAGAACCCTATTTGACCCGTTAATATTTAGTGATATCAAAAAAGTTTTGTCTATTTCAACATTCCAATTTTTTATTGCTCATAAATGCTAGAACGATGTATTTCTATCTTGTTTTGTTGAGAGAAGAGACGTGGGAGAGATTCCAACATCTACTAGGGATGGTGGGAGGAGAAAATGAGAGAATTTCTTTTGGCCCATCACAAGACATTAAACAAGTTTGGGTGGGAATTTCTATGTGAGAGAAGAGTGTGGCTTTACTTGTTTTGTTGAGGGAGAGATGTAGGACCATTAGTATCGGTGCAGTCACAAATTCATGATAACTAATTGAGATGAGATTAGGTTGCTTTGATTCACCATGTATTGTAGTTATTTTATTACTCAAGTGGCAGTTTTGTAATTTCATTATTGTTTGGATTTTGGACTTTGTTAATAGTTTAAATAACTTCCTTGTATTTTGATAATTTTCTTTGATCAATTAAAAACCCTAGCCATCTTTTGATTTCTCTTTAGAGTTCTTCGTGGTAAGGATCTCTTCATATTTTGGTGCATTAGTAATTATAGCTAGTTTCAGCCTCATCTGCAATAGTTGATAGTACCAACAATGAACCCAACATTTTTGTCCAAATATTCCAATTGATGCAACAACATATGTAGGAACAATAAGGATCAACATGAACATTAGAGGGTGATGGAGATCATACCATAAGAGCCAATCATTCTTTGATGCTCGTACAGGTCTACGCTCTCAAAAGATGGAGCTAGGATCATTGTTCGGATGATCGGAGCCCAGAGCTACGTTTGGATTGATTGCGAATATTTTTATGTATTTTATTTATGTAAATGCATTGACCATTACGATGTTGACCATCCATAATGGTCGCCCGCATCTGTCACTTATACTCTATGAAGCACCGACACTTAAAAATGTTCAGCGTGTCGGTGTCGGACTCTCCGACACTCGTTCGACTCTGACACTCTCCGACGCACGTGTCAAAAGTCTGACACACTGGCTCACGCGGGACTCGCGTGCCCCGCTCAATCGGACACGTGTGTCCCTAAGTTAGCTACTCATGGTGGGCGGGAGGCAATTTGTCTTTGAAGTGCAATTTTTGTGGAAAATGTTTTATAAGATCATATACAAGAGTGAGTTCACATTTGTTAATGATTGATGGAAAAGGAATTGAAAAGTGTGTAAAAGTTTCAAGAAGTGATCTATTTGAGATGAAAAAACATAGTCGGTCATTTTTTTAACCTTTCGTTAAGTTTTACATTTGAATATTTGATGAGTAATATTTAAACATGACGTAGTTTATTTGAATATTTGTTAATTGTTCATTTTTTTATTTTTTGTTAAATGTTTTAGGATTTTCATAATTATAAAAATAAATATTTAATACACGTGTCCCAGCGTGTTGGAATATGATATTTTTTGAGAATTGATGAGTCGCATGTGCGTCGTGTCCCGTGTCGCGTGTCGGTGTCGGTGCAACATAGCTTATATCTTTCTTTTTCTCCCTCTCTATATACAGATATGTATCGATATATATAGATAGATTTGTACGCACACATATATAGATATAGATATATATAGCTATATACATGTGCGTGCGCACACAGATGTGTCGCTGTACATTTATATATATACATATATAAAATTTATAGAAGATTTTGGACTGAGTTTCAGGATCGCCGGTCTCTCTATTGTGTCGAAGCCATGGACCAAGGTGCCAAAGCATCAGCCTTCCTCCTCTCATTCGGTTGTCCACCCTCCATCTAGCCAGCAACCCTCCTACAGCACCTAAATGACCACCAAGTCTCTCGCTTGGCCAACCGCCCGCCCTCCTCCATAACCACCCCACTCCCCACCAACTCTCAAATAACCACCATCACTACCCACTGCCTCCCTGTAACTACCCCACTCCGTTCACACAGCCACCACACCTCACTACCGCATAACCTGCCACAACTCCTAAACTACCCAATTAACCACCTTGCTTCAACAAGAACCCGATGGAATCAATTCCTTGCTTCGAAACGGACCCAAGAACCCCATGCCACCACCTCCTAGGTCAGCAAAGTTCCCCGTCGACAACCCCATATCCTACAATACCCTCGCACAACGGGCTACCCCTACAACAGCCTCATCAGTTACCCTTCTCCCTGCATTCTGTCTCACCAACCTCTCCACAGGCCCCAACAACTCAACCACAGCTCTCCGACCCAACAATAATCCCAATCTCTGGACTCAGTAATGTGAGGATAGCTCCTTCTCCCTCCACAAGTTAATTCTTCAAGCCCACACTAACACCTTGGACACATATATTATGCTTCCAATCTAAATGTGGCTTATGTGCATGCCAGTTCATATTTGGAGTCTTGTATGGTTTGAATTTATATTTTAGTGATACTTGTTCAGAGGTCTTCACTTCCTTGAAATCTTGCAACTTGTAGGGCTTAGATGTTCTTAATTATAGGGCTCTCATAGTGCATAAACTAGTTGTTTACAAGTTTTCTCTAAGCTACTATCTTAATTCTGAATTTACTACAAGTGCTTATTAACTTGTTTTGTTATGTGCAGTCCCTATACCATTTCGCAGGTTGTCCTTAAGACATTAATATACCATAACATGGACGTAACCTTACCCTATATCAGAGGCATTGTTTAAACCTACTAGTTGGGGGCACCCTAGGCAAAGTGAAGTTCCTCAACCTGGAGGAGTTATTTGTAGAGGAGCCAACCTTCATTCTTCGTCAACAATGCATGTGATGGATTCAGCTTCGGATGAAGATGTCGTTTATCAAAAAGATAAACATTACCATTATGATATAAGCTTATCTGTCTTTTTTGTGGAACTCTTGATTTGCAGGATATCTGATGTAGGACAGTCTGATGTGTAAACATGATGTGTCGACAATATCTTTTGCTGAAGTTAGAAATTTTGTTGATTTGATGTGGGCCATTAAAATCTCTAGTTGATAAGAGCAATTCTAGAACAATCGAAGATGTCAATGAAAACAATTGGTGTGCACTTGGAGGTGCTAAGACTTTGGTTTCTCCCATTAGACTATGATCATGGTATGTATCAGAGGTTCCATGATTGTAAGGGGAACAAACAATCCATAGTACAAACAAGAGTATCATAGACTTTCGACCAAAAATAATCTCAATGAGACAGAGGGTCAGCAGATCTCAAGATACACAAGTGGCCTTCGCACGACAATCAAAGATCAAATGCTTAGTCATTCAAACTAGATCTATTTCAATTTCTCTTTTTATGGTGAGAATATTCCTTCTCCTAGATTTTACCTTTTGATGATATTTACAGAAAGAGAAATGGCTCCTCCGTGTCTGAATTTCTTGCTCGCCCCTTGATGTGAAGTTGAATTGTGTAGAAGAAATGAGTGAACCTTGTATATACTTCTTGAATTCCAAATTACAAGTATGAGTACAAATATATAGGGAGAAGAGAGAGAGAATCATCCCTTATACAAGATGTGAGACTAATACATGAGAAAGAAAAAAGACCTATAATGGGCCTCTAAATGGGATCCGGATCCCCTGGAGTTCCTGCGGGAACTCCAGAGGGGTGGAGTTCCTCTTTTGCGAGTCAATGGAGCGGAATCATAAAAAATGGTTAACATGAAAGTTGTAGATATTCCCGAGACGAATAACTTTCATGTTGATCATTTTTTGATTTGAAGTCGTTTAGACCCCCCAATTTGGGCTCCAAAAAAACACAGTCCTAAAAACATTAAATTAATGTTTTTCGGACTGTGTTTTTTCGGAGCTCAAATCGGGGGTCTAAACGACTTCAAATCAAAAAATGTTCAACATGAAAGTTATTCGCCTCGGGGATATCTACAACTTTCATGTTAACCATTATTTGTGATTCCGCTCCATTGACTCGCAAAAGAGGAACTCCACCCCCTGGAGTTCCCGCAGGAACTCCAGGGGATCCGGATCCCTCTAAATGAGCCTTTACAAACAATTTTATAACACTCCCCTGCAAGCTGGAGCGTACAAGTCATAGGCATCAAGCTTGCATAAGAACTGATAGTATAATATCCGAGAGAGGGCTTTGGTTAAGATGTCAGCAACTTGTCCTGTAGCGGGAACATGTTCCAATTGTATCTTCTTTGATTGAACTATTTCTCGAATAAAATGACAGTCAACTTTAATATGCTTTGTTCATTCATGTAAGTCTTGATTCTTGGCAATATGTATCGCTGCTTGATTGTCACAAAATAAGGTTGCCGGAGATGAGAGTTTGAGTCCCAAATCATCAAGATGGCTTTCAAGACAGGTTAGCTCAGATAAAACAGCAGCCATAGCCCGGTTCTCGGCCTCAGCAGAGGATCGAATAACAACCGCCCGCTTCTTGCTACGCCAGGTTATAAGATGTCCACCGAAGTATGTACAGAAACCAGTTGTAGAACGCCTATCATCCAGAGAATCTTTGTAGTCGACGTCAGAATACACAACAAGAGATAGAGAGGTAGATGGTTTGTAAAGAAGTCCTTGTCCCGGAGCAGTTTTTAGATACTTGAGGATGCGCTCAACGGCTTGGAGATGAGATGTCTGAGGAACATGCATAAAATGACTCACAACTCTCATGACAAATGAGATGTCAGGTCGAATAACTTTAAGATAAATCAACGTCCCCACCAATCGTTAATAGTACTCTTGATTTGTAAGCAGTTGGTCAGAGTCAGAACCATGTGCAGAGAGCTTGTGATTTACATCCATAGGGGTGTCCGCAAGTTTGCACTCTGTCAACATCTTGAAGGAGGTCAATACAGTACTTCTGCTGGGATAAGACGAGTCCATTAGGTCGTCTGACGACCTCAAGCCCAAGGAAGTAGCGAAGATTTCCAAGGTATTTTGTCTGAAATGTTGAGTTCAAATGTTGCTTGATTTGTTGTATTCCTGTACAGTCGTCGCCAGTAATTAAGATATCATCAACATACACAAGGAGAATCACAGTGTCTGTTGGTGATGACGGGTGAATAGAGAGAAGTCAGCCGAGCTTCGTGTAAAATCAACTTCACGAACAACCTTGTTGATTTTTTCAAACCAAGCACGCGGGGACTGTTTGAGACCATATATAGACTTTCGGAGATGACATACATGAGACTCCCCCGTGGTCTCAAACCCGGGAAGTTGGTGCATATAGACAGTTTCCTGCAGATCACCATTGAGAAAGGCGTATTTAATATCCAATTGATGGAGGGCCCTGACGATGGGAAACCAAGGAGATCAGGATCCGAACAATATTCAACTTGGGAAGCAGGGAAAAGGTTTCATCATAATCCAGGCCTTGCTGTTGAGTGAACCCCTGGGCCACAAGACGAGCTTTTAGGCAGTCAACATTCCCATCCGCAACATGTCTGATAACAAAAACCCACTTGTAGCTGACACAGGATTGGCCGGGAGGAAGAGGAACCAAATCCCAGGTCTGGTTAGCCCAAAGGGCAGTTATTTCATCCTCTGTGGCCGTCCGCCACTCCGAGTGTTGAAGCGCCTCCTGCACAGAGTTAGGAATAAAAATGGACGAAAGAGAGACGACAAAATGGTGGAGTGGTGGAGAGAGACGATGTAGAGATACATAATTTGTCAAGGGGTGAGCCGTAGAGGTTGATGCAGGATCAACAAGCCACGGAATGTCATCTGTAGAGGGAACATGTTGTAGGGAAGTAGTCTTGGACTTACGACGAGTATAGACACAGAGAGGTGGTGGAGGTAGAGAAGGGTCAGGGAGAGGTGTAGGAGGAGGAGGGGGTAGAGAGGGAGTCATGCTAGGAACAACAGGACGAGTAGCAGTGGATGGTGGTGACGGGGTATAAGGAGAGTAGTGGAATGGTTGATCCTCAAGGAAGGTTACATCAGCAGAGACAATCGGCTTGTTGCCGGTAGGTGAATAACAGACATAACTTTTTTGAGTGCGGGAGTAGCCAACGAACATACATTTTGTGCCGCGAGCTTGTCAGTAGACGGTCCAAGAAGGTGAACATAACATGCACAGCTAAAGACACGAGGTGTGAGAGAGAAGGGAGTCTTGGAAGGAAAGAATAGGCTAAATGGAGAGACGAAGTCAAGGACGGATGAAGGCATACGATTGATGAGATGACAAATAGTAGAGACCGCAAAGTTTCAATATACTGTGGGCACCTGCATTTGAAACATGAGGGATCAGGCGACATCAAGGATGTGCCTATTTTTGCGCTCGGCCACACCCTTTTGCTAGGGGTATACGCACATGAGGTTTGATGGAGGATGTCAAACTCGGTGCATAAATTGGAGAAGGTATGACTAGTATATTCACAAACATTATCAGTGTGAATGATTTTTAGCATATCGGAGAATTGCGTACGCGTCTCAGTTAAAAAGTACGAAAAACAGATGTTAGTTCAGTACGATTATGAAGTAAATATAATCAAGTGAGCCACGAGTAATCATCAATAAATGTGACAAAATACCAATAACCAAAAACACTGAGGACTTCATAAGGGCACCAAATATCAGAATGAACTAAAGAGAACGGAGTATCACTCTGATTACATGTAGGAGGGAAAGAAATACGATGTTGTTTGTCGTAGATACATAATTTACAAGTAAACTCTTGCAGGGAGACATCAAGAATAGCTTTCTTGAGAATCGGAAGGGGAGCATGCCCATGGCGGGGATGCCAGTCAACAGTGGAGACGACAGAGAGAATGGTGGGTGGAACATCCAAGAGATACAACTCATTCATCAGCCGCCCTTTACCAATGATACTCCGCGTGAGGCGATCCTGCACAACAAAAGAGGAGAGAGTAAATGTTATACATCAGTCAAGTTTATGAGTAAGACGACTAACTGATAACAAATTGAAGGGGAATCCCGGAATATGGAGAACTGAGGAGAGTGGGAGTAAATCGAAGATTAGCCACGCCAGCAACCGGAGTGGAGTCGTTATTGACAACAGTGATGAACTTGGGATAATCAGACTGTATATACTGCGGTGGTCTCTGGGATGTAATGTGGTGAGTAGCACCCAAATCCACGATCCAGTGAGGGCTATGAGAGAGACAAGACATACCTTCAAAAAAAGACGCTACCGAGCCAGATGAGCGACTGATGACGCCTTGGAGCTATTGAAGCTGGGTGCGAAGAACATTGATATCTTGCCGGGTAGAAGAATCAGAATCCCGTGGAGCACCTGTGGGAGTAGGAGCAGCTGTAGTAGAAGCAGCAAGGAGTGGAGGCAGGCCATGCTTGCGGTAGCATGTATCTTCAAGATGACCCTCTCGACCACAGTAAGTACAGTTGACACCGGAGCGCCCAACACGTCCTCGTCCCCGAGACGTGTGGCGTCCTCCCCTAGTTGAAGAGCCACGAGCTGGAGCAGGAGTGGGTAAGAGTCGCTGCTGAAGGAGAGCCAGTGAAAATTTTGTAGGGGCCTCAGAAGGAGGTGTGACTTTGAGCAACATAAAGCAGACATTAGACATGGAGGGCGTGGTGGAGGAGGAAAGAATCTGAGCCCGAACACTGTGGAGGTGAGGAGGAACTCGGGCCATCATCATGGCAATCCTAATAGCTTCCTTTTGCGTCCGTTGTGTAGAAAGATCCGTGGAGGGAGGCTGATGTTGTATCCATTCCTTTACCAGAGTTTTGGCCTCGACAACGAAAGAGGTCAAGTCACCTGTTGTCCCGGGATCCAGAGTTTGAAGCACAGAGATGATATCGAACAGATGTAACAAGTTGTCTTTGCCAGAGTAGAGAGAGTGAAGCTCCTCCCACATTGCCTAGGCCGTCTCATGATACATGACCATGCAGTAGGACTCGGTGTCCATGGAATTAAGGATCCAAGATTGGACCCGAACGTCATCACATAACCATACGTCAGTAGGAGCAATGAGAACGTCCCGAGTAAGCTGATGAAGAAGACCTTTAGTTTGTAGAACACGACGAACAGAATGCACCCATTCCACAAAGTTGTGTTTCCAACTGAGAGAGATGGTGGTGATCTGAAGCTCATCGCGGACTTCGGGAGAGGGAGTTGCGGCACGAGCGGGAAGAGAGGAAGCTGTCGTGGGAGTCCATGTCAACAAGAGGAGGGCGGCAAGGGCAAGCCGCAACAACTAGAGGAGTTGCGAGTAGAGCAGCAGGGAGAGAGCAGCAAGCCGCAGACGAGCGGCTAGAGGAGCAGTGGTCGGCGAACAACGGGCAAAGACGACGAGGCCGCGCAAGCAAAGAGAGAAGACTGCGCGGGAACAGAAGCAGACCGCGACGGTTAAAGAAGCACACCGCGAATCGCAATAAAGCAAGCAAACCGCAGAGAGCGGTCTTTAGCGGGAAGCAACACCTGCCTGAGGAGAAAAGGCGGGCTGAAGAGGCAACGAGCAGAGAAGATCCTAAGCCTAGAGAGCAAGGTCGCAGCAGCTAGAACAGAGGCAAGCCCGCAGCGGGTAGAGAGGCAAAGACTAGGCCGCGCGGCAAGACAGTTCGCACGATCAAAAAGGAGCACGTGATATGTGGAAGAGAATATGGCCGAGCCCGCAGCGGGGAGAACAGTAGCAAGCCCGCATAAGCCAGAGGAGAGGAACAACGGGTAGGGAGCAGAAGACCAGTCCGCGATTAGAAGAGATAGGTCGTATGCGATTAGAAGTGAACCAGTTCGCGCAAGAGAAAGGCTGAAGAAGACCACGCAAGTCCGCAGGAGGCCGCAACTGGTAGGAGAGAATCCGTCAGCCCGTGACGAACAACAAAAAGAGGACAAGCAACGAGTAGAACCCGCGAGAAAAGAAGCTAGACCGGACCGGTCAAAGTAGGAGTGGGGGCCAGACAAATCCCTATAAATGGGAGAGAAGAGGGGAAGAGACGAGAGGGAGGGAGGGGGAAAAACTAGACCGCACAAAAGATTGCAGTTAAGAAAAAACGAGAGTGCACAAAGATTGCGGCTAAGAAAAAGGAGACCGCCCGAAGAATGGCGGTTAGGAAAAAAACGAAATGCGGAAAGCGGATTGCAGACCAGGCCGGCAGTCAGAAAGAGGTTAACCGCCGAGGATCAGTTTGACTTGTATATACTTCTTGAATTCCAAATTACAACTATGAGTACAAATATATAGGGAGAAGAGAGAGAATCACCCCGTATACAAGATGTGGGAGTAATACATGAGAAAGAAAAAAGACCTATAATGGGCCTCTAAATAGGCCTTTACAAACACTTTTCTAACAAATTGCACGGAAATCCTTGAGCTATTCTTGCTTGATGACAGATGGACATCAATGGTGAATATTAATTTATGAGGCTATTCTCTTGCGCGAACTGTGTTGTATAACTTATGAGGCTATGAATTGTGTCGAGAAGGTGGATGTGCGGCTCATAAAAATCATTTCGATTACAAGAGGTTTGGAGAATCATCATGGGGTCAAACCAATTGGTATAAATAGTTCGACAACTAGGAAGAGAAGTTTCAGGCCCAGTTTAAAAATCTACAAATAATAAGCATAAGCTTGGGAATTTGAGTTTTCAAATTCACCATAAGTACAAAACCAACTGGACGATAATTCTTATACATAAAATTTTTAGAGGCAAGTATCATCGTTGTGAACATTTATCAAATAATTGTCCCATCCTATGCACTGAATTTTTAGAGGTGTCTTTGTTATGAACATTGGTGAATTAATATGGTTGAATGTGAAGAATGCAAAGGGGATTAATGTGAACGTGAAGAAGAAATTCCACTATTAGCCTAAATGATGTTTATGAAAAAGAGGGGCAAGTAGTGTGCATGGTGCGCGAATTGTTCATGACAGTAGGACGTTTGGTGGAAAACTCAGCAACATAATCTTTCTCGCACTTGATGTAAGATCAATTAACATTTTATTGAGGTTAGTTTTGATAGTCGTAGCTAGGGAAATTTGATTTTCTAAGACACCATAAACAAACTGAAGTTGAAAACACAGAAGCGCTCATCACATTACAAATTTGATTGGATATCAAGGTACCTTAACAATGTACTGTTAATTTCTCTACCGGAAGATACAATGATATTGTGATGTGTGATGTTGTCATGTGAATGCTTGTCATTTAATGTTGTGGAGACTGGTAATTTGATGATGATGATGTGTGTGGCTATGAAAGAGTTATAATACAAACATTGTGTCAAAACCTATGGGCCAAGAGACAGTTTCATGTAGACAATTTCTGTAAGGTGTAAGTCACCCATATGGTAACAGAGACGTGCAAAGAATTCCTTGAGTGGGATGGATATTGTTTTTTTAGTTCAAGGGCATAAGGGGAGATGGACTAGAAGACCCGCCCATCTTGCATCGATGAAAGTCGGCTTTAGTAATCTAATGGTGCTGAGTGGAAGGTCGTTGCTCAATGGATAAAATTACTCTAGGAATATCAGGTTAACCTTGGGTTGAAATTTACTATAGTTAACTAAGCATAATGTGAAGGTTTACTCAAGCTCAAAGTAGATCACTTGTGTCATTTTGCACCGTTGAAGAATTCTAGATGGAATCACTTGTCATCATTTATGTTTGTTGTGCTGAGTGGAGGCTTTTCTGATTCTAGTAGTGATGTTCCCCAACAATTGAGATCTGTGCTGGAAGAATTTTGTGGCATCATCCGAGGAGTTGCAAGCAAGCTTACCTTCTTTGAGAACCATCCAACTTCTCGTTGACCTTGTGATAGGAACCTCCCTTCCAAATCTGCCCATTACAGTAGGAGTCTTGCAAAGCATGAGATATTACAGGAGCATAAGATGTTACTGAAGCAAGTACGAGACTTATTATAGAAATGACATAAAAGTAAGTATGAGTTCTTGTGTTGTACCAACTCATGTGCCTAAGAGAGAGACGAAACGTGGAGTATGTGTGTTTACAATAGAAGAATCAATAAAAATCATAGTAAAGTACAAATTCACAATTTCCAGACTCAGATAAGTTCAGTATGTTGCTTGTTGCAAATATTTTCTCCAATATTAATCTTTGAAATGGTTACCTTCAGCTCCGGATCAAACTGGAGATGAATAGTACACAATTAGATACAAAAGGGGGACTGTTTGAACGGGTTGTTTGAGCTTTCTAAAGCCCTAGTACCGTCATGAGACTGATGAGTCAAGTTCTGAAACCTTTATTAATAAGTCAATTATTGTGTATTTTAATGATATGTTGATTTATAGCAAGTTTGAAATTGAACAGGAGGGCACTTGAGGGTTGAGATAGGTGTTGCAAGTGATGCAAGTTGGGTGCCAAAAGTGGGATCAGGACACAACGCTCGAACTAGAGGGGATGACTGTTGAGTAGCCAGTTACTTCGAGTCACGGATGAAGGTTGCAGTTAGAAATATGAGGCCGCCAAGTCGCTCTAGCCACCCTAACCGCCCGAGCTTGCGACTAGAAAGAAGTGATCGTGACTAGGAAGGGGAGTTCGCCCAGGCCGCTCAGGTCAGCGTAGACATGCCACGAGACTAGAGGAAGCAGGTCGTCCAAGTCATCAGAAAGAGTCGCACGGCCTAACTAAATGAGACCGCAAGTTATCTTGGCGATTTCTGCTCATGAGCTACGCCCCCCTCCCCGCACACACACGCACACACCCCAAAGAGAGGGATCAGACTCCTATTTATAGGAAACGGGCAGCACAGGTTGGGCGACCTCGCGGCTAGGAAGAGCCTAACCGTCAAGGTCGCCTGGGTCTCCTGACTACTAGGAAAGGGATGACCACGAGTTCGCCTAAGGGCCGAGCTCGCAGTCACCGCGACCAGCTTACCGTACGACCTCGCGGTTAGTAAGGAGGTAACCACGAGGTCTCCCAAGGGGAGACCTCGCTGCCAGGAAAGGGCTAACCGCCAAACACCTGAACAGACCACCTTCGAGGAGATCGCCGATTTCTGGGTAAACACGGGTAAGTGAACCATTTGTAAACTTGAAGTTTCCTGCTCCCAATTTGCTCGAAGACCATGAATGAATTGCATAGTTCTCACAGCTGGAGACTTCTATAGGCTTTTTATTAGAAATTTCATTTCCACCGTAGCACGTATAAAAATACTCTAAAGGGAAGTTTTATTGGGGGTGATGAAGTAGACATCAGTTTTGTTATCATTAAGGAGAAACTGACCATTAGCTCCTATCCTAATTCCAGTCAATTAAGGAGACACTGGGTGATGCACAGAAGAAAGGGGATCCTCTTTATGAGACTGTGCCATATGATTCTCAGCAGTTCAGCACTGGGAGCAATATCTTTTTTGAAATTTCAATGGGAGTTTGTACTGCACATTGATCATGAGGCCCTGATATTCATGAATGATTAGATAACATTATTTGTATGTACGATTGATTTGCAACAGTTATGTTATTAAACGCAAAAGTCGGCAACATGGTAAGGTTATCCCTGCGGGGCACATGAGATAGTTGGCTTGACTGTTCAAAGGAGTTATATGGTGATGTTGATTTTTGTCGCCAAACGGGGCACATTACAAAAAAAAGGCAGCCCGGTGCACAAAGGCATCCCTGCGCAGCGAGGGTCTAGAAAATGGTCCCACCAAAAGGTTGAAATGTAGGCAAACCTTACCATGCATTTTTGCAAGAAGCTGGTTCCACGACTCGAACCCGTGACCACAAGGTTACACGGCAACACCTCAAGCCGGGCACCTTACAACGTCAAAAAATTCTGTTCGACCTTTTTTTTTACTGGAGGGTTTCTTATTTTACAAGGTATCGGTTGGCTAAATCCTTCAAGGATCGATGCAGAGAAATTAACGAGTTACATTATGGTGGGATAAGACAGTTGGTATAGTGGTGAATGATATAACTGGTCTCAACTCAAACATGATGTGACCCGTGCACCAATGTATGATCTGTTAGACCAACAAGGGGCAATCCCATAATACTGGGTTATATATGCACCTCTCCTTGTTCTAGCAGCAGCTTGGAAATACATCTTGGTGGCTGTCATATTGGGACATTCATGCACCAGGCGAATTCATGAGTTTTTCCTTGTTGTAGACAGATTCTTGAAAATGCCGCATTTCCCCCTCTGTAATAAGCATGTGAAAATGGTAATCCTACGCACGACAGCACAAAAAAATGCACGCTATGCATATTCTTATCTTACCTCCCCTGTGCGATGTTAATGTTCCCATTGCCATACCAACACATAAAGGTGCACATTGTGCATACTCTATCTAATCTGTCCTTTGATATGCCAATATAGCCCAACGGTGTGATGTTTCATTGTTGCACTTAGTATTTTGAGTACTATTTGACTGAATCATTAGTGATACTCATTTTAGAACTGTACATTTACCTTCAGCTCTGTATTTAACTATTTCTACTATTCCTCAGTAACGCCAGTTTTCAGCTTCCACAATTTCTTAACACTCGAATTCTGGAAGACGATGAAGGCAGTGACTCCGATGAAAAAGGTTTTGAGGCTGTTACACCAGATATGAATGCTGAAATTGATTACGAAAAGGGAATGACTCCCATATCAGCGAATAAGCACAGGCTTGTGTTAGAAGATGTTGATGGGGAGCTTGAAATGGAGGATGTTGCCCCATCCTGTGGACTGGAGCCAAGCCGATCTTCATGTCATGTTAAAGGAGTTGAAATATTGAGCTATTCCAATAATAAATGCCCGCAAAATAATATCTGCTCTTTCGATCCTCCCCTGCCGGAGGAGCGGCCTCCATCACCCCCTCCTTTGCCGTCCTCTCCACCTCCGGTGCCTCTGCCTTGTTCTTCCACAATAGGGCAAGCACCTCACTATTTAGCAGGTTCAATCCCAGTTGCTGATAATACTGATTTTGACCTATCCAATGCTGGTTATGTAAGTTTTCTTGGTCGATGAATATTTTCGTCTGAAATCTTCTTCCTGTGTTTGAATTCCTGTAATAAATCAATTTGTGCAGCCAATCAGTCAACAAACAAAAAGCCTCCATTGCAGTTCATCTTTATCGGACCCGGCCTATTCACAAGGATATGTTGGCCAGCAGCAACAGCTGCCGCAGCTTGTTTCTTCCTGCACTTCTTCAGGCTCATATGGTGTACTTACCGGCTCTCAGTCTACCGTTCCCGTCGTAAATAATTCCATGCCCATTGTCAGCATGCCCTCAACAAATAAGGTTTATCATTTGCAGCCCCCTCCTCCAGTGGTCTCAAATCAGTTTTCGTATATACAAGCTCAACCACAGCACAGACCACAAGCTCTGGGAACTCAATCTTCCTACTCAGATAGATTTCATCTCGCTCTTGATATTCAGAGAGGTAACTTCTTCGGGGATGGAGGTTCGAGTGGGCCAGTCCATACCGATACTTGTGATAGAAGTGCATTTTATCCATCCATTCATGCAGGTACATCACATTGAGTTTTTTCTTTTCTTTTTTTATTGTAATTACAGTATTAAAGTACTGCGGTCATAGGAAGGGGAGATTTGGTGCACCAATTAAGGTGTTGTCATGTGACCTTGAGGTCATGGGTTCGAGTCCTGGAAGCAGTCTCCTGCAAAAATGCAGGTAAGGTTTGCCTACATTTCACCCTTGTGTGAGACTCTTCTTCGGACTCTTGCTGTGCGGGGATGTTTTTTGCACAGGGCTGCCTGCCCCTTTTTTAAGGGTATTAAAGTATTGAGAAGGTTGTCAAAAATATTATTTTAAATTATAATTATAAAATAATGAAATTATAAACCCTCACGCAATTGAACTTGAGAATTGAATTTCGCAAATGAATCACTGGTATCATTTTAGGAACAAAGTTTCACACAGTTTAAAACATTTATGGTAAAAAATTGCGTTCGACAATTCAGGTGGGATCCAATGGAGATCGAACTTTCTATTCTGTCTGGGGATTTGGGTTCATGGTGTCGTATTTCTTCTTGCCTATGCTGATAGCACTTGCAGGTACCGTGGGATTGGCACTGGACACGGTGGAAGCACCACATGCGCCGGCATTCTATGGTCCTCACCTGGAACAATCATCAGCTCCATCTCAAGATTGGTCTTACCCTCCTAGCTATCCTCTATCTAATTCAAGACCCACATTAGAAAAACCAGTTTCAGGAGTCGCAGGAGGTGTATTTATCATCTCAATTCGTCTTCACCGCTTTCATACTGTAGCCATGTTTGCTCTTTCTTTATTTGATCGAAGTTTCTCCCATGCAGAACCAAATTATTGGAGAGGAAGATGACTACGCCTGGCAATATCAAGGTGTGATGCTCATTCCCTGCATTGTTTTTTGCAATGAGCGCCTTTTTTCTAACATTTTCGCACTTGTCTGTCAGGTATTGATATTCGAACTGGACGGTGTGCTCTGCTGATATGCCCCAGGCATTTCTGGGAAGGGAGCCTTCGCCTTCTGCAGCAGAGGCAAGCTTTGCAGTCTGCAGTAGATAAAGAGGATGCAACCGGCATCACCTGTACATATGTATTCTACCACGCCTCTTATTCTGCAAAATGCATAGTTATGTAAATTTTTTTTCTTGGAGCTGTAACGTCTCTGCAGACTCACAGCTGGGAGAACCTTATAATGTAGATTCATATTTACTAGTTTCATTTCACACACTTAATTGTTAGGTATATATATATATATATAATGTAGAATAATTATTATCCCCTTTTACCCAAAGACCACCAAGTCCAATTCCAGATTATCTTTCTTGTAATGAACCTATTTTCTGAACTCCAGGTACTCTAAATACAGTTCTTTTTATGCTGGATCTCCTGTTTTTTTAACCATGCAATTTTAAATACAATTCTTATAATCCTTGAACTGATTCCAAGTGGAATTTCTTCTAACAGCTGCCCACAGAGTAATCAAAAGTAATAAATAGTGTTTGCTTCATAGTTGAAGAAACTATCAAGTGAAGACTTGATCATGGTTTTGATAAGAGCTGCAATAGAGCTTGCGCTTCTCTCGGCTATCAGTATACCATCTTGTTTGTGATTTGCAAGTAGGCTACTACTGTCTACTAAAAATGACCAAGGGAATGTCAAAGTTGGAGAAGTTACCTTCAGGAAGGTAGCAAACCAAGTTCGGCTATGTGCAAACCAAACTAAAAAAATTATAAATACTTGTGAATCTGTAAAGGGCTGGTCTGCATTTAACTGTTTTAGCAATTTTTTTGAAAGAACAGTTTGCACATAGCTAGAACTAATTTGCACATAAAATTGAGCTAAAAAAAATATGTTAGAAATCAGCATTCAATGAGCCTTGTGTATATTTTGAGAGATTATTTGTGCCTCCCGAAATTCAACATATAATATTGGGATCAAAAGACGAAAATAAATGTCGTGTTTAGCCTTGAACTTCTTTCACGCCCATGATGGCTAGGGACTGCAAAAGAGCAAATTTCAAAATTCAATGCAACAAAAATATCAGCATTTACAAGACAGAAGAATAAGAAAAAAATTCCTATTATCAAGGACTGTCATTCTTGATGTAACTTGCTCAAGATCCAAAATGTACTCAACCATATTAGGGTTTATGGTTCAATCAGCTCCGTTTGGGACAGCGGTGGTCTCCCTTTGAACTAAAGAACAGAATAAATATGCTTGGGAGGAAAGTGTAATAATATATATTAACATTGTAAAGCCATCTGATGCTACACAATTTTTATATGCTCAGAATACACAATTTTTATATGCTCAGAACATCAAGCGGTTAATACCATTAAGTAAAACATGATACAAATTCATGATTATAATTTAACCTTATAACATGATTACAATTATGAAAGTAAGTGATCATTCAATCTCACTCCAGCGATCGCCTTTTGCATAATGCGCTGCAAATACATATAAAATGAGAGTGGTAGTAAATAAAAGCAAGTGAAAGCAAACTACAACCCAAAGTGACGAGCACACAAGCATGCGTAAAATGGGCACATGTCCGTATCGGAAAAACAGCACCTACATTTTCACTACGGCATTCACAACGGTCATGAATAACAAAAATTTCTAGCATAGCATTGTCATTGCACATGTCTGTGGTAATAAACAAGCATACATTGCATATGCATTGTTTAGTCTTATCATATTATATACAAGTAAATTTTTTCCAGATATGTTGGTCGGCTTCACTCGTGCATTACCTATATATATACTATAAGTAGGCCCATCCCATGCCAACATGTTCGGATCCGGATCCTCTGGAGTTCAGGAGGAACTCCACGAATCCAACGGGCGAGATCTCCTGAACTCCACGGATCCTAGGGTTAAAAACATTTAGACACTAAAAGACAAAAAAAGTAAAAATGATTTTAAATCCAAAAAATTGTGGGATCTCGTGCGTTGGATTTCAATCCAACGAGCGAGATCCCCCCAACTCCACCCTGGAGTTGTCCGTACAAATCCAGGGGATCCGGATCCAACATGTTCTAAGAGAGTAGTGTTGTCCCTTGTGCAAGTTATACACACCTTGTGAAAGAAGTACTCCCTAGTCCATCCCTAACAAAAGAATAAAAACTCATGGTAAACTATAGTAGTATTCCTCCATCCCCCACATGTAGAATTTGTGACCTAAACCTCAAATTACAACCCACTGGCAGCCAATTATGGAGGTTCAAGACTCACATCCTCTACATAACAAGCTCAATATCCATTCACACACATACATTATACATTGCATCATTCATTATTACTATGTTTGTCATGCACCATAATGTCCATCTGATATCATAATCATACATTCAAATACATCAAGTAATCTCATCCTTCAGCAAAGTACCAATCATTTTATCAACATGAAATTAATTTATAAACTAGAAAAAACCCAAAGGCAACACAGTTGTAGGTGATCTTTTGCACAACATAATTAACTACATTAGGTCAAAAAATACTTCAAATCATCTGCAAGATTCATAAAATCAATTACAAGGACTATGAAAAAATTTCTAGTCATATGGAATCATTTATATCCTAATACAGCTCGTCAGATCATGCACATATCACCTAGACGATCCATATCATCAAGTTGATCTAAGACAAATTCTTTGTTGTTTGTGTATGTTAGTATATAGTACTTTTCACATGATATCAACATTAAGAAATTAACATAATAATACGGATTATAATGGCAAGAACATAAATATGGAAACTCCGGTAATCAACATGAATAAGGTACGTAGTAACACTTCGTATAAACATACATATATTAGCACCTACCTTTCAAATAAATATACAATAGCAACAATATAATATATAATGATCATAAAACTTCTCTTGTAGGTATAATAATAGAAGAGACAACATACTTGCATTATTTTTATGTGTCAACTTACATGAAATATTCTTGAAATAAATTCTTATTTACTAGCTTAAAAATCCTTACCACCAATAACCATAAAAATACCAAGTAAACAACTTCAGCGATTCAAAAAAAAAAAAAAACAAATCAAAGACAGATACGGCGAAATCAAACCATTCATACAAACATGTAAAAAATCATTAAAAGCTTGTGTGTTAAGATCTATCTGTGTTGAACATAAAGAAAGAAGATGAAATCAATGTATAAATGTCAAGTAAATCATTGTAAAACAGAAGCCTTCACATCTTCCAATAATCTTTGGAATGTAAAAGAACTAGAGGGAGCGAATTTGGTATAGACAACATATTTATAAAATAATCTAACTGAAGTACAAATAATAAAGTATATTATATTATGGAAGACAACATCTGCATCGACCACCACAAGAGGGAGGCCGATGTAGGCATATGGCACATGTATTCGAGACGCCGGATGTCGTCATTTAGAACGAGCAATTGAGGGCGGAACCCACCCCAGCACGACACCAACCGTTAATAATGTTTTTTAATTCTAGCATTTTATTTTTGCAATAATTACTTGTTCACCCACTAGGGGTATTTAAGGGAACTATTATTGTATGAACAATATCATTTTTTGGATTAATGAAGAAAAAAATCCTGGCCTGGCTAACGCGCTCCATGAATTCTCTCCTCTTCTACTTCCTCTACTCCAAACAATTAGGAAATCCTTAGAAATAACATTCGTCCGATCCACCCTCTTTCAGCTGCACAAATTTTAGCTATCAAAACCAGCATGTACCTCCTCGCAAACGCTCACTCACGTTGATCTTTATCAATGCACACGTGCAACTTTCGTGCTACAGACGATCCCGGACGACTGTCCTGATGTGCTGCATTCGCTAATGAATGATATTTTTCAAGATCACTTACATAAGTATGTGCTCGCTGTTATATTTTTCAAGATAACAGTTGCTACGTCTTCCTTTTAGAAGGAAACCCCGCAGTCGGAGCAGCCGCAGATTTTGCAGTAGGATAGCCAGGCCAGGACGACAGGGCCTTAAGGGATGGGGCTGTCGCTACCGTCAGTCATCGAAGTGAGTTTGAGAGACTTTTGATGTAGCCCTTTTTGGCAAGTTTTACCCGTACTCTGATATTTTAGAAGCTTGTTGTAGCTTCTTTTCTTGATGTACTTTTGGACTATTTTACTTATGTGTGGATTGACTTCTGTTTTATATTTTTGGTTGGGTTAGCATTGAGTTGGTATTGTTTATGGCTGGTAGGATAGACGTCTTGTTGTGCAGACCAACACGTGCGTTGGTGTCACCGCAAGGCGGTGGTTCTGGCCATAAGACTCCCCTCAGCCGTGTCTTGTGTCCGGGATGGGGGGGGGTTTACAAATGGTATCAGCTTGCAGCGATCCTGAACTAAAGAAGTCATTAAACAATGGTGCAACCCCCGTTCAGTTAGTCAGTTTGGGGGACAAACTGACTTAGCGGAAGCAGTGGTGTGCCCATATGTAATTCACACTAAGTATGTCCAGCTTTGACCTTAAGATTAGCCAACCTGACCTTAGGTTTATACTCTACATGTAGATCCCACAAGCTGCTCACACCTATAACCACAACCACTCCTACTGTTCATATTTTAAAACAAGAAAACGCATTATACGATAAGGAAAAAAATCAAGTAAATAACCTAATATGATTGTCTACTCTCACACTAGACATCATACAACTAAACAATAGTGATTGAATGCATTTTTAAAAATAAAAACTGGGCTATGATACAACTAGTTCATTCATACGAGTCAAGAAAAGAATCAAGGACAGTGAAAATATCTTTACACCATTAAAATACAAATCAATTTTTCATTTATTATCATCAAAATATCATTTCTCTTTAAATAAAAAATATTAATACATGTAGTAGTTTTGAGTAAATATCATATTAAGTCGGGTAAGAGATTTGAAATACTTCTCAAGAGAATTTTCCACCTGGGAGCGGTTTTTTCGTCTGGGCGCGGTTTTTTCGCCCGGGTGCGGTTTTTTCGCCCGGGCGAGGTTTTTTTGCCCGGGCGAGGTTTTTTTTGCCTGGGCGTGAATTTTTCTCCCAGGCGGGGAATTTGTCGCCCGGGCACGACTTTTTCACCCGGACGCAAATTTGTCGCCCAGACGTGATATTTTAACCCGAACATGGAATTTTCGCTCGGACGCGAAAAAAGTGCGTTCGGGCGAAAAATATTGCATTCGGGCGAAAAAAAACGCGTCCGGACGAAAAAATCGCGCCCGAGCGAAAAAATCACGCACGCGTGAAAAAATCGCGCCCGCGCAAAAAAAATGAGTTCGGGCGAAAAAAATCGCGCCCGGACGAAAAAATCGTGACCGGACGAAAAAAATTGCTCCCGGCGAAAAAACTGCACCTGGGAGAAAAACAACGCCCGGGCAAAAAAGCCGTCCCCTGGCAAAAAAGCAGCGCCCGGAAGAAAAAACAGCGCCTGGGCGAAAAAACCGTGCCCGAGCAAAAAATTCGTGTCCGGGCAAAAAATTCGAGCCCGGGCGAGAAAAATCAACTTAGGCCCCGTTCGTTTGCTACGTTTTGTCCTATGGTTTTGGTTTTGAGTTTTTGAAAATGAAAAACAGATGTTCGTTTGGCTCAGTTTTGACCTGTTTTCGTTTTGAACCAAAACCAAGCTCTTTTCATTCCTTCGTAAAAGAGGCAATCTCAAAACAGACCTTCCGAGGTCTGTTTTCATGCTGTTTTGAAATAGCCGCACCTCTTCTTCCCCGCGCCTCACACGAAAACTCTCCCGTCTCACGCGAAATCTCCTCCTGGCCGTGCAACGGCGTCATCCTTCTTCCTCTTCTTCCTCGCTTCCTTCTTCTTAAAATGTTGTTGAAGTCCCTCTCCTCCTTTTTTTAATTCTCTCTCTCTTTCTGGTTTCCTGTTTTCTTCTCACCCTCCGAGTGCTAATTACAAAAGTTGGGATGTTAGAGCTGGGGGTTCTGCTTTCTAATTTTTGATTGTTGTTGGCGGACGAAGGAGGGACTTTGTGGAGGCAGGAGAAGGGAGTTACTGGTGTTTCAGGTGTTTGATTTTTGATTGTTCTTATCTTGTATTTTTTTTTATAATGATTGGAGATTTGGTTTGTTGTTATCTGATAATTGTTTCTTAGTTTTCGAGTTATCAGTATTCCCTCAAGCTGTTATTTTTTCTCTCTGGGTTTTAGGGTTTGGTGCTGGGATGTTTAGGTGGATTTTTTTTCAACAACATAAGAAAAAAACGGTAGAGATTATTTTGGGGAAGATGATAGGCAGAGAGAGATTTCCAGTTTACAAGGACAAACGAAAGTTTTTGTTTTGACCCAAAACGAAAACGTATGATGTTTTCGTTTTGGACCAAAATGAAAACCTGCGAATGAAAACACTTGCAAACGAATGGGGCCTTAGGGTTTTTTTAAAATATAAGCGTTTATGAGAAGTCATAAGCTGTACCCGAATAGCTTATGAAAAATCAACTTATCATGAATTTTAAAATAAGTGATTTTTCTCACAGCTGCACAAACAAGTAGCTGTAAAACTGCATTTGCGTTTTGAATAGAGATTGTTCATCAGCATAAGTTGTCTCAAACAGAAATCAATTAGGGTATGTTCGGCGCGCAGGTATTGACTTTTTGAAATTGACTTTGGTTAGAAACTCAATATCTCTATGAATTAGTTTTGTGTAGAAAATCAATTTTGTTGTTCGGCTCCAGAATGAAATTCAGTGAACATAATTGGAATTGATATCTGTAAGATATTCGGTTGCACGGTGGAATTGACTTTCTGGAATTGAAATTTTTAAAATTAAAATTGAAGCAGCAAATTAAAGTACTAATAATAATTGAATTTCAAAGATATAAATAAGTTTTACTGCATAAACAATGTTCATAATAGGACACAAAAACCATCAAATAGTATTGTAGCTGACATTATACATATGGATATTAATGCATAGTTTGATATTCATTGAACATATTTATAAGTAGAGTGTCTCTAAAATTTGTCCATTCTTGTCTGGCTTGGATTGGGTTAACAACGTCTACGTAATCATAATACTCTTCTGCTACGTCTTGCGCTAATATCTCGGAGTCAATCTCGTCCAACATTTGTGCATCGCTCTCTAATCGTTTTTCCACTAGAAAATTATGCAATATGCAACTCGTCCAAATTTGTGCATCGCTCTCTATCGTTTTCCATGAAAATTATGCATGCACAAACATGGGTCAAAATTACGAAATTAGATACTGTATTGACTAATAAACCTTTAACAAGTGAGTGTAGAATATTGCAAGTCATACATGAACTTTAATACTAAAAAATAATGGTTGACGTAGAATACCTCATCGTTTCTTCAATAACCCAAATGTTCTTTCTATAACATTTCTTCCTTTAACATGACATTTAAATAATTTCTTATAATTTGTTGGTTTATTACCCTGATTGAACCACTTTTTTAGGTGATAACGTGTCGACCGATATGAGGCTAGAAATCCTTGACCATTCGTGTATCCAACATCGACAAGGTAGTACTTGCTTATAAAATTAAAAAAGTAATTAATGAACATTTATATATTACTTTAGCTAGAGAAAATAAATAGAATTTTTTACCATTTGGCACTTCAAAGCGGTCTTGTCGCTCTAATGCATCTCGTAATACTCTAGAGTCAGATGTTGAACCCTCTCAGCTGGGCAATATATATAAGAATTTCAGGTTGTGATTATCTGTTTACGGTTAAGATATCTGCCTTGATCTTCAGTAAGAACAATCATTTCGATATGTGTACCGTCTAATGCGTAAATACTATCTGCAAACCATCTAGATTTGTGTTGTTGTATAGACTCAGGCAATCTGATGTAATCGTGTGAGTCTTAAAACCGCTTGCAGCACAATGTTGAAGTGTCTGCTAATTGTATCAGTCGAGCGGAGAAACATGTCACCGACATCGTGAAACTTTGTGCTGCGTCAAAATGTATAAAAATAAGACAATAGACTCTTTAGTGGAAACATATTGTGTATCGCAGACATAACCTTTTGCATGGAGAATATCATAAAGCTCATTGAAATGTGTTTTACCCATGCGTAAATGGCTAAAGCAGTTAACCTCATGTCCATCATATAACCGTTTTAATATCATATTATGTAGAGCGTCTTTGTCTATAATATTTATCGAGCCTCTGGGAATGTAGTCAATAACAACCGCAGTTGCGTCATACGCGGCTGCAACTGCTGCTCTTATAATAATATCCATCTTATGTTTTTTTCTCAACTCTACATGATCCATAAAGCACGGATACTTCCCCGAAGGCAGCGTACCAGTACCAGATATGTATCCGGTACCGGTACGTACCCAATACTAGGCGGATACACCAATGCGGACACACTTGGACTTAGCACATCATTCTGCATATTGTGATAGCAGTCTGTTTTCTAAAGTAAACAAAAGTTGTCTCTATGCTAGGAAGCGTTGGTACGTCCAATTATGTTGTGTATTTGTATCGAGTATGTTTCTGATACTGGTACATTTATGTTACAAGTACGCGTATTGAACGTGTTGATACGACACAAATTATTAACAAAATGGTTAATTTGGCTCTAAACTAACCAGAGATTGAAGATGTTGATCTCCAACAAAGAAGAAGAAGAAAAAAGACTGATGAGTTTAATTTTATCTCTTTTGGTTAAACACATAAGATGTTAAATTTTGTAATATTTACGAATGCTTAATGTTTGAAAATTTCATGTTATGTTGCATTAATTTGTGGACTTGTATTTCAAATTATAATTTGTGTTTGATGTTTTGAGAACTATTTATTACACAAGATTATATATATATATATATATATATATATATATATATATATATATATATATATATATATATATATATATATTTTGTTATAACGTATCATGTCGTACTCGTATACTTATTTTTTAAAAAATTTCATACCGCTGTACCGGGTACGTATCGTACCCGGTACCCGTACTTCCTAATCCATGACAGACCTAGATCTCAAACTTCAAATCCTACATAAAGCCAAGTTGCAAGTACAAGTTAGATCCAAATTGGCTTGAATACTTGGTTCTTATACTTCTAAAAAAATTACAACAAAAAATTATGGATATGGATGTGAATATGTATGCATATAGTTATGTAGTAAATATGTACAGAAGTATCTAACCATAACATTCAAGAAATGATGGGTATAAGAGCTACCACTACAACATACAGAGTTTGTTCCATTCCTTTCCACATTCCATTCCATTGAATAAATTTTCAAAAATTGCAGAAAGCCATAAAAACAATGCATTCCATCGAAGAAATTTTTTAAAAAATCAGTATTCCACATTCCATTCAACCAAATAAATTTTCCAGATATGAAATTCCAGATCTGAAATTTCTGGATCTAAAGTTCCGAAAGAAAAAAACAAACAGGATGAGCATTCCAAACGAACAAAAAAAAGAAGGAAGAAGAGGAAAAGGAAGGGGATCAAGAGGACTCGGACGAAGAAGGTGAAGATAAGAGGAGGAAGAGGCGGAGGAGGTATATCTGCGGCGAAAGAAGAGGAAGAGTATGATCGGGGAGGAGTTTCGCTGTTGCCGGGGGAGGAGCAAGTTTCGTCGGCTGCAGTCGGGAGAGACCAAATTTGCGAAAACTTAGCTTAGGAGATAAGAATTGGGGTGCACCTTTTTAGTCTAGGGTTAAAATCGACGGATTTAATCCCAAAGCCAATTCCTCTCCATTTCTGTCTTGCCGATCATAGGAATTGGTTTTACTGCTTCTCAAAGCCAATTCCAGAATGTCAATGTCTGCGCGCCGAATGGACCATTAGATTTATTGTTTAATTTTTGAACATTTTATTTTTACAACTAATTTTATATAATTATTTTACACAATTTTTTATTTCATATTATAAAAAATGTTAAAAAGTATCCTTTCGTATTTGATAATAATATAAATTTATAAGCTTGGAAAGACTTAAAATCAATCAAATATATTTAACTTTTAAATTTTATTTATTTGTTATAAATTGTGTTACAACAACACTCAAGCCTTTATCTCACTATAGTGGGGTCGGCTATATGGATCCTTTGTCTCCATTGTGTCCTATCTTGTCATGATCTCACTAATGCCTAAGTACATCACGTCTTTCCTTATAGTTTCATTCCAAGTCTTTATTGGTCTACCCCTCCCTCGTTTAACATGCCTAGTGACTAGATTCTCAAAGGGCCTAACAGATGCCTTTAATGGTCTCCTTTGTACGTGTACAAACCATCTTAGTCGAGCATCGCTAGTCTAATTGTAGTACGGTAAAACTTGCCTTTAAGTTTTAATGATACTTTATGATCACATAAGATCCCTGACACGTTTTTCCAATTTAACCAACCTACTTGAATCTATGTCCATCTTTTTAAACTATCGATCCAAGATATTTAAAATACTAACTACGGGAAATATTTTGATCACTCAACTTAATAATGAAGTCATTTGTTCTTCTTGCACTGCTAAATTTAAGCTTCATATACTCTATCTTTGCCCTGCTCAGCCTAAAACCCTTCTTTTCTAAAGTGTCTCGTCAGGATTCATGTTTTTTCGTTTACACCATCGACCAAAACGATATCATCTGCAAACAATAAACATCAAGGTATTGCTTGTTGGATATGTCCGGTGAGCTCATCTAAGATAAGGGTAAAGAGATATGGGCGTAACTGTGAACCTTGATGTAAGCTAACAGTGATAGGAAATTTCCGTGTTAATCCTCCGGATATTTTCACCCATGTCACTGAATTTGTATATATATCTTTGATTATCTCAACGTATGATACAATTACACCTTTCATTTCTAAGACTCTCCATAAGATCACTCTTGGAACTCTATCATAAGCCTTGTTAAGATCGATAAACAACACATGTAAATCTTGTTTTCTTTCTCGATAGTTGTTGGGGATGCAAACGAGCTGAGCTCGAGTCGAGCTCATAAAAAATGGCCGGCTCGAGCTCGACGAGCCTATGTTCATTGGGCTCGAGCTCGACTGAGCTCCGTGAGAAAATTTTAAAATATTTTTTGAAAAAAAAACTAATTATATATAAATACATATAATATATATTAGTATAATAGTATTATTAATATCTATATTTTATAAACTATAATACATATAATAAATTTAAAAAAACTTGCAAGCCTGCTCGCGAGCACATGAACATGAGGCAGCAGGCTCGAGCTCAGCTCGAATTAAAGCTCGAGCTCGTCGAGCTTGACATGCTCGAGTTCAAGTCCAGTTTTTTTCGAATCGGCTCGTCGATCTCTCGAGCAGGCTCAACTCAACTTGCATCCCTAATTGTTGTCAATGAGTCTCCTGAAGAGATGTATAGCGTCCATGTTCGACCGCCCTGATAGGAATTCAAATTAATTCACTGAGATACTAGTCTCCCGTCTTACTCTTTTTTCTATTACTCATTCTCATAATTTCATGATACGACTCATTAATCGGATTCCTCTGTAACTAACATAATTTTTGTATATCTTCTTTGTTATAAATTGTGTTATCAAAATAAAATTATAGTATAATATTAAATATAGTTTACAATGTATCATTTTGTATTTGTTAATAATATTTTATCTTGGATACTTTTCGAATTTATTTTGGGATATGCATAACTCATTCATCATCGTTTTGTTATATGATTTTTTTTTACTTTTAGAACATATAATTATAATTAGTATATGTGAAAATAAATCTTTTTTATTATAAGATATGAAAATACGATATTTTAAAATATCTTTGACATGTCTCAGACTTCCGACATCCAACATTAAAAAACTCAATCTGACATGTCGTCGACATCCGATATTCAATCTTGTCTGTCGCTAGCGACATGTAACATCCCATTTTCGAACCTGATCACTTGAGTCATTTTGACAGTTAACAACCATGTCTATGTTTTCATGCGGTGAAATGAGCCCGATAAATCAGGGTTAGAACCTCTATACCTATAATGACACATCGTGTACAGTTAACAACCATGTTTATGTTTTCATGCACGAATGTGAACTGAGTCAACCTTAATAGGTCATTTTGACTTGTAAACTATCCCGATCAATTTAGATTAAATTGGAAATTCAATAATGTTATTTTTGATACCTTAACACTCCACATGATCTAATGAACCAAGAACATTGATTATTAGAAAAAGAATGAAGTTTGATGCTCTGAGTTGCCTGACGTTTCACCCTAGACCCGTTAATGATTTAATTATCATAAAATATTAAATTAACTTCAAAATTTATGAAAATTAGAGAGTAGACTTATTTTGATGCATAAAACACTTTGGCAAATTTAGATTTCTTGATTGGACCTTAGTTGACATGATCAAAGGTTAAAACATTAATTTTAACTTTTGATTGAATTTGGTTCAAATCACTTCAGATTTAGAAATTGATGATGCGACTAGTTTTAGTAGACCTATGAGAGCCTATGCACAAATTTTGGTGGGTTGGATCAAACTATTATGGTGAGTAAATTCAAGAGAAGAATAAAGTGTTGCTAAAAATTTGGTGGTGGAATTTGAAGACAGAAAAATATGTTGATTTTCAAGGCAGGTGTTATAAAACAATCAGTTGATGATTCTTATGTTGAATTCTAGTGTCATGTTTTTACATTTAAGGATAAGTGGAACGTACTTCAAGAGTCAAAAGGTCATGCTCCCCACATAAAGAATCTTTGTGATGAAAAGAGAAACAAAACAAAGTAAGGACAAATAGAGCTAGCCATAAAATATTTTACGCTTGCAGGAATGATGAAAACTTGATAAGGTATAAAGTTGTAAAAAAAAAGCTAAAAAAGTAAGTAAAACAAAAGGTCAAGCTTATAAAGAATTTTATAAGAGACTAGATACCAAAGATGAAGAGCGTGATAAATTTAAAATTGCTCGAACTAGAGAGATGAAGACAAGAGATCCAAGCCAAGTTAAATATATGAAGACAAGAGATCCAAGCCAAGTTAAATATATGAAGACAAGAGATCCAAGCCAAGTTAAATATATGAAGGATGAAATAGATACGGTTTTGACGGATGATGCAGCTATTAAAGAGCGATGAAAAAAATATTTTTATCAACTATACATGAAAAAAAGACAATGAATTGAGTTTGGAAAAGTTGAGTAAATCGAAAGAGTATAAGAACGTAACTTTTTATCATAAAATTCAAGCATCAGAGGTAAATTATGCTCTGAAGAAGATGAAAAATGAAAAGACAATTGAGACAGACGATATACCAATCGAAGTATGAAAATGCTCAGGAAAGGAAGAGATTTTCTAGCTTATATGTTTTATTAATAAGATACTGAAGACAAACGTTTAGGGTTGTGTTAAGTAGACGGCCAACGTAAAATTTAGTCACCCTTATGAATATGGATCATTTGAGAATTTGCGAGAAGCTCGTCCAAAATGGTTTGGACACGCACAAAGAAGACCATTAGAGACACATGTTAGGCGTTGTGAGAGTCTAATCACTATGCATGTTAGACAATAGAGGGGTAGACCAATAAAGACTTGAAATGAAACTATAAAGAAAGACATGATGTACTTAGACATTAGTGAGATTATAACAAAAGATAGGGTACAATGGCGACAAAGGATCCATATAGCCGACCCCACTATAGTGGGATAAAGGCTTGAGTATTGTTGTTGTATGCTGAAGACAAAGGTTGTTAGACCAATGATGGTAGCTTTGTATAAGAATAAATGTGATATATAAAATTGTGTTAATTACAAATGAATTAAATTAATGAGTCATACCATGAAACTATGAGAACGAATAATAGAAAGAAGAGTAAGATGAAAGATTAACATCTCGGAGAATCAATTTGGATTCATGCTAGTGCGGTCAGCCATGAAAGCTATACACCTCTTGAGGAGACTCATTGACAACTATCGGGAAAAAAATTAAGATTTGTATATATTTTTTATCGATCTTGAGAAGACTTATGATAGGGTTACAAGAGAGGTCTTATGGAGAGACTTAAAAGAGAAAGGTGTAAATGTATCATACATTGACGTAATCAAAGGTATGCATACAAATTTAGTGACATGGGTGAGGACATAAATTTCCTATTACTGTTTGCTTACATCAAGGGTCGGTTTTAAGACCTTATCACTTCATACTTGTCTTAGATGAGCTCACCGACCATATCAAACAAACAATATTTTGGTGTTTATTGTTTGTAGATGATGTTGTTTTGGTCGATGGGACGTGTGAGGGTGTAAACACTAATTTTGAATCTTGACGAGACACTTTAGAAAAAAAAGGTTTTAGGTTGAGGAAGACAAAGACATAGTACATGGAGATTAAATTTAATAGTGTACGAAGGACAAAGGACTTTGTCATTGAGTTGGGTGACCAAAATATTTCTATCAATTAGTGCTTTAAATATTTGGGATCGATAGTTCAAAAAGATGGAGGTGTAGATAAAGATGTGATATATAGAATCCAAACAAGTTGGTTGAAGTGGACAAGCGTGTCTGAGATCTTATGTGATCGTAAAGTATAATTAAAATATAAAGGCATGTTTTACCATACTGTAATTAGACCAATGATGCTCTACGGTTCTGAGTGTTGAGCAGTGAATTGTGAATATAAGAAAAAAATGGGAGTTGCGGAGAAAAAAATGCTTAGGTGACTATATCGAGACTGGATAAAATTAGGAATGCATGTATCATGGATAAGAAAGGAGTGGCACCAACTGTGGAGAAGATGCGAGAAGCTCGATTAAGTTGTTTTGAACAAGTACATAGGAGACAATTTGAGGCACCTGTTAAGTGTTGTGAGAGTTTAGTTACTAGGCATATTAAACAGGGGAGGGGTAGACCAAACAAGACTTGGAATGAAACTATAAGGAAAGACATGATGTACGTAGGCATTAGTATGAGTAAAGATAGGATGCAATGGCGACAAAGGATCGATATAGCCAACCCCGCTATGGTTGGATAAAGACTCAAGTGTTGTTGTTATGGTGGTGGATCAAAATATTGTGGCCAATTATGTGTTTTCGCTCTCTTAGATTAATTGACAATTTAAAGATTTAATAAATAAAATTTTCGTGGGTAGCAAACCACACAGGCCTCATTGTCATGGCTAAATGCTGACAATAGATTGGTAAGTTCCATTTGTAGGAAAGTGTCGCACTACAATCCTAGGCCTTAACGTACATTAGGAGGTCAATACTCTCGTAGACCCAATCATCTAATCTCCATGACAGTAACTCTATGTAAGTATAAGAAATAGGGGAATGATTTATTTCGGACCTTGTGAGTGGTTAACGCCTAAGAAACACGATCCTAAACTAGGGCGTACACCAATAGTCACGAACATAACATTCCAAAGAATGAGTATACCACCTAATCAAGTATATCCAAGGCAATATCTATAAGGCCAGCTTCATCTCGAGAAGCTTTCATCGTTCAACTATCATTACAATTACTTAAGAGATAACTCGTAGGACTCAAATCTCGAAGTCAAGATTCAACCCTAATTTGAGGTGGCTGATAGTCAACATTACTATAATTGAGGCCAGAGAAGACAAGACCTTCTCAAAGGGTGAGCCTTAATCCAATTGAGTTCCGGTTAACCTCGTTAGAGTTACATAAAACTCCTAATTTCAAATTGAAGCACTGAGCACTAAACTCATCCTCAGAAAATATACCACATATGTAAATATGATAGAATGTACTTGGTTATCACTCTGGTAAAGTCAATTTCCACTAATGATGCCCATCAAAAAAATATATGAAAACAGTCGATTCGTACAATTAATAATAAATATGATAAATTCTAAAAATTCTCAAAAAAACAAGCATAGTCTATATCTCTTTAAGATAAACATTTATCATAACAGGAGTTCACCAAAATAAGCATGTCACGATTGTCTAATAATTAATTGAAGTACAACAAATGAATAATCGTGCATGAAATTGCTAACATCAAATTGAGGGCATAAATGATCTCCAAAAATTCTCAAAAATTTTAGGTAACTATAATAAGATAATATCCACATTTTTCATCAAGGACCCAACTGATTTTGAGCATTAGAAAATCACCCAAAAATTCTACAAATCATAATTCTCGAAATTTTAGTTGTTCAACATTTCGTCCAATCTTGGGTTCAAATGATTTCGCAATCTAAAAACGAAAGAACGGTGAGCTAAATATCCCTGTTGGCTACAATCTTCGTAAGAGGGCATTTTTCAAAAGGAAGCCTCCATTGCATTCAATTTTTCAAAATCATGTAATATGTCTAGTACTTCCCCTTATTCATGCTAAATTCAATTTGGGGTATCTAATGAACTCCAAAAATTACCACAAAATACAATTTGGAAATGAGGAAATGTCTGCCACAATCTCTATGTTTACAACTTTTGTGGGAAAATTCATTTCCATGCTCCGAAAATAAAAATGGAGTTACTACGAAATTCTTACTATTCATCCATTCAAACCAAAATTTTAAAAGAATAAAGTCTTGGTTTTAGTCTCCGCAAAATCTAAAGAGGAAGGAACCTGAAATCTACTACTCAGGGGGAAGACGTAGGAGTCACCCAGGTCAATTATAGTTGTCATTAATGCCGGAGGGGATCCATGGAGGTGGTGGTGGTACCAATTCACGCCCTTCTTATTCCTTGTCGCCGCCATCGTCTTTGCCGCCTATGAAGGTGAAAATTTGGTTTTTGGCAATCATAAATGATGAAGGAACTCTCCAAGAAGTAGAGTGAAATAAAAGAGAATTAGATAGTGGCGAGCCTTTTAGAATCTCATAATCTTAATTTGGAAATTAGAGAGTAGAGGTTATGAATGATTAAAATATTAAATGAGATTAATTATCATGATAGAAGAGTGGGTGCTATGGGAGGCCATGAACACAACAAAAACAACAATCAAGCCTTTATCCCACTATAGTGGGGTAGGCTATATGGATCCTTTGTCTCCATAGTGCCCTATCTTTTGTCATGATCTCACTAATGCCTAAGTACATCATGTCTTTCCTTATAGTTTCAGTTCAATATTTATTGGTCTACCCCACCCTCGTTTAATATGCCTAGTGACTAGACTCTCACAACGCCTAACAGATGCCTTTAATGGTCTCCTTTGTACGTGTACAAACCATCTTAGACGAGCTTCTCGCATCTTCTCTGCAATTGATGCTACTCCTGTCTTATCCCAGATATTTTCATTCATAATTTTATCCAATCTCGTGTATCCACACATCCACCTAGTATTCTCATCTCCGCAACTCCCATTTTTTGCTCATGTACACAATTCACTGCCCAACACTCAGAACCATAGAGCATCGCAGATCTAATTGCAGTACGGTAAAATTTGCCTTTAAGTTTTAGTGGTACTTTACGATCACATAAGATCCCTGACGCGCCTCTCCACTTCAACCAACCCGTCTGGAGTCTATGTGTCACATCTTTATCAATACCTCCGTCTTTTTGAACTATCGATCCAAGATATTTAAAACACTCACTACGGGAAATATCTTGATCACCCAACTTAATAACGAAGTCATCTGTCCTTCTTGTACTGCTAAATTTAAACTTCATATATTCGCAGTATGTGAATAATTATATTAAATTTTTTTGAATAACAAAATCAAAAAAATAATATCATACTAAGTTCACTTTCAGTTTCAAGTAGGACATCAAATGTCTACTAATAATAAAAACAAATTTGGACGGATGGATTGGTGGAAACCTAGAAGCGGGAAGACAAACCCAGATTGTTGGATTGCTCATATGCTGCAAGCATGAAGCTTGAATTGCTCGTATACTGGGTTTCTAGCAGCTAGATTACTCATACGCTAGCAAGGAAGAGAAAATATTGGCCTGAAAGTAGGAAGCAAGAAGTCACTGGATTACCAACCATTGGATTGCTCATATGCAATAATATAAGATAACACCACTTGAAATGGAACCTGGTAAGGAAGGAAAATGAATACATTGTCTAGACATAAGCGACCGAAGACATTTCTCTTGGCCTTCATTTGCAGACGGCAATCAACACTTGGGATACAATAAAACAACATGATATGATTTTGTGATTGGGCATGAAGGCGAGATTGGGATAAGGTTAAGCAATAAGTTATGGGCGTTGGACCGATTGAATGAGGTCAAGATAGGGCTGGACATGTTTATAGTTACCTTTGGTCGGATCGGTAGAAACGTGTCGGGATCGCGATCCTAAAGATACTAAGATCCGGATCGCGATCCCAACCGTAGATGTGCCGAGTTAGATCCTAGGTAAGATCCAGATCGATTTACAAAATCTGGATCGTAAGATCCTACAATCCAGATCGCGATCCTGATAATCACTAGAAAATAAAGGGTCGGCTGGAGGCGCGGGAAGACGAAGGCTCACTGGAATCATCCGTTGGAAGAGTTGTCGGGCACGACAAAGTCGTTCGAAGCAGGAATTGGTTACTGGGAATTAGCTGAAATCGGTGGAAATCGGTGAAGTTGTCGAGAGCTGGAGTCGGTGAAGTAGTCGGGCGCTGGAGTCGGCGAAGTCGTCGGGTGCTGGAGTCGGCGAAGTCGTCGGGCGCTGGAGTCGACGAAGTCGTCGGGCACTGGTGTTAGTGAACTCACCGAGCGCTGGAATCAGAGAGTTGCCGCTAGCGTGGTCGCAGGACACAGGAGGGCGCTGGAGACGACGGAAGGTTCAGACATTGCAATTGCCGATGAGGGGTTGGAGTCTAGAGCAAAACTTCATCGCGTGAGAGAGCAGGCGTGAGTCGATGGTGAGAATCGACAGATCAACGAAGAATCGAGCGGCGCGGGCCAACAAAGGAGCCGGCGGAAGCGGACTGAAGCACGAATTCAGAACTGTAGAAAGAAATAGGAAAATAAGAAGTGCAATATTATTCTTCCACAAAGGGGCTTTATATAGGAACTACAACATGACTCACAACACCGATAGGCGGTGTGGGACTAAACATAATAACACTAAAATATTAATATCTCTAACACTCCCCCTCAAGCTGAAGGGGAAGCCTACAGCTTGGACACAACATAAAATAGAGGGTAAAAGAAGGAAGGCAGCGTGGGACAAAGCAACAGCCACCGAGGCCCAACCGCGTGTCACCGGGGATACTTCAACCGGGCAAGAGCCACACGACGTTGGTCCGCAAACCGACCATGACAACGCTGGATACACTCGGAGCGGAAACAAGGTCAACCACGCAAGACCAAACAAAACCTACCAAATCCAGAGAAAACGACGAGGAGACACAAACAACATATGAAATCAACCTAGGGACCATGTGTGACTAAGGCAGGAGTCGGGAAAGAAGTATCCGAGTCGCCATGATCACAAACACTCCCCCTCACGTGGATCATGTGCAAGAAGACATAGGTTATACCTAGGGGCCGGGTGTGACAAAGGCATGAGTCGGGAAAGAAGCATCCGAGTCGCCGATATCACAAACACTCCCCCTCACGTGGAATACGTGCATGAAGGTATAGACTACGCCTAGAGGCCGTGACGTACACTCCCCCTCACGTAGATCACGTGCAAGAAGGCGGAAATCATAGAGACGCAATACAACAACCAAACAACAACTGGTAAATAAACAAAACAACAACATCAAATATCTAAGGGGCCGGAGAAGAGGAGCAGCAGCCGTAGACGGAGAAGACGCAGCGGCAGCAGCAGCGGGCCGGATAAGCAGCGGCAGACGGAGAAGAAGCGGCGGCAACAGCAGCTGGCCGGAGAAGCAGCGGCAGACGGAGAGAGAAGTAGCCGCCGGTGAAGGAGAGCAGCGGCAGAGCCGCAGCGGCACAGAGAGGAAGCAGCGCCTGGAAGCTGGAGAAGAAGCAGCGGCAGAACCGCAGGCCGGAGAAGAGGCAGCCGCCGGAGAAGAAAAATGAGAAGTAAAATGATGCCGGAAGCCAGGCCGAAGAAGATGAAGTAGCAGCGAAGCAACACCGGGAGAAGGAGAGCCAGCGGGAGAAGTAGTCGCGCAGACGAGCAGAGCCGAAGCCATTGGGAGAAGCAGAGATGTCGCAGGCATCGCACAGTAGCGGCGGAAGCAGCCGATGTCGACGTCGGGAGAAGCATCCATCGGGAGGAAGAGGAAACGGAGAAGCCGTTGGGAGACGAAGAGGTCGTCGATGTCGCAGAAGAGAGGCCCGCTCCCGTCATGGAATCAAGGGGCGATCCCGTAGACGGGAGCAGGGGGGCGAATCACCCGTCGAGCCCTAGCAGGGAGCGGAAAATTGGAAGCACGGGTCGGGACGGGCAGGATTTAGGTCGGGACGGGAGCGGGGGAAACAATAGCTGGGAAAAAAAATTTAGGTCTCAGAACAACCTGGCTCTGATACCATGTAGAAAGAAATAGGAAAATAAGAAGTGCAATATTATTCTTCCACAAAGGGGCTTTATATAGGAACTACAACATGACTCACAACACCGATAGGCGGTGTGGGACTAAACATAATAACACTAAAATATTAATATCTCTAACAAGAACCAATTAGTGCTTTGGTGGAAACCCTAAAAGAGCGGTAGGTCGTACCAATTGATACGCGGAGGTCGTATCGAGATCTAAAATAAAGAACGTAAAGTTGCATTGCGTCAAATTAAAGATACAATCGGAAGACAAGCATCCGCCAAGTACCTGGAGGATGGGTCCTCTGAGGCACTCCCATCTCCAAAGAGAGACTCAAGACTAATACTCCAAGATAAAGAACACTACCTAAGGGGATCCTTATATAGATAGAGGCCCAACTACACGAGAAGAGTACATGACAAAATAATAATAAAATGTGCTCCAGATTTAAGTTCTTTTATCAATAGAACCATGAAGAATCTAATTAAAATTTAATTATTTTATTTATTTATTATGTATTTGAGGATGAGATGTTTTAAATTGGTAGTGTTACTACTTGTTCAACATGAATTTAGGCACATATACATACACATGCATATATATACAATTTTAATTACGACGTGCTTCGAACGTACACGCACCCTTTTTTTGATGTTTTTCGTACCACTGTACCAAGTACGTATCGTGCTCGATACTCGTACTTGTACCAGTGCTTCATATGATACAGGTTGGAGTAGGATGGTGCAAGAGGTAGAAGGGATGTAACTTGTCATGCACTACCAACATCATCGCAGTCAAGTCGAGTGCATTGAGCATAAGACCTCCTAGTTTGGTCTAACATCCCAAAAGGGAGTCTTACGTGACGATTCACAAAATCTCTACACCATCATCGTTGGATCCCTCCTGGTTGATGTGGCGCCGCCAACTCCCCCCCCCCTCCCGAGGGCTCAAATTTGTCCGCTTGTGCACAAAACCTCTATGCTCATGGATGTTATAGTTACGCCACCTACGCTGCCTGCGCTCGTTGACACCTTTCGAGCACTAGGCTTGACCTCTATGCTCTTGAATGAGCTTAGTTGCTTCGAACTAGTTTCTGAAACTGGCAAGTTGAATCGTACGCTATTTCCTCTTCAACAAACATTGGGATGGGCGAGCTTCGATGACATTCCCTACCTAACCACCTATGAACTCGACATCTCTCTTGAGGTTGTCGACTTCCTTCTGCGACGCCTACTCTAACGAGTTTTGGCCAACAACCTCGAGTTCGAACTAAAAAGAAACGTTGAAGTCGGCACCTTCGAGGGTGATATCAAGTTCAAAGGCAGTCAGATCGGCGATGTTGTTGAAGCTTGCCTACCTCAATGTCTGTAAAAGAGATGTCGTATGATTCAACTCGACAATTTCAAAAAGTAGTTTGAAGCAGCTCCACAATCAGAGCTAAAGGGATGTCTTGTGACTGTGAGGGAGTCTTTGAGGGGCAGTAAAGGGGCATCAACTGCATGAGTGGTGGGTTGATCATCTCGCAAGTCCTTGTTGGTGAGTTGATAATCTCGCAAGACCTCTTTGGCAGCTTGGCATGGGGGTGGGGCCACGCTATGACAACAGGGTACCCCCTACCCAGTTTCCTACAAATAGACACATTGTAACATGTGGAAGGTAGAGCAAACAACTTTGAGGACATGGAATAAGCTTGTTCGCAACCTCTCTACCTTCATCCAACCACATACAACACTTGGTTTGGGAGAAGAGTTCGCATACACTCATGGGTATGTGATGGGATCTCCAAGCTACAGTACATCCTCTTGATCTTGAGCCATAAAATCTCATGTTTCTACTTTCTTCTTGTTTTGTGCTTGTGATAGTTTTTGGTAAGCGAGTAACCCTTTTGCCATATCTAAGCCCAATAGGGATAATTTCGAGTTAAGTTCGAGCGATTTGAGTTTTATTCGAAATCAAATACGAACTCATCTCGAAAAGGCTCGATGCAGAGTCGATTCGAAATTGAATCGAGTCAACTCGAAATTGAACAATTTTTCTCATTATTCTAAGCCGGCTCGAATCTTAGAAATAAAGCTCTTTAAAGTTTTGTTCCTTTAATTTAGGTCTAGACTTTAATATTTTGAATATTAAAATAATAGAATGTTAATAAATACATAATATTTTAATCAATTTGAGATGATTCGAATCATAGTTCGAGCGATTCGGGGCAGACTCAAAATCGACTCAAAATTTGAGTCGAGCAAATCGAATCGACTCACACTGAGTCAAATCAATTATATTTTATTATGATTCGACTCAATGTACGAGTGATTTTCAAGCGACTTTCAAGTTTCGAATAATATGCTCAGCCCTAAAGTTTGATCTTTGCAAGCCAAGTTCTCATCTACAACATCTTGGTGCGGTGAGTGTGGTTTTTGGTTGAAGCAAAAATAATTGAGGATCGTCATGGCACCAACCATGAGTCGAATGCGGATCAGGAATGTATGGCATCCCAGAGGTCAAAAATCACCATGGAGCAGCTCCAAGTCACTTCTAGGGAAATGATGGAAGTTTCTGAGCAAACAAAAAGGATGCTTGAGGGGAATGTAGGGAAGAAATATAGGAGGAAAGGAGGATATAGCTAGGCAGGAGTCAAATGGATGGGGGTAAATGTTGGAAGTGGAGGAAAAAATATGGATAGGGATGGACTGTGGAACTAAAATGATTAAAATTATTTAAATATATAAAAAAAATCACCAAACATGAAAAAATCATTCTTAGTACATAATATATACAAGCAAAATGTACTGAAGAATCGTTGGTATTTATCTCTTACAATGACATGTGTCCTCAACACTACGGAACAGTACAAGTAATCATAGTCGACGAGTTGGTAGTGGTGTCGATGAAGGAATATAATTCTGCTCATCATTTCTCAAGAGGTGAGAGAGGTGGGAATGAATCATAAGAGAAAGAAGAAAAGTGTGAGAGGCAAGCAACTGGCAGTGTTAAACAAGAGAGGAGTAGACCAATAAAGACTTGGAATGAAACTATAAGGACATGCATGATGTACTTATGCATTAGTGAGATTATGACAAAAGATAGGGCATAATGGCGACAAAGGATCCATACAGTCGACCCCACTATAGTGAGATAAAGGTTTGAGTGTTGTTGTAGTAGTTGTAATATGTTATGTTCAACTCGGGGTAATATTGTAATTTTACTGTGTTTAGATTTCTCTTACTCAAGTATATAAGAGTAAGGGACCTCTCTCTTAGTGAATTTCAGTTTTGCATTCCACTTGGTATCAGAGGGAGAAAAATCGTGCCCTATTCTCGTCGGCTAATGGTGCCCTATTCCCGTCGTCGGCTCCCGCGTCGATCGTTAAGGCGAAACTTGTCGATTGTCCTCTCCCGTCGCTCGGATCGGTCATGTCGGGCGGCACTCCAGCCGGCTGCTGAGAGGAACGCCGTCGTCGTTCCTCCATGATGCAGCTCGCCGCCTCTTCTTCTTCTTCTTCATGAGCCTGCTGCCGGTCCAAATCCAGATCCAGGCCGTCGATCCGACCCTGCTCTGACCATGGCTGTGACAGTTGTCCTCCGTGTCGGCATGTCCTGCCGATCCTGTGCTGGAATTAGGGGCTAATGATCTATTGTGTCTCTTTGGTCGGTATGGGTGAACCCGAGTCATCTGTCTCTTCGCCGTTAGTGATCCAGCCTTCAAGGGTTGAGCCTCAGCGGCCCCATGGTCACTCTAGCTCCTTGAAGATTGTCAAGGTTTCTCTGGATGACATGAATTACCCGAAAATGGTCTTGTGCTGCTCAACATGTCATCCGTAGTCAACAGATGTTCGGCTATATCGATGGGTCGATTACGGAGCCTCCTGTGTCTGATCCCTCCTGGAAGCACTGGGATTCTGAAAACTCTCTGGTTGTGTCTTGACTCCTTCATTCGATGTTGCCCAAGGTCTATCGGAGCTATATGCTGATGGACTCTGCATTCGAGATCTGGACTCGTGCTCGTGAAACTTACTCTCAGATTGGTAGCTCCACCCAGATTTATGAGCTCACTCGCCGCATTTTGGAGTTGCGTCAAGGGTCAATGATTGTCTCATCATTCTTCTCTGAGTTTGAGCGCTTGTATCAAAAACTGGACTACTTTGCTCATTTTACTCCATCGTGTACAGCGGATGTCGTCCTATTGAAGCAACGGGAGGACCGTTTTCGTCTTCATGTCTTCTTAATGGGGTTGAATATGGAATTTGATGTGGTCCGGACACATGTTCTACACCGTTCTCCTCTTCCCTCCCTCCGTGAGACATTCAGCATGATCCTGGGTGATGAAGACCGCTGCAAGTCTCTCAGTGTTATGACTCCTCCAGATCGTTCTGCCTTGACGAGTGTTGGTCGTGGCCTCATCCCTACTCCTGCATCTTCAATGCCTATCTGCGATTATTGCGGTCGACGGAGACACTCTCGGGAGACATGCTTCAAACTTCATCTGCCTTTGGCTCCTGCTGGTCGCGATCGTGGTCGGAGCCGTGGACCTGGCCGTGGGGGCCATAGGCATAATGGATACTGTTCTTATGACGCTGCTTACACTACTGATGTCTATGACGAGTCCCAGTCTTCGGCTTCCTCCTCTCTTACTGCTCATAAGTTGGATGTCTTTCGTCGTTTGCTTCACTCTCAGTCTAATCCAGTCACTGGAAGCTCGACTTCTCTTGCCACTGTTGTTATGTCTAGTGCTCATGCGGCCACCACCTCTCCTTCTGAATGGGTGCTCGACTCTGGCGCCACCAATCATATGACTGGTTCCTCCTCAGGTTTTCTCTCTTATACTCCTTTGTCTGGTAAGGAGAAAGTTATTTCAGCTAACGGCTTGTTGTTCTCTATTGAGGGCAAGGGCAACATTTCTTGTTCACCGTCCATTTCTCTTACCTCTGTTCTTCATGTTCCCTCGTTTCCTCACAATTTACTTTCCATCAGCAATCTTACGAAATCTCTTAACTGCTCCGTAACATTCTTTTCTGATTCTTGTGTTTTTCAGGAACTGGGTACGAACCGGAACATTGACAATGGTAGGTGCAGTGGCGTCTTGTACTACCTGGACACTCCTCGTTCTCAGGCTCTTTCCAGTTCTACTGTTAGTGCAGAGGATGTCCACCGTTGGCATTTGCGTTTGGGACACCTGTCCTCCATCTACCTGCAAAAATTATTTCTTTTTTTTTCACCTTTTCCTTAGAATTTTTCTAGTGATATTTCTGATCGGTCTAAACATGTGCGGCAGACCTCTTCACATCTTTCTTTTCCTAGTAGCACCCCTTTTGATGTTATACATTCTGATGTTTGGGGGTCGTCCCACGTTGTATCGTTGACTGGTTTTCGATGGTTCGTCACTTTTATTGATTGTTTCTCGCGTACTACATGGGTTTATCTATTAAAAAAGAAAGGTGAAGTTTTTTCATGTTTTCAAGTCTTTCATAACATGGTGAAAAATCAATTTCATGCCACTATCTGTGTTCTTCGAAGTGATAATGTGAGGAGTGTGACGATCGTGGTTCATTTGGCGCGTACCTCACCTCTCACGATATCATCCACCAGAAAACTTGTGCTTACACATCTACTCAGAACAGTGTGGCCGAACGAAAAAATCGGCATCTCCTCGAGGTTGCCCGTTGTCTTCTCTTGACGATGGATCTTCCTAAACCATATTTGGGAGATGCGGTGCTTACTGCTGCACATCTTATTAATCGTCTTCCTTCTCGTGTTCTCTCCTTTACTACTCCTCTAGCATGTCTCTCTACCTCTGGCATGGTTCATACTTCCCATTTGTCACCCCGTGTTTTTGGGTGAGTATGTTATGTGCATGTGCACTAACCTCAACGTGACAAACTTGACTCCCGGGCTCAACGTTGTGTCTTCCTTGGCTATTCCTCCACGACCAAAGGGTATCGCTGTCATCACCCTCCTTCCCGGCGTATGTTCTGCACCATGGATGTTACTTTCCGTGAGGGGGAGTCCTTTCCATCCTCGACTCATGTTCTTCGTCAGGGGGAGAGCACATCTACTACGGATGATGTTACTACTGTCCCTTTACCTCTTCTCCCGTCATTCTCCTTTATTCCTTCACCTCCTTCTCTGAATGTTCCCAAAGCTCCTCCTATCCCAATACCGGACTCCTTGACTATGATCTCTCCTTTTCCCCATGTATACCATCGTCGTTCAGATACACAGGTCACTGCCGCTCCGCCTCTACCAGTGTCGACTTCAGACAAAGATTCTGATGATGTCGACCTGCGTATGCCTCTTACCTTGCTGAAAAATGGTAAAACTACTTCCACGCAACATCCGATTTCTAATCATGTGGCTTATAACCATCTTACTCCGATTCATCAGACCTTTGTATCATCTCTCTCTAGTTGTTATTCCCAAGACATGGCAGGAAGCATTGGCTATACCGACTTGGACACAGGCTATGCATGATGAGATGTCCGTCTTGGACAAAAATCATACGTGGGACATCTCCGCTCTCCCTCCAGGAAAGAAAGCTATAGATTCCAGGTGGGTCTTCTCGGTTAAGCAGAACCAAGATGACAAGGTGGAACGGTACAAAGCGCGTCTTGTCGCTCAAGGATACAACCAGACTCAAGGAGTTGATTACCAGGAGACTTTTGCTCCTGTAGCAAAAATGGACTCTATTCGGGTCTTGTTATCATGTGCAACCTGTTTGGACTGGGAACTTCATCAACTGGACATGAAAAATGTGTTTCTCCACGGTGAGCTTGAGGAGGTGTACATGAAATTCCCTCCTGGTTTTGTGAATAAAGGATCTGAAGGGCTCGTCTGTCGCTTAAGGAAATCATTATATGGCCTGAAACAATCTCCAAGGGTCTGGTTTGGAAGATTCCTCACAGCAATTCTCAAGTTCGGGTACAAGCAAGCCCAATCAGATCATACCATATTCATCCGAAGACATGAACAGCGTGCTGTGGTTCTCATTGTCTAAGTGGATGACATCGTGATTACTGGAAATGATACAGAGGAGATCGTCAACCTCAAGACCCTCCTATCGGCTGAATTTGAAGTGAAGGACTTGGGACGATTGCGATACTTCCTAAGCATCAAAGTGATTAGATCGGAGCGGGGTATCTTTATATCCCAACGAAAGTACATATTGGATCTCCTAAAGGAAACTGGTATGCTTGGTTGTGTTCCAGCAAACACCCCTATGGAGGAAAATCACAGGATTGATGAAAATGGTGATGGTGATCATGCTGATGTATCACGTTACCAAAGATTGGTCAGAAAACTTATATATCTATCTCATAATCGTCCTGACATTACGTATGCAGTTGGTATTCTTAGCAAATATATACATTCTCCTAGAATCAGACATCAAAAAGTGATGTATCGTCTACTACGGTATTTGAAGAAAGCTCCTGGTTGTGGCCTCCTATTCTCTAGGAACAACAATTTGGAGATTGAGGTTTTTACTGACGCTGATTGGGCTGGTTGCCAGGATGACAGGAAGTCCACAACAGGATACTGCTCCTTTATTGATGGTAACCTCGTGACGTGGCAGAGCAAGAAGCAGAATGTGGTGGTCAGGTCAAGTGCATAGGCAGAATATCGTGTCATGGCTCAAGGCTTATGTGAGGGATTATGGTTGTGTACCGTGTTACAGGATTTAGGCCTTCCTGTGACAACTCCTTTCTCCTTATTTTGTGACAAAAAGGCTGCAATTAGTATTGATCATAACTCGCTCCAGCACGACATGACAAAACATGTCGAAGTGGATCGACACTTTATTAAGAATCACTTGGATAAGAAAATAGTTGTTGCTCCGTTTGTTCACTACAGGGATCAGTTGGCCGATGTCTTCACCAAAAGCTTGGGGTGTGATGTGTATACCGATGATATCCAGAAAATTGGGATGACTGATATCTTCCGTCTGACTTGAGGGGGAGAGTTGTAATATGTTATGTTCAAGTCGGGGTAATATTGTAATTTTACTTTGTGTTTAGGTTTCCCTTACTCAAGTATATAAGAGTAAGGGACCTTTCTCTTAATGAATTTCAGTTTTGCGTTCCACTGTTGTTGTAGTCTTGAGAGTTCTAGATGAATGCATCTGAAGATGAATTCTAACAAAAATTTCATCACACAAAAGAACATGAGCATGCATATATTTCTGAATGATTGGAAAACCGATCATAGCAAGGAGCTCTTGCTGAGGTATTAGCTTAGTTATTAAAGGCGTAAGGCGCACCAAGGTGCAAAGGGGGCTTGGAGCCTATTCTTAAGGCTCAAGGCGCAGGCGCGTGCCTGACGAAGGTAAGGTGCAACCACATATATTTTAAATAATGTGGCATCAAACATCATTTCAGCTTCTCAATCAAATTCTTCGTCTAGTCTACTAATTAATTATTCATTACTATCATTTATCTCTTAAAAATATAATAAATGTGGTCACTTGCATCATATGCAAGTCTCAACGCACAATTATCTTTCACAAACAGTAAATCGATAACAAATTATTGAGTTATTATATTATTTTTTCTTAATTTTTGAAGGAAAAAATTACCACAAAAATCTCACTCAGACGCACTATTTATATTCTAAATGCACAAATAAGACGCACGGAGGTGCAAACCTCTAAGCCTAGTGAGCCTAGATCCTTAGGCGTGCCTTTAATAACATAGGGTATTAAATTAGAGAATCTAAAAGTTTGAGTATTGTGAAAAGGCACGAAATTAAGAGAAACAAAATAAATATTTATTTATTTCTCACTCATGTATATCAACAAGATATAAGTATTTGTACATTTATATATGGAGAGAGAAAAGGCATGATCTCATTCTAACATGTGAGACTAAATCCTAAGGAAGGAAATGGGCCCTAGTTGGGACATTTACTTTAACAAGTATCATGAGGAAACTTTTCCATATTTTCTTCCTCCAGTACAAAACCATAGCGGGAACAAGTGTCACCACTTTCTTGCATCAGGTTTCACGTAGACATAGTTATTGCTTGGTTTGATTGAATATATACTTCTATATTTTCAACCAGGATATGTACCAGAATCTTCATCTTACAACAAAAACTACCTATTTTTGAAAAGCATTATTCAGTTATGATGATTTATCATGTCAGAAAAGACAATAATCTGTCTGGAGGTAGAAATTGAAGAATGAACTGATGATGATAAGAGCCCTTAGTATTGCAGTCCTACAAGAATTGCTCAGCAATGCATCTTAAGGAATCAACAAATTACCTAATTCACATGCTTGCACTGCAACTTTCAGCAACTCACTTGAGAGGTCTCATGCCCTGTACGAAAATAAGTTTTATAAAAAAGAAAGAAAATAAGTTTTACAACAAGTACAATAGTATGAAGTAATAATCAATATAAAAAATATAGTAGAAATTAAAAAGGAGCTGGAGAGGCATATAACATGCAGGTCCCTGAGGTACAAAGTCTTCATAAGAGATACCGTTTCCACACAAAAATCCTTCATTTGAATTCCGAGGTATAAAAAAATGTTTAAGAGTGTTCTTCCCGTAAGATTTTTCACTATCAAGTGACCGGACCAATCGAGTAAATCCAATCGAGATCTCGCATTGATATGAGTCTATGAGGATCTCCCGATAATGTGAGTCAATTTAGTTTTGAGTAAATCGCAGAAACCCGTGATAGGTGGGATTGACAAATTCGGATCTTAATTGCGCAAGTCCGGTTTCACCCTTGGCATGTTTTGGATTGATCGAATGCGGTTCACACTAATAATTAATGTGAATAGAAGTGTGAATATGTGATTAAGAAAATGAAGGGCTTGAGCATAAAAACTCTTTTCATTACACCCTAATTTTTCTTCCTATTAAGAAGAGGGTGACAAAAGCTTTTGTTTCCCTGAGAAGAGAAGGATCTCGCCCCGTCGCAGGTTTTTGTGTATCTGCACTTCAGTAAAAGATCCTCTCTCACTCTTCAGTAAGGGTTGTGCTTGATCACCTCTACCCTAGTTGTTGATTCCCCGGTGGTGAGTCTTCAAGCTGCTCGTGTGTTTTCCCGATACTAGACATCTCTCATTGAAAAAGGCGATTGGCGCCTCCAAGTGCAGACCTTTCTCTCTCATTTTCTACCCCTGATGCAGAAGGAGAAGAGTCCATTGCGCATGTGCATCTTCATCGCCTCAAGACCCGACACCATCGCTCTCTTCAGAGTTGCCAATCTTCATCCCTCCCTAGACGGTGAACTCCTTTTTCTACATAATCACGAATTGTAAGTCTGCCCGACCTTCATTTCTCTGCTTCAACCAAATCCAGAAAGAAGGATTCCACGCTTGGTTTTCGTCGAGGACTTGAGAAGTAGGTGTTTCAGGCTTAGACACATTCAATTCAATAAATTAGTTGCAGCAAAATCACCTATTGTCGGACATTCATCATCATCATAAATCAATTTCGCTTTTCATTTAGTGCATGTCTGATTCTCCGTTAAGCGCAATGAATTTTATCTGGAGGAATACAAATGCGCTAGGATGACAACGACTATGCGACATTTAGCTGAATCAAAAAATGGGACACACTTCAATTTTCCGCACTTTCAGTTTAATTTGTTGAACACTTCATTTCAATTAACGACATTTCATTTTATTTGTTCGCATGAATTTACAAATGATTAACTTTTTATTTATTACACTGAAGCATATGAATTGATTAATTTTGTTCATGATGATCTTGATATCATAGGACAAAAATATCTTGTTTGTACTTTGTGGTCACACAACATCGATATTAGTGATCCATTAACGCTACTTTAATTACATCATTTGGTATTAGAGAGAACATGAACAAATTAATTAATTCCATTAATTGTGTAATTAAATTTGGTTAATCACTAGTGAACACACGATTAACTGGCTCCGTTTGGTTGGGCTGTTGCTGATGGAAAGCTGCTGATGAACTGTTGCTGATAGAAAAAGTGTTGATTTTGGAAAACAGAGTTTTGTTAAAAAACTGTTTGGGTGAAACAGAGTTTTCAAAACGGAGTTTTCAAAAAGTTGTTTGGATACAAAACGAAGTTTTGAGCGAATTTTTTTACATCCTGAATTTTCCTGTTCCAAATCTGCTGGAGCTAATCTAGTATTCGAATTCTCGTGAATCTGTGGTTGATTTAAATCCGTACCTCTGTTTCACTTCCACATCTCATGAATGTTCAATGCATACTAGCTAAATAGAAAATTTATTTCAAAAAAATTATTCCAGATCAGAGCAAGGAGGATCTAAGTAGCTAAGTAGAGGAGATTAGGGAAAACTCTAGAAATATTGTTGAGACCACTAGCAGATTGTCGAGTCCAACGAATTACAGATCCCGATCAAGGATGAGAGAAATACCAAATCAAATCAAAACAGAAAGCAAATCCGTATCAAGAGAGAAAGAGATCGAGTGATAGAGGACCATGAGAAGGTGGAGAAGAAGAAGAAGATGAAGAAGAAGAAGAAGAGAAGAAGAAGAGAAGAAGCAGAAGAAGAAGAAGAGAAGAAGAAGAAGAAGAAAAGAAGAGAAGAAGCAGAAGCAGAAGGAGATCGGGAGACTGATACATGCGATCGTAGTCGTCAGGATCTCGAGCTCTCCTCCTTGTCGCGCTCCGCTCGAGCTCTAGGGTTGCGGCAGAACGCAAAGGTTGCGGCTGAACGCAAGATTTTCCAGCGGTTCGCGATCAATAGGAAGCCGCGGAATTTAAGAACCGGCGGTTCTTGAAACAGCAACGCCAAACATAGCTTATGGGTAAAATAGAGGTGCGTTTCAAACGCACCGTAGGCAAAAAGCCCAACCAAACGCCACCTAAAACATATTAATTAATTTGAGAATATCAATGCTATGGGAACTTGTGAAGTGCATTAATTTTTAAGTCTCTAAGCGCTCGTGATCTTTAGATACTTCAGTGTCATTTTGACATTACTCGTAAGATCACGAAACTTAATTTAAGGGCAATTAAGATAATCTCAGTGTAGGAGAATCCCGTGGTTTAATTGAATTATTTCAACCAAAGTGACTTGTTTGATTGATTTGTGAGATTTCATTTCCACGCGGATTTGAGATTACTCTGATTCTGGCATGCAATCATTCACCCTAAAGTGATGTTTGCATGATAGGATTAGAGGGTTGCACACATATTTGGACGGGAGTGTGAGGGCTCTAGTAATGTATTCACTAAAAGGTAGTAGGTTTACGAAAGACATAAACACTACCGTTTCTCGTCCTGTGTAGAGAATTTTTAACTGTGTGACATGTATTCTGTTCAAAGGTGTTGCACGTTAACACGTCTGAATTCTCATTAGTGTGCTTATTAAGGTTTTAAAGCACACTTTATCTTCATTGTTAAATATATTGTATTATTTTCATTTTTAAGATTACCTTTACAGTTCACAACAATTTACCACCATTGAGAAACTTAATGGGTCAAACTTTAAGAAGTGAAAATCTAACATCATATTTATCATTCAAATGACGGACATAGAGCTAGCCCTGACAACTGATAAGCCTAAGGAGTTGACTGTGAACAACACCCGAGCACAGAAAGACCACTATGTTGTGTGGCATAAGTCCAATAATATATGTCTACTGACAATGAAAGATACATTTTTGAGTATCTACTCAGTTGACTACCAGAGACTGCTAACACAATGAACTTCCTTACAAATGTAGGACAAAGGTATAAGATGACAACCAATACTGAGATTGGGACACTTATGCGAGATCTTTTTACAATGAGGCACAACAACGAAGGAGAAATTCGAGATTATATACTCAAGATGGTTTATTATTAAACAAAGATGCAAGAATTGGACAACATTCTTCCTAAGACCTGCATCGTGCTCTGACACTTAATACTGTCGCACGAGTTTAGCATCCTAAAGACTACATACAACTCTCAAGACGAGTCTTGGAAGCTTAATGTCCATCACTCTATGTTTTGCTAAAGAAGAAAAGCTGAAGAATGAAAAGACAGACTGCATTATTATGTTTTTGAAGCCTTCATTCAAGAAGAAGATGAAGTTCAAGACTCTGATAAAGATTCAGGATGGTAAGACTAGTTGAGCAAAGGATTATATTAATTCCACTAAGAAGCCTCCAACATGTTTCTTTTGCAAGAGGAAAGGATACGTGAAGTCTGAATGGATAATATTTAAATCTTGGATGGAGAAGCATGGGTTCAAGCTTAAAGGCGATTCTCTTGCACTTGTCTTATATGAATCTAATTTAATTAAAGCCACATCTAGTTCCTGGTGACTTGATAGTGAAGAAACTAATCATGTTGCTTACACATTACATGGATTCACCAATAAGAGGAGTCCAAGCAAGGATGAGTATAGACTCACACTTGACAATAATGATGAAGCTGAAATCAAATTCATTGGGGATGTTTTCTTGATTATATATTTTAATTTTAAGCTTCTATTAAAAGACGTTAAGCTGAAATCAAATTCATTGGGTATGTGTTGGGTCCGACGTTCCTTCACTTGACCCATGACGCTCTTCTACTTATTTAAGAAATTAAGTAGCACCCTTTCCAACAGTCCGGGCTTTTGGAACAGTTGGTTATGCGTTTGATCTTTCAATTGGTATCAGAGCAAGTCACGGGTTCAAGACCGGGGGGGGGGCGCTATTAAATCCTGATTTTTCCCTTCTACCTGTGTGGGTCCGGCGGGTCAGGCAACCGTAGACATGTGGTAACCCCACCTCTGAGCCGTGCAACCGTGGACATGTGGTAACCCCACCTCTGAGCCGACGGGTTGTGCTGGACGCCGGGGGGGGGGGGATTGTTGGGTCCGGTGTTCCTTCACTTGACCCGTGGCGCTCTTCTACTTATTTAAGAAATTTTGTAGCACTCTTTCCAACAGTCCGGGCTTTTGGAATAGTTGGTTATGCGCTTGATCCTTCAGTATGTTTGCTTCATTATAGATTATAATTTTAAGCTTTTATTAAAAGACTTTTTTAAGCTGAAATCAAATTCATTGAGGATGTTTGCTTAATCAAACTCATCGAAAAGAAAGATTGTCGATAGGTCTTTTGGTTGCTACTCCATAGGCTACCCAGATCATTTGAAGGATTTTACGTTTTACTGCCCTTTTGGAGGTTCTAGAATTTTTGAGTCATAAACAACAAAGTTTTAAAAGTTTGATACTACTAAGAAACCTATTTAGTCTCATTTCATTGAAGTAGTCGAGGGAGTTAGTTCTATAAAAACAACCAAACATGTTCATTCCTTAGTGAGCATTTATCTTAAAACTAGTCATTTAGATCATCATACCACATATGCACACCACCCCTTAAAAGGGTCGTCCAAAAAATAGTCGTCCAGACAAGAGGTGTAGGTTTGTCTCCAATCCATCATTCAATAGGAGGTTTAGGTTCATCTCATCTTGGATCTATCGAAGGAGGTCTAGATTCTTCTCCATGACTAGATCCATAGGTTCATGTCCGACTCTCAAACACAGCATAAATATGAAGCCAAAAGTAGCATAAACCCCAATCAATCAATGGGAACACGAGTATGATCACTCACATTCATACACCCATTGTCGTCGAGTAGTAATTAGAATCCAACCCGCTCTGAGCCATAGAATCCCAAAAAAAATCGTTATAACGGTCCCCAAATCACGCGATTATTAATGGGTGATGTTACTAGCAAATTTTATTTGGATGTTAGCAAACCATAAAAAATCCGGTTCAAAAAATTTACACCTTTTTTCATTCCTAAAAAATACCTACTAGCAAACAACTGAATTCACCGCCACCTTTATCCAACTACAACATGACGTCGGTGGCCGTGAGAATCAATCCACCATTAAATACCTATCAATCTCGGAACTGTCCTCTGCCCCTTCGATATAAATACTGGAACTCATATCATTCAACTGATTGGGTAGGAGAAGATGAATCTGCATCCACGTATTCCACTGCTGCGAGCGGGATCCAAAGAACCCTCCTATGTCTCTCTGTGTGTTTGCGCTCTGTGTCGAGGGAAGGAGAAAGACCGTTGTCTCCCCAGAAACAGGAGATCCACGCACCGCCTTCGCCGAGTGAGGAAGAGCTCGAAGCCTCCGACATCGCCTCCATTGAACAGGAAGAGCCACTCACCGTCGAGCACCTCTACCTCTGGGAACATGAACCAAGGATTTTGCCACCTTCCAAACAATGTTTCCCTCTTATAGCTGCCTCTGGATATAGAACAATGTGCCCACCATCTATTATTCAGCATCGCATCCACTCTTAGTTTGCATGCCTGAGACGAGAGAGATGAACACTTCACTTTTTCTAGCATCGTCTGGTCCTAAGTTAGAAATTTAAAGCTTCCTGCTTTTCTTTTTTTTAAACCTCCTGCCTGTGCCAGAAAAGGAAAGGCCAAAAAAGCGAAACCTTCGAATGTTCCTTACGCTCTCTGTGCAAAACAGAAAAAGATTGGAAAAAAAATTCTTTTTTGTTGTTGATCTGCCAATTTGGCGCTGCCCTCCTTGCACACAGAAGGTGCGAGCTCTCCCGTTGTTGCTAGTTGTGTAACTCAACGACACACCAAGAGAGAGTGGTGATGTTGAAGACGTGTACAAAGAAGTGATGTGTTGGATTCAAGGTCTCTCGGGCTGGAAGTGAGGACTACGTGTGCAGCCACTATATATATATATATATATAGATATATATATATATAAGTATATATATGTAAGTATATATATGGAAGTATATATATGTAAGTATATATATGTATGTATATATATGCATGTATATATATGTATGTATATATTCAAGTTGGCTGGTGGGGTTGTTTCATGAAAGAGCATCAAACACAATTATTTAATTTATAAAGCCTTGATTATATGTCTCCTTGACATATTAATCAAATTTTAATATATTTATTTGATTGAGACATACACACTCTTTTGAGTATTAAGAACTTCTCACAACATGATTTAGTGCATTCCGTAGAAAAATTATTTGATCACTAAGTTAAACAACAATTTGTGAGCATATCTTCAAAGTATTATTTTGACTCGTTATGATCACATTGTGTCCTTGTCGATTGAATTTGTAAGCTTTTGTGACAATAGAACGTCATCTGTTGCATAATGATGCAGTTGCCGTCATGATTTGAAGTAAAGGATTCAATTGGACAGGATTGATGCTTGAAACAGACTTATCATGTGAACTTCACTAGAGTACCTTAAGACTGGTAGAATGTTTTGATTAGAGATTGACATAGATTATGATTGATATGGTTCAAATGAGAGAACGTAAGATTTTTCCCTATCGAGTGGACCAAACCAATCAAGTCAATCTGATTAAGATCTCGCATTGATACGAGTTTATCAGGATTTCCCACGAATGTGAGCCAATTTAGTTTGCGTGCATTGTCGAAATCCGTGATAGGTGGGCTTGACGAATTCAAATCTTAATTGCACAAGTCTAGCCTCACCCTTGACACATTTTGGATTGATTGAATGTGGTTCTCACTACTAATTAATGTGAGTAGAAGCGCAAATAAGTCATTAAAAATGAAGGGCTTAAGTCCAAAAAGTCCTTTTCATTATACCCTAATTTTCCTTCCCTATTAATGATTACTAAGGGTCGGTCAAATAAAGGATTCCATTCCAATTCCGTGAACATGGTCACAGAGGATTCCAATTTTCATTTAAGAAGACACGGTTTCAATTTTGTTTTTCCTCAGAAGAGAAGGAACTCACCACCTCTTCCCTAGCCAAGAAGGATCCATCGCAGGTTTTTGTGCGATATGCTTTTCAATTCCTGATCTTTTTCACTCTTCAGAACAGGTCGTGTTGGTCTCATCTGCCCTAGTCGTTGATTCTCCGGCGGTGATAATCTTCAAGTCACTCGTTTGTTTTCCCAATACTAGGCATCTCTCATTGAAAAATTCGACCGATGCCTCCAAGTGCAAGCCCCTCCTCTCCTTTTTGTTTTTTACCCCAGTAACGGAAGGAGACGACTTCATTACGCCAATACATCTTCATCCCCTCAAGACCCGACACCCTCGTTGTCTTTAGAGTTGTCGATTTCCAGTCCTCCGACAACAATGATCTCATCTTTTCTCCAGAATCAAGAATTGTAAGTTTGCACAGCCTTCATTTCTTTGCTTAAACCAAATCCTAAAAGGAGGGATTCCACACTAGGTTGTTGTCGAGGACAAGAGAGATAAAAGGTGTTTCAGGCTTAGAGGTTGCATTTGGTAGATTTGTTCAGTTATATCAACGAACATCGCATTCAATTAAATAGATTAGTCGCAGTGAATCACTTATCGTCGGGCATTCATCTTCATCATAAATCAATTTTGCTTCTCATTTAGTGCATGTCTGGTTCTTTGTTAAGCGCAGCGAATTTTATCTGAAGAAATACAAGTGCACCAAAGATGTAGAGCGTGACATATATAAAATTGCTCGAGCTAGAGAAAGAAAAACGAGATTTAAGTTAAGTAAAATGCATAAAGGATGAGACAGATACATTTTTGACGGTTGATGTGGATATTAAAGAGCAATGAAAAAGATACTTTTATCAACTCTATAGTGAAACAAAAAAACAATGAATTGAACTTGCAAGAGTTAAGTAAATCAGAGAAGTATACGAACATAACGTTTTATCGTAAAATTCAAGTATCAGAGGTAAAAGATGTTCTAAATAAGATGAAAAATGAAAAGGCGGTTGAGCTAAATGATATACCCATCGAAGTATGAAAATGTTTAGGAAATGAAGGAATTTTGTTACTTACATGTTTTTTCAATAAAATACTGAAGTCAAAGAAGATGTCAGACCAATAGAGAGAAAGTATTTTGGTACCTTTGTATAAGAATAAAGGAAATATACAAAATTGTGTTAATTACAAAGGAATTAAATTAATGAGTCATACCATGAAACTATGGAAACGAGTAATAGAAAGAAGATTAAGACGAGAGACTAACATCTCAAAAAATCAATTTGGATTCATGTCACGGAGGTCGACCATAGAAGCTATACATATCTTGAGGAGACTCATTGACAACCATCGAGAAAGAAAACAAGATTTGCATATGTTGTTTATTGATCTTGAGAAGGCTTATGATAGAGTTCCAAGAGAGATCTTGTGGAGAGTCTTAGAAAAGAAAGGTGTAAATATATCATATATTGACACAATCAAAGATATGTATACAAATTCAGTGACAAGGGTGAGGACATCTGGAGGATTAACACAGGAATTCCCTATCTTAGATTTAAGACCTTATCTCTTTACCCTTATCTTAGATGAGCTCACCAGATATATTCAACAAGCAATACCTTGGAGTTTATTGTTTGCGAATGATATCGTTTTGGTTGATGAGACGCGTGAGGGTGTAAACGCAAAACTTGAATCTTGCGGAGATACTTTAGAAAAGAAAGGCTTAGGTTGAGCAGGGCAGAGACGAAGTATATGGAGCTTAAATTTAGCAGTACAAGAAGGACAGATGACTTCGTTATTAAGTTGGGTGATCAAGATATTTCTCGTAGTGAGTGTTTTAAATATCTTGAATCGATAGTTCAAAAAAGACAGGTATTGATAAAGATGTGACACATAGAATCCAAGCAGGTTGGTTGAAGTGGAGAGGCGCGTCAGAGATCTTATGTGATCGTAAAGTACCACTAAAACTTAAGGGCAAGTTTTACCGTACTGCAATTAGACCCGCGACGCTCTATGATTCAGAGTGTTGGGCAGTGAATTGTGTACATGAGCAAAAAATGGGAGTTACAGAGATAAGAATGCTTAAGTGGATGTGTGGACACACGAGATTGGATAAAATTAGGAATGAAAGTATCGGGAATAAGACAGGAGCACCACCAATTCCAGAGAAACTCGTCTAAGATAGTTTGGACATGTACAAAGGAGACCATTAGAGGCACCTGTTAGGCGTTGTGAGAGTCTAGTCACTAGGCATGTTAAACGAGAGAGGGGTAGACCAATAAAGACTTGGAATGAAACTATAAGGAAAGACATGATGTACTTAGGCATTAGTGAGATTATGACAAAAGATAGGTCACAATGGCGACAAATGATCCATATAGCCGACCCCACTATAGTGGGATAAAGGCTTGAATGTTGTTGTTGTTGTTAAATACAAGTGCACCATTGAGGATGACAACGACTATATGACATGAGGCTGAATCCAAAAATGATACGCACTTCAGTTTAGTTTTTCGAACTTTCAATTTAATTTGTTATGTACTTCATTTCAATTACTTATATTTCATTTTCTATGTTTGCCTGAATTTACAAATGATTAACTTTTGATTTGATTACGTTGCACCATAGGTCCATAGGAATTAGTTGATTTTGCTCATGACGATCTTAATAGCGTAGGTGACAAATGTCGTGTTTGCACTTTGTTGACCACATGACATTGATTTTTGTGATCCGTTAATGCTACTAATTCAGGCACTTCCAACATTGGAATCATTGAAAAAGAATAGAATGTTCCAAATATCCATTTCTACCGTGATTTTTTCTTACTTCACAAGAGAAGTATCCTTCCATTACCTCGTAATACGCTTTCACTTCCCTTTCCCAAACTCGTTATTCGGAAATCTAAATGGCGCTCAATGTTGATTGGGAGACGAAACTGATGTAGGTTAGGCTACGTGAGTGTGAATCTTAATATGCAACTCTAGGTGTAGTGCCCGGAAAAACTAACTCAACTATCCTACTAAGATATCACATGCACGCAGGACCCCACGAGCAAGTAATAAAGATTAAATCACAAACAGTTAATTAAAGCAATGCAAGATATTCTTTTAAGCAAGCAAGCTTCAGCATTCCTCCACGTGGAGGGTCAAAGCAAAAGTGTGCAATCAAATAAATCTTGTAAGTCAAAGAAGGTAATCTAGAAAAATCAACCACACAATTAAAGATCTAAAAGTAGTATGAAATCACAAAATCTCAAATCCATATGACAATATTGATTACAAAGATCCATACAATAAGAAAATATCCACAAAATTGGGGGATGTGAGGGTGGGGTGGTTGATCCGGTGATTGAAAATGCTAGGGAGATATCCTGGAAGTGTCGGAGGCGGTAGAATAAAGTCTAGGGAGGTGGATGAACTTGTGGCTAGAGAGATGGAGATGGTCGAAGAGCGGGCTATCACAGGTGAGGGGGAGTGGGGGTTGTAAGGTTGCGATTGGAAAGGGAGACGTGGGGGAAGAAGGATATAGTCAGTGCAGGGCGGGAGAAGAGAGGCGGCGATCTGAGATGGGGTTGTGGGGGGATCGCCATCGAACATGAATATAGGGGGTTGTAGGTGCGAGGGAAGTGAGGATCTAGCAGTTTTGCGGCTGCTTGGATGGGGGCCAATGTGGCTGCTGCGATGGTGGGTGGTCAGCAGGCTGTAGGGGAAAGGGAGAGTGGTGGTGATGATAGGAATATACGGAAAACGAAAGGGTTCACCTATGTAGGAAACAATGGGCAAACCTTGTATATCCTTCTTTCATATATCAAATACAAGAGAGAGTACAAATATATAGGAGGAGAGGGAGGAAGAATCCTATACAATAGACGTGGGACTAAAGGAGAAAGAAGAAAGGGGCCTATAAATGGGCTTTTACATCATTTATCCTTATGTCTTCTAACACTCCCCCGCAAGCTGGAGCGTACAAGTCGTAGGCACCAAGCTTGGACAAGAACTGGTAATACAATTTGAGAGGTAATGCCTTCGTAAGGATGTCAGCAACTTGCCCAGAAGCAGGAACATGTTCAAGCTTTAGCACCTTTGATTGAACCTTTTCTCGAACAAAGTGACAATCAAGCTCAATATGTTTAGTCCACTCATGGAACACGGGATTCTTTGCAATATGTATTACAGCTTGACTGTCACAAAACAACGTTGATGGTGAGGACAACCTAACTCCCAATTCCATTAGAAGACTTTTCAGCCAGGTTAGTTCTGATGTAACAGCTGTCATCGCACGGTACTCAGCCTCAGCAGACGAGCGAGCAACCACCGTCTGTTTCTTACTCCGCCATGTGATAAGAATTCATCCAAAGTATGTACAAAAACCAGTAGTAGAACGTCGATCATCCAACGAGCCCGCATAATCCGCATCAGAGTATGCAATAAGAGAAAGGGAGGAAGATGGCTTATACACAAGTCCTTGCCCAGGGGCAGTCTTCATATATCTGAGAATGCGTTCCACTGCCTGAAGGTGAGAAACCGGTGGGGTATGCATAAACTAAGTGACCACTCAAACCGCAAATGATATATCTGGTCTCGTAACGGTTAAGTATATCAGTTTTCTCACAAGACGACGATAGTATTCCAGATTTGGAAGTAGAGAATCAGACTCAGATCTCTGAGCACACAACATATGGTTGACTTCCATCGGGGTATCCGCAGGTTTGTAACCCGAGAGACCGGCATCTTTCAGAAGATCATTGCAATACTTACGCTGGGATAAGACAAGGTCATCAGGTCGTCGTGCTACCTCTAGTCCAAGAAAATATCGAAGATTTTCCAGATCTTTGATTTGGAAGATAGAATTTAAATGGTGTTTAACATGTATCTCAGCTGAGTGATCACCAGTGATCAGAATATCGTCCACATAAACCAGAAGTATTATAGTCTCAATTGATTGGTGACGAGTGAAGAGAGAGGGATCTGCCGAGCTTTGTTTGAAGCCAACCTCACAAACAGCCTTGCTGAATTTGTCAAACCACGCTCGTGGAGACTGTTTGAAACCATAAATAGATTTGCGAAGTAAACATACATGAGACTCCCCCGTGGTATAAAACTCAGGCGGTTGTTGCATATAGACAGTTTCAAAAAGATCGTCATTCAAAAAAGCAAGACCCGAACCGTATTTAATTTTGCGACTGGGGAGAATGTTTCCTCATAATCAAGACCGTACTGTTGAGTAAAACCCTGTGCCACAAGCCGAGCCTTTAAGCGATCAACTGTCACATCCGCGGCATGTTTGATTGTAAAGATCCACTTGCAACTAACACAACTGTGGCCAGGATGAGGAGACACAAGATCCCAAATATGATTACCCCACAAAGCAGTCATTTCTTCATCCATGACGGCACGCCACGCCGGATGCTGGAGAGCTTCCTGCACAGAGTTAGGTATAGAGATAGAGGAGAGAGAGAGCAAAGGTAAGAAGAGGTGGAGAGAGTCGATGTAGAGAGACATAATTTGCCAAGGGATGAGACGTCGAGGAGGATTCCGGATCAACAGGCCGCGAGATCACACCGGTGGAGGGAAGCTGCTGCTGGGCATCTGGACGTGGAGGATGACGAGTGCATACTTCAATGATAGGAGGTTTGGAGGGGACTGGTTAGGAGGGTATTGGTGTTGGTGTAGGAATCGAAAGCAGAAGAGGAGGAGGGAGAAGTGGTGGAAGTGGAGACATTACGGGAATGATGGGTCGAGGTAGCGGAGGAGGAAGAAGGGGATCAGAATGACTGGCGTGATATGGTTGGTCTTCATGAAAGGAAACATCAGCACACACAACCACCTTACTAGTGATAGGATAAAAGCAGACATACCCCTTCTGAGTGCGGGAGTATCCAACAAACATAGCTTTGGTAGCACGAGGGGCAAGCTTGTCAGTGGAAAGACCAAGATGGTGGACATAACAGGTACACCCAAATACACGAGGTGTGAGAGAGAAGAGAGTCGTGGAGGGATAAATGAGAGTAATGGGTGCCACAAAGTTGAGGACGGAAGAAGACATGCAATTGATGAGGTGACAAGCAGTAGAGACTGCAAAGTTCCAATAGAGGGGAGGAACCTGCATTTGGATCATGAGAGATCTAGCCACATCAAGGAGGTGGCGATTTTTCCGTTCCTCTATGCCATTTTGTTGAGGGGTGTAGGCACATGAAGTCTGATGTATAGATTGGAGAAGGTGGGACCAGTATATTCTCGAGCATTGTTTGTACGAAGAGTTTTGACATAGGTAGAGAACTAAGTGCGAGTTTCCGTAAGAAACGTACGGAACGTGGTTGAGAGTTCAGTACGATCACGAAGTAAATACAACCAGGTAACCTATGAGTAATCATCGATAAAGTTAACAAAATACTGATACACAAAAACACTAAGGATCATTTAGAGCCCCCAGATATCAGAATGTACTAGGGATAAAGGAGCATCGCTCCGAGTACATGAAGGAGAAAAAGAGACACGGTGTTGTTTGCCGAAAATACAAGATTCAGAAAAAACTCTTGAAGAGAGACTGTAGGAAGAGCTTTCTTGAGAATTGGAAGAGGGGCATGCCCAAGACGACGATGTCAATCAGTGGTGGAGACAGCGGTGAGAGCAGGGAGAGGAACATCAAGAAGATATAGCTCGTTAGACAGACACCCTCTACCAAGTATATTCTGCGTTAGTCGATCCTGCACCACAAATGAAGAGCGTGAGAAAGTAACACAACAATTAAGGTCTTGCGTAAGACAGCTAACAGAAAAGAGATTAAGGGTTCATTTGGCGCGGCGTTTGGAGGTCGCGTTTGCGGCAAACGCCGCCGCAAGGCGGGTAACCAAACGCCTGACGGCGGCGTTTGTCGCGTCTCCACTCGCCGCCCCTTGAGGAATGGAGCGATCCGCGACGTTTCGAACGGCGGCCTACCCCCTCCGGTTCGAGCAGCGGCCCGGCTTCTCCCGCCCCCGTCTCCACCCGCCGCGCCAAATGAACACTAAAAGGAGAGTCCGGAACATGAAGAACCGGGGATAAGGAGAGAGGGAACCGCGCGAGAAGTCCGCACGGTTACGGTGAGCACACCAGCGGCAAGGAGAGATGTCGCGACCAAGTGCGGAGCTCGCAGCGGTTAGGGAATTCGCAGCAACAAAGAAAAGTCGCGGCGAGAAGCGAAGAGAAGACAAGGACTCGGCGGGTAGAAAAGGAGACCGCAGCGAGTAGCGACTAAGAGAAGTCAAGGCGAGAAGAGTGAACCCGACGGGTAGACACGGATGAAGCCGCGCGGGCAGAGGGAAACAAGGGGGAAGGTCCCACCTGACAGAGAGTTTATAAAAGGGAATGGAGGGAAAGGTGGAAGCCATGAGATAGAGCAAGAGGAGCGGGCAATAAAAACTTAACCGCGCAGGACGTCGCGGTTAAAAAGAGAGGAGAACGCAAGCCAGAGCGGATAAACAGGAGAACAAGCCGCCCGGTTAACAGGAGGACCGGGCGGTTTGGAGGTGGATCCACGGGAAAGAAGAAGGAGGCGGTGAGAGAAGAGAGAAACCGCAAAAATGAGTGGTAAGCCGAAAGACCAAGCCGTCCGGTCAAAAGGATAGATCGAGCGGTTAGGGAAGAAGAGAGCCGATCGGGAAGAAACAGGCCGGACCGGTTCCCTCTGATACCATGTAGGAAACAATGGGCAAACCTTGTATATCCTTCTTTCATATATCAAATACAAGAGAGAGTACAAATATATAGGAGAAGAGAGGGACGAAAAATCCTATACAATAGATGTGGCACTAAAGGAGAAAGAAGAAAGGGGCCTAAGCACCGTGTGGATTCTTGAAGATAGCAGTAATAGTTGTCAGCTATTCCTCTAGATGGAGAAGACTGAATTCTATAGAGAGAAGATGAATCATGTCCTATGAGGAACTCTGAGCAAAAGATGATGAACCCTTGAGACGAAGAGCCTTATATCAGAGAGAGAAGATGATCTAGTCGGCCAGAGGTTCATGGAGAGAACTTCTTCTTTGAGAAAAGAAGGAGAATTCTGAATCTTGTGGAAGAGTTGATTCAGAATGAGTGCAAGACTGAGACTTGATCAACAACTTTTTGTATCTATTCCTGCTAGGCCTATAAAAGCAAGCCTTCCTTTTAGATTCAAAAGAATAGGGATAATCTTTGGACTCTCAGAGATAAGGAGTCTTTTTTTTAAGGAGGGAAGGAAGGCGATTTCAGAAAGATTCAATTTAAATCTATAGACATGTACGTCGAAATGTTGTGAAGAGAAAGTTTCGACATAAGTTGAGTATGTGTTCAGAGCAAACTTTCCTTTGAAGATAAACTCGGCGTAGGGAAGGAATATAACCCTCAACATGCGTTGAATACTTCTTGACGCATAGAGTTAACTTCTCGACGCATAGAGTTAACTTCTTGACGCATAGAGTTAACTTCTCGACGCATAGAGTTAACTTCTCGACGCATAGAGTTAACTTCTCGACGCACAGGAGATTAACTAAGTTGAATTCTTCTCTTTGGCAGCCTGTTTTTGTTTATGATTCATACGTCTACAACATTATGTCTTTCTATATATATAATAAGGCAGTTCCTAAATCACATATATTAATCTGATATATCAAATTAAGAGGTTTTTCTCAACAAAATAGTCATCACGGTCGTAGTCGTGTCGAGCAGGTGTGGGACAGCGCACTCTACGACTGAGATCTTAAAAGTCCTCACAATCATAGTCACGACAACCGAGTGGGGGTCCTCGATCTACCTGATCATGTAGTGTCGGACTAGTGGGTTCATCATGCGGAGGTGGATTCCTAACATAGGTAGGGCCCTACCAACGCCCATGGTTGTGCTGGGGTTTCGTCTTACATGTTGAGCTGGGCCTCGACGGGGAGCATCCCAATGGTGTCGATTAAGGGGAAGAGGAACACCTAGGACGAAGAACGATGGGGCATGTTGGGATCCTCAACGACAGGGTCGTCTTGTTGTGTCAGACAATCTCTCCGGTTCTCTAGGTTTTCAATTCTTGTGTTCATCTCAACGATATCATGACGAAAGTCCTTAAACTAGGTGCCCAAAGCATCAAAGTGACCTAAAACTGGTCGTTGGAACTCGAGGAGGGGAAATGCCCAAATTTGAGCTAAAAGGGTTGTACAACATGTATAGTAGCACCCATGCCCCTATACACTAACGCCAAGAACCCGAACCCACACATCAAGAGAACTTTAACCCCTAAGTACATATTGTTGGAACAGGTATTTCACATCTCCTTGGTATGAGAATAACAAATCTCGTTAGGTCTTTTATCAAGTTTATTTTGTGCTTATAGTATGCAGGTATGACAAACTGAAGCAAACAAAATGAACGAACCGGCGATTTGGATAGCATTCTTATCTTTGTGCCCTACCGCGGTGCAGCAACACCTACCGCTGACGGTAGCGTTCGAGTTGGAGATGAGCGCTAAAATGCAATTCAAATGAAAACACTGTCGGGAGCAATGAGGCATATATGCAAAGAAGTTAGCACAGCGCGTTAGCACATACCGCGGCGTTGTAGGTGTTGTCTAAAATGAAGAATGTCTAAAATGAAGAAATACATCTACCATGTCTGCCTCGATCTGTGTGCCTAATGGTTTCCTTAAAGGATACTACGCGGCAGTAACACTACCACCGATAATAGCTTGAAGATTCTATTTAAAGGCCGCATTCGCTCCTTCCAAGACATTGAACGCCGAACAACGAGAGCACCAGCACTCTGAATTATTTCGGAGCCACGTCTCTTTATTCCAAAGATCTCCCGTGGGCAAACACGAAGATCAAAAGGAGAACTTGAAGGAGAAGCGCATCAACGATCATTCTACGTGAAGGGCGCACGCATCAACAACCACGACTTCTCTCGCGTCTTAGTCTTCTCCTTCAGAAGTTCTTCATAGGGAGTTCTCTTACATATTTTAGATCCATCATCTATCTTGTTTCTCTTTTTTTGAGGGGTGACTACTTCTCTATTGTAGTGAAATTATCCACGGTTGTTGGCGACTAGGTCATGCACCGCAAAAAAGTGTTGAAGCCAAAAATGGCCTCTGTGGAGTTTGGGGTCCCTGGAAAGGGGTGACCTCACACCTACTACACTCAAGAAAACGTCACGGACCAAAGGATCAAGAAGCTAGAAACTGACCCTCGGCTCTAGCGCGGAGGTCCCACCTCACACCCGGAAGGCTACCTGAGCACTTCCCCTCCCTAGCCAATGCTCGAGCTAGGGTGCATTGGAGGAGCTCTCTCTACTCTACCAAGAAAAAGCTAAGGGAGGAGGAAGCAAGAAAAAGTCTCCCCTCCAAAGGCACCCAAGGGGGTCTATTTATAGTTTTCCAAATCCCATGAGCCAAAATGCCTGAAATACCCCTACGCCAAATACACCTTGGGCCAATAGAAAACAACCACGGCGGGGGGTAAAGAGGGAATTCCCCCCGAGGGCAAGACGGTAAAAGCAGGGGGGCAAGGGCGAGACCCCGGCCTCTGGCCGGTCTCGCCCCGCCAGGCCGCCAGGCAGGAAGGGGCAGGGGCGAGACCCCGGCCCCCGGCCGGTCTCGCCTCGCCAGGCCGCCAAGAAGAAAGGGGGCAGGGCGAGACCCCGGCCACAGGCCGGTCTCGCCCCGCCAGCCCGCCAAGCAGAAAGGGGGCAGGGCGACACCCCGGCCCCCGGCAGGTCTCGCCCCGCTAGGCCGCCAAGCAAGAAGAGGGCAGGGCGAGACCCCGGCCCCCGGCCGGTCTCGCCACGCCAGGCCGCCAAGTTAGAAGAGGGCAGGGCGAGACCCCGGCCCCCGGCCGGTCTCGCCCCGCCAGGCCGCCAAGCTAGAAGAGGGCAGGGCGAGACCCCGGCCCCCGGCCGCTCTCGCCCCGCCCGGCCGCCAAGCTAGAAGAGGGCAGAGCGAGACCCCGGCCCCCGGCCGGTCTCGCCCCGCCAGGCCGCCAAGCAAGAAGAGGGCAGGGCGAGACCCCGGCCCCCGGCTGGTCTCGCCCCGCCAGGCCGCCAAGTTAGAAGAGGGCAGGGCGAGACCCTGGCCCCCGGCCGGTCTCGCCCCCGCCAGGCCGCCAAGCTCCTATCGGGACGGGGCGGGTGTCAGCCAACTTGTCGCACCCGCCCCCCAAAAGAGGGACACTGGGGGAGGTAGATTTTTCCTCCCCCTACTAGTATGTTTCCAAGCCAGAGCCAAAATTGACCATCGAGAGTGCAAAATCTCCAAAAAGTTGAAAATTATATATGGGCGAATACGGGGTTGTACACAATCTCCGCTCTTTTCGAGGTTGGCACAAGCTCGGAAAGAAACGTCCAACCCAACGTATTCGCGGAATGTAATTACCTTGCGCGCCTCTCCGGGGAGTCAACCTGTCATGCCAGTTGATGGGAGCCTGGGTGACGAGACCCCCTCCGGGTAAAAAATACTTCACCCTCCGGAGGGGTCAACCTGCCATGCCAGCTATGGGAGCCTGGGTGGCGAGACCCCCTCCGGGTAAAAACACTTCACCCCCCCGGAGGGGTCAACCTGTCATGCCAGCTATGGGAGCCTGGGTGGCGAGACCTCCTCCGGGTAAGGGACTTGGCCCCCATGAGAGATCAACCAGCTATGTCAGCTAGTGAGAGCCTGACAGCGGAATCATCATCGGAGCAAAGGATTTGGCTTCCACGAGAGATCAACCAGCCCTGCCAGCTAGATGAGAGCCTGGCAGCGGAATCCATCTCGAGGTGAGACCTACCCACCCCCCGAGAGATCAACCTTCCCTGCCAGCTAGGTGAGAGCCTGACAGCGAAATCCATCTCGAGGTGAGACCTACCCACCCTCCGAGAGATCAACCTGCTCTGCCAGCTAGGTGAGAGCCTGGCAGCGGAATCCATCTCGAGGTGAGACCTACCCCACCCTCCGAGAGATCAACCTATCCTGCCAGCTAGATGAGAGTCTGGCAGCGGAATCCATCTCGAGGTAAGACCTACCCCACCCTCCGAGAGATCAACCTGTCATGCCAGCTAGGTGAGAGTCTGGCAGCGGAATCCATCTCGAGGTGAGACCTACCCACCCTCCGAGAGATCTACCTGCCCTGCCAGCTAGGTGAGATCCTGACAGCGGAATCCATCTCGAAGTGAGACCTTTCCCACCCTCCGAGAGATCAACCTGCCCTGCCAACTTGGTGAGAGCCTGACAGCGGAATCCATCTCGAGGTGAGACCTACCCACCCTCCGAGAGATCAACCTGCCCTGCCAGCTAGGTGAGAGCCTGACAGCGGAATCCATCTCGAGGTGAGACCTACCCACCCTCCGAGAGATCAACCTGCCATGCCAGCTAGGTGAGAGCCTGGCAGCGGAATCCATCTCGAGGTGAGACCTACCCACCCTCCGAGAGATCAACCTGCCTTGCCAGCTAGGTGAGAGCCTGACAGTGGAATCCATCTCGAGGTGAGACCTACCCCACCCTCCGAGAGATCAACCTGTCCTGCCAGCTAGGTGAGAGCCTGACAGCGGAATCCATCTCGAGGTGAGACCTACCCACCCTCCGAGAGATCAACCTGCCCTGCCAGCTAGGTGAGAGCTTGGCAGCGGAATCCATCTCGAGGTGAGACCTACCCACCCTCCGAGAGATCAACCTGCCCTGCCAGCTAGGTGAGAGCCTGGCAGCGGAATCCATCTCGAGGTGAGACCTTTCCCACCCTCCGAGAGATCAACCTGCCCTGCCAGCTAGGTGAGAGCCTGGCAGCGTAATCCATCTCGAGGTGAGACCTACCCACCCTCCGAAAGATCAACCTGCCCTGCCAGCTAGGTGAGAGCCTGGCAGCGGAATCCATCTCGAGGTGAGACCTTTCCCACCCTCCGAGAGATCAACCTGCCCTGCCAGCTAGGTGAGAGCCTGGCAGCGGAATCCATCTGTAGGTGAGACCTACCGACCCTCCGAGAGATCAACCTGCCCTGCCAGCTAGGTGAGAGCCTGACAGCGGAATCCATCTCGAGGTGAGACCTACCCCACCCTCCGAGAGATCAACCTGCCCTGTCAGCTAGGTGAGAGCCTGGCAGCGGAATCCATCTCGATGTGAGACCTACCCACCCTCCGAGAGATCAACCTGCCCTGCCAGCTAGGTGAGAGCCTGGCAGCGGAATCCATCTCGAGGTGAGACCTACCCACCCTCCGAGAGATCAACCTGCCCTGCCAGCTAGGTGAGAGTCTGGCAGCGGAATCCATCTCGAGGTGAGACCTTTCCCACCCTCCGAGAGATCAACCTGCCCTGCCAGCTAGGTGAGAGCCTGACAGCGGAATCCATCTCGAGGTGAGACCTTCCCACCCTCCGAGAGATCAACCTGCCCTGCCAGCTAGGTGAGAGTCTGGCAGCGGAATCCATCTCGAGGTGAGACCTTCCCACCCTCCGAGAGATCAACCTGCCCTGCCAACTAGACGAGAGCCTGGCAGCGGAATCCATCTCAAGGTGAGACCTACCCCACCCTCCGAGAGATCAACCTGCTCTGCCAGCTAGGTGAGAGTCTGGCAGCGGAATCCATCTCGAGGTGAGACCTTTCCCACCCTCCGAGAGATCAACCTGCCCTGTCAGCTAGGTGAGAGCCTGGCAGCGGAATCCATCTCGAGGTGAGACCTTTCCCACCCTCCGAGAGATCAACATGCCCTGCCAACTAGGTGAGAGCCTGGCAGCGGAATCCATCTCGAGGTGAGACCTACCCACCCTCCGAACGAGAGGTACCACCGACCCTGCCCAGCTAGTGAGAGCCTGGGCAGCGGGACCGTCTCAGAGCAAAAGGACTAGGCATCTCAATCAGACCTTACCAAATCCTACATCCTCAAACGGGAAAAAATAGATGGGTTACATGGTCCCCTGACTCAGCTGGTCAGGGGTAGCACTTGTTACAAGACAAGAAAAGGGAAAAAAACTACCGCAAGGCGAGGCATCCTCAGGAGGCCTGGGCATGATGGCCGTCTTCCGCTTCCTTCTCCTCGGACACTTCGATCTTGCTCAAGCTCTCCATGACCTTCTCCATCTCCTCTGCCCTGGCCAACCAAAAGATGGTGTTGACGGCCGTGACGTAGCACTGCCTTGCCATCCTGGAGTCTCCCTTGACTCTGACCTGGATCCCTCCGGAGTTGAACTTGAGGCATTGGTGGAAGGAAGATGGCACGCAACGGAAGGCGCTGATGAGGGGCCTTCCGAAGATGGCGTTGTAGCTGCTTGGAGCGTCAACAATGACGAACCGGCAGTTCCTTTTAGCTCCTCCCAACTTTACTTGGAGTCCGACTCCACCTTCCACCTCCTTCCTCTCCCCTGAAAATCCAAACAGGGGTCCGTCCGAGGCCAACACCCTCCTTGACTCTACCTTCATCTCGTCAAACGCCTTCTTGAAAACGACGTTGACGGAGCTCCCGTTGTCAACCAAGATCCGGGAGACGGTGTAGCCCTCGATGGCCGTCTGGATGACCAGCGCATCGCAAAACGGATCCTCATGATCCGGCAGGTCCTTCACCGAGAAGGTGATCTTCTCCTCCTGGGGCGGTGTCTGGGAGGTTGAAGCGACGCTCCTTCGGTACATGACATGGAGGCTTGCCTTCCGAGTGGCCTCAACCCCCACTCCACCATGGATCACCGCTATACCGCCTCGGGGTCCGACATCGACCCGGTCCTCACACACATCATCTCCCCCTTCTCTGGACAGAACCTCTTCAACCCGCACTGGTGGTTGTGGCTGGGCAGGGCCTCTCGCCCCCCTCACTTCCAGGAACTCGGGGCAGGTAGCTGTGGCGTGCCCCTCCACCTGGTGGAAGTCACAGTACGACAACTCTACCCTGACCCTTCTCCTTCCCTGGCGGTTCCTCCTCTCCCTTCGACCGATCTCCATCGCTTGCTGCGGTGGGGGTAGGAGCTGACTAGAGGCTTGCCTCTGGAAGTTGAACCTCCCTTGGCCCCCATGGAAGTTTCCCCCATCTTGGGCGTAACCTCTTCCCGGGCCCTGAACGGGTCCTCCCTGCTGCCTCCAACCTGGTTTCGGAACCTCCTGAGCTCTCCGCTCCTCTCTCCTTCTTCCTTCTTGAGGTCTCGAGCCACCTTGCTCCTTTGCCTCCGTCTCTGTTAGCTTTGTCAACTTCTTGACAAATGTCGGGTTAGCCGCCTCCATGGCAATCTCCTCTGCCGCCCTTTCCATCAGCTCCTCAAAGGAAAGGGGGGCCTTCCGGGTCAAGCTCATCTTGAAGAAGCCCTCCTTCAGCCCGACGGTGAAGGCCATCTGGAGAGCATACTCTGTCATCTCCTGGACCTCCAAGATCTCCTCTTGGAACCTGTCAACGTAACGGGCCAGCGACTCCTCGGCCCCCTGCCTTATCAGGAAGATGGACTCGAGCCTCCTCTTCCGCTTCTTGGAGGTGGAGAAGCGAAGCTGAAAGCTCCGGCTCAAGTCCTCGAACCCATAGATCGACCTCGGAGGGAGTTGATGGAACCAGTCACTTGCCTTCTCCTTCAACGTGATCGCAAAGTGGCGACACTTGAAGGCGTTCGTCATCGGCCTGATGGAGACGGCATCCTCGAACCACTGCAGATGCTGGACGGGGTCATCCTTCCCGGTATAGTAAGCCGTGTCTGGCTCTCTGAACCCCTCGGGAATGGGAGCTGAGATGATTAGCTCGCTGAAGGGTGACCCCCTAAGGGGTGGTCTCGCCACCTCCACTCGCGCGACCTGCTCGCCTGGAAGGGTGGCACTTGCCGGGCTGGAGAACAACTCTCGGCCGGTGAGGTCTCGCTCGACCCTATCTCCCATCCTCTCCTTCCTGGGCCTTCTTCCTGGTGCACTTCATTCGCCCCCCCCCCCCCCCCCCGCTGGGGTCATCTCGCCTAGACCCCTAGGAGTCGGCTCGTCGAGAGGGGGAGCTAACTCCTGGGGGGTCGGGGTGGAGCTGCCACCCTGAGGAGCAATGCTTCGCAGCATCTCCATGATGCCTTGGATGGAGGCCATGAACTCTTGCCTCCCCACAAAGGGTCCTGTGCTGGGGAGCTCGTCGAGATCATCACTACCTCCCTGACCTCCAGTCATGACACTCTTCCGAGATCTTCTGTGCTGGTCACTCTCCACGCTCACCGCACCAAAGTGTTGAAGTCAAAAATGACCTCTGTGGAGTTCGGGGTCCCTGCAAAGGGGTGACCTCACACCTACTACACTCAAGAGAACGTCACGGACCAAAGGATCAAGAAGCTAGAAACTGACCCTCGGCTCTAGCGTGGAGGTCCCACCTCACACCCGGAAGGCTACCTGAGCACTTCCCCTCCCTAGCCAATGCTCGAGCTAGGGTGCCTTGGAGGAGCTCTCTCTACTCTACCAAGAAGAAGCTAAGGGAGGAGGAAGCAAGGAAAAGTCTCCCCTCTAAAGGCACCCAAGGGGGTCTATTTATAGTTTTCCAAATCTCATGTGCCAAAATGCCTGAAATACCCCTACGCCAAATACACCTTGGGCCAATAGAAAACAGCCACGCCGGGGGGTAAAGAGGGAATTCCCCCCGAGTGCAAGACGGTAAAAGCAGGGGGGGCAAGGGCGAGACCCCGGCCTCTGGCCGGTCTCGCCCCGCCAGGCCGCCAGGCAGGAAGGGGCAGGGGCGAGACCCCGGCCCCCGACCGGTCTCGCCCCGCCAGGCCGCCAAGCAGAAAGGGGGCAGGGCGAGACCCCGGCCCCCGGCCGGTCTCGCCCCGCCAGGCCGCCAAGCAGAAAGGGGGCAGGGCGAGACCCCGGCCCCCGACCGGTCTCGCCCCGCCAGGCCGCCAAGAAAGAAGAGGGCAGGATGAGACCCCGGCCCCCGGCCGGTCTCGCCCCGCCAGGCCGCCAAGCTAGAAGAGGGCAGGGCGAGACCCCGGCCCCCGGCCGGTCTCGCCCCGCCAGGCCGCCAAGCTAGAAGAGGGCAGGGCGAGACCCCGGCCCCCGGCCGGTCTCGCCCCGCCAGGCCGCCAAGCTAGAAGAGGGCAGGGCGAGACCCCGGCCCCCGGCCGGTCTCGCCCCGCCAGGCCGCCAAGCAAGAAGAGGGCAGGGCGAGACCCCGGCCCCCGGCCGGTCTCGCCCCGCCAGGCCGCCAAGCTAGAAGAGGGCAGGGCGAGACCCCGGCCCCCGGCCGGTCTCGCCCCCGCCAGGCCGCCAAGCTCCTATCGGGACGGGGCGGGTGTCAGCCAACTTGTCGCACCCGCCCCCCAAAAGAGGGACACTGGGGGGAGGTAGATTTTTCCTCCGCCTACTAGTATGTTTCCAAGCCAGAGCCAAAATTGGCCACCGAGAGTGCAAAATCTCCAAAAAGCTTCAAATTATATAGGGGCGAATACGGGGTTGTACACTATTGATATCGTGACTCCACTTGTCCCCATTTTATCGTGATTTCAGCGAATTGGGCCCCCAATTAGCCCAATTTCTTTTTTCCTTCATTTTTGCGCCTCACGTGCCTCAGGCGCGCACTTTCGCCTTGCGCTGAGGCTCCAGGGGCCATTTGTGCCTCGGTAAGCCTTGTGCCTTTGACAACATAGGGTGTACCGTAGTTATATGTTGACGGACTCGACCTATAAGATCTGGACTCAGGCACGTGAGACTTACTCTCAGATTGGCAATTCCACTCAGATTTATGAGTTGACGCGTCGTATGTTGGAGTTACGTCAGGGATCCATGACGGTGTCTACTTCTCTAGTTCGAGCGTATTTCTCAGAAATTCGATTAATTTGAACAGTTTACTCCCGCCTGTACTGTCGATGCAGTCATGTTGCAGAAAAGGGACGAACGATTTTGTCTACATGTTTTTCTGATGGGTTTAAACATGGAAATGGATATGATTCGGACTAATATTCTACATCGATCTCCCCTTCCATCTCTTCGGGAGGCCTTTGGCATGGTTCTTAGCGATGAAGACCCTCGGAGATCCCTCAGCACGACTGCTCCTGATCACTCTGTCTTTACTAGTGTTGGTCGAGGTAGTTCCACCCATACCAACGTTGTCCCTACTTGTGATTATTGTAGTCGCAAGGGCCATACTCTGGATGTGTGCTTCAAGCTCAATCCTCACCTGCTCCACCTGGACTCGGTCGTGGTCGGGGACGTGGACCAGGATAAGGGGGAGCCCAATAGAGTGGTTCTCGTCCTCATGATGCTGCTTACTCCACTGAGATCCATGACGACCATCATGGTCAGCCCCCAGGACATTTTACCGCGTCTAAATTGGATGCTCTCTGTCGCCTCTTACACTCCCAGTCAGACACTACCTCAGGTACTTCTACTTCCTTTGCTACTGTCGATATTCTCAGTGCTAAAGCTGTAGCAACACCTCTGTCAGAGTGGATCATTGACTCAGGAGCTACCGATCACATGGTCGGCTCCTCCTCGGGTTTTTCTTCCTACACTCCCTTGTCTGGTAAGGACAAGATTATCTCTGCAAACGGCACATTGTCCCATATTGCGGGCAAGGGTAACAGTTCATGTTCCTCCTCTTTTTCCCTTTCTTCTGTCTTACATGTTCCTTCTTTTACTCGCAATATTCTTTCAATTAGCAATATCACTGATCTCTTAACTGTTTTGTAACATTCCTTCCCAGTTCTTGTTCTTTTCATGAATTGGGTACGAAGCGGATCATTGGCAGTGGTAGGAAAAGCGGTAGCCTGTACTATCTGGATTCTACTACTTCATCTCTTGCCCTCTCTTCTTCCGTTGTTACTGTTGCTGATGCTCGACGCTGGCATTTGTGTTTTCTCATATATACCATCGTTCGTCTCTCATCTCCCTTTTTCCCCATACATACTATTGTCGTCAAACAGGTAAACAACCCTCCATTGCTCCATCGCTGACGGTGCCGCCTTTGGACTCGGATTTTAATGATGATCTGCATGTTCCCCTTATTGTGCTAATAAGTAAGGTTGTGTGTACAGAACATCCTATCTCTAATCATGCTGCTTATGATCATCTTTCCTAGCTTCATTGGGGTTTTATATCTTCCTTGTCTGTGATTACTATTCTACAGACGTGGCAGGAGGCGATTTGCATCCCGACATGGGCTCAAGCAATGGAGGAAATGTCTGCCTTGGACAAGAATCACACATGGGATGTCTCTCCCCTTCCTCCTGACAAGAAAGTCATCGGTTCAAGGTGGGTTTTCTCTGTTAAGCAAAACCAAGATGGTAAAGTTGAGCGACATAAAGTCCGTCTTGCGGCTCATGGATACACCCAGACTCAGGGAGTCGACTACCAGGAGACCTTTGCCCCTGTAGCAAAGATGGACTCTGTTCAGGTTCTTCTATCTTGTGTTGTGTACTTGGGTTGGGATCTACACCAACTGGACGTTAAAAATGTTTTTTTGCACAGTGATCTTGATGAAGAAGTGTACATGGCATCCCCCCTCCCGGGTTTTGTGAAGAAGGAATAAGAAGGACTTGTATGTCGCTTAAGGAAGTTTTTGTATGAACTGAAGCAGTCTCCCAGAGCTTGGTTTGGCAGGTTTCTCAAGGCCATGATCAAATTCAGCTACAAACAGGGATAGTCAGATCATACTTCGTTTGTCAAGAAAAATGAGGGAAAAATTGTGCTTCTTATTGTCTACATTGATGACATTGTGATCACCGGAGATGACTCAGATGAAATCTCAAATCTAAAGGCTCTTCTGTCTGCTGAGTTTGAAGTAAAGGACTTAGGGAGATTACATTATTTTCTAGGAATTGAAGTGACCCGTTCTGATCAGGGTATCTTCATCTCTCAATGCAAGTATGTTTTAGATCTATTAAAAGAGACGAGGATGTTTAGTTGTCCCTACTAACACCCCTATGGAGGAGAACCATAGGATCGATGAAAACAGCGATGGTAATCGCACTGATGCTTTGAGTTATCAAAGATTGGTTGGGAGGCTTTTATACCTCTCTCATACTCGTCCAGACATCACATATGTGGTAGAAATCTTGAGTAGATATATGCATGCCCCCAGGATCAGACATCAGGATGCTGCTTACCGCGTACTACGAAACTTAAAGAAGACTCCCGGTCGTGGGCTCATATTTTCAAAGAATAACCACTTAAGGATTTAAGCTTTTACTGATGCGGATTCGGCCGGAAGCCATGATGACAGGAAATCTACAACGGGGTATTATATCTTTGTTGGTGGAAATTTGGTCACGTGGCGTAGCAAGAAGCAAAATGTTGTGCCCAGATCTAGTGCTAAAGCTAAATATCGGTCAATGTCTCAAGATCTCTGTGAAGGTTTATCGATGCGTACCTTATTGCAAGACCTGGGTCTCCAGGAGAATGTTTTCATCTCTCTGTTCTGTGACAACAAAGCTATCATTAGTATATCTCACAATCTTATTCAACATGACAGAACTAAGCATGTTGAGGTTGATCGTCATTTTATCAAAAACCATCTGGAAAAAGGAAACTCAGTCACTCATTTCGTTCACTCTAAAGATAAGTTAGCCGATGTCTTCACCAAGAGCTTGGGGTGCGATGTTTTTATTGACGATATCTATAAACTCGGAATGACAGATAGAGTTGTTAGTGTAAGTAAAAAAACTGATAGAAGCTTAGCTCTTAAATTGATCATAGGAAAGAAAACTATTAATGTGATTAGTTTTTATGCGTCACAAGTAGGAAAAAGTAAAGTTATTAAAGTGCATTTTTAGAAAACTTAGATGATTTAGGAAAAACCTCAGAAAGAGAGAATATTTTCATATAAGACGACTTAAATGAATTATACAGTCGTTCATGAAGAATTTTGGTATAAACAAAAATGGATAAAGATGTACAACCCGTATTCGTCGAGAATGGGTCCTACCACAGCCAGCTCAGCAGAAGTCAAGGTCAACAAGTTAAGACAGAAGTCAGAGTCAGCGCGCAAGACCGTGGAAGGCCTGGGCGAGTATGGCGAGCTCCCCTCGCATACTCGCCAGGTAGGAGACTAAGCAAGATACTCGTCCAGCCCGTGCGAGTTCCCCTTGGAAGTCGCCTAATCGCCCGGGGGAGGGGTATAAATATGACCCCCCCCCCCCCCCCCCTCCGCGGATTTCCCTATAAGTAGGACCCCAGGGGTACGAGGTGAGAAACTGAAAATCCTTTGCAGGATACTCGCGAGCTCTCCTTTCCGGATACTAGCCGAGCCTTTGTATTCCTTTTCCGTAGAAGACCAGGTTGCGACCTTGCGACTTAGTCATCAGCTAGTCTCCCTCGTACATAGTTCGGTCATTTTTGGTTGAGAAGGGGCTGCTCCTTTCGAGCATCCGGGTACGTGGTGGGACCTTCCTGTCGCAACATCTGAAGTCTTGTTTGCCTTCGTTCTTCATCCTAGTCATCCTAGACGTCTAGTCTTACCCCTGAACCGGTAACCTTAGGCGGCCTTGATCCGAATTCTGAGGTTGGGATTTTCCTGACTTCAACACTTGCTGCGGTGAGCGTGGATCGCAGCCAAGAAGGACAGTTTGGTGGTTTAGCGAGAAGGACAATGGTGGCGAGCATGGAGAGTTGGTCGATAACTCGGCGGGAGTTGGTGATCTCGCACGAGGTGGCGAGTTCGTGATCATTGTTGCGTTCGAGGAGTTCGCAAAGAGGATTGAGAAGACCATCCTCGCCGGGTTTTCTCATCGCCCCGATGTCACGGCGACCACCCCCCGTCGTGTGACACTGCTGGATAAGGAAGCGCCGCCGAGGCTAGCTGGGAAGGAGCCCGCTTGGGCAAGAGAGGAGCGACCGATGCAGTCGCGGCACCATCCGGCAGGCAGCCAAGGGGTCCGTTTCCGAGATCTGATGTCGCCGGCGAGATACCGTGATACTCGCCAGTGGAGCGAGTATGATGTTTCCAGCGAGGATGAAACTCGTCACCGCCAGGGAGGGAGGAGCCCCTTCTGTGACGAGATCCTTGCCGCCCCCGTCCCCGAAGGATTCAGAGAGCTCGTTCTCACCTGTTCTCACATACTACTCTGGCAGGGATGACCCAGTCAGGGATCTTCAGTGGTTTGAAGATGTCGTCTCCATCCGCAACATGTCTGACGATTTCAAATGCCGGTTTTTCTCCATTACCCTCAAAGGTAATGCGAGGGACTGGTTTCACCAGCTGCCAGCAGGTTCCGTCTACTGTTTCTCCGATCTGTGTTGGGACCTCATGGCGAGGTTCGCGACATCTAAGAAAAGGAAGAAGGAAGCAACGCCCTCTTTAAAATCAACCAAGGGCAGCACGAGAGTCTCGGCCATTACATAGATCGTTTCCAGGAGGAGATCTAGGAGGTGGAGGAGGTGGATAGCTTTACTCTGATGGTGGCCTTGAAGTTCGGGTTGAAGCAGGGTCTTTTCAGCATGGAGATGTGGTCCAACCCCTCGAGATCCTTTGAAGAGATGGTGGAGAGGGCGAACACCTTCGTCCGAGGAGAGGAGAAGAATAAAGATTTCTTGGCGCGGCTGGACGGAGATGAACCGTTGGAAAGGGGGAGAGCAGGACCTTCAGGGGCGAATGCTAGAAGGTCTCCGGAGAGGCAGGTCGAGAGAAGGAAGGAGGAGCCTAGGAGAAGAGAGGAGAAGAGGACGAGAAAAGAGCCCAGGAGGGTGGAAGAGAGGAGGCAGGAGAGGCCTCAAAGGCAAGAGGAGAGAAGACCTGCAAAGGCCCTGAGGGGAAGATAGGCGATTCCAGTACCCCGAGAATCGTCCCCAGTGGAGGCCACCAGTGAGACCGCGTTTCCAACAGGAGAGTAGGAATGGCAACCAGCAGGAGGAAGGCCGAGGAGGAGGAAGAAGGGAAGCAATGGCCATCGCCCGTCAGGGCAACAAGCGTCGTCGGAGGGAGCAACGGGCAATGCGTCAGGAAGCGGAGATTCCCCTTTACTGCGACATCCATTGAGTAGAGGGGCATGGGACGTTGACTTGCCCGGAGTTCTGGGAAGCGAGGAGAAGGTTGGAAGCAGGAGTTGCGGAGAGGGAACAACAGAGGCAGGAGGCCCCGGTGGGGCAAGTGACATTCCAAGCTCCGGTGAGGAGGAGAATGAGGATCGTGTTGACCTGGGAGGTCACGGAGAGGTGATCCATGGCCCAGGAGGTGGGCATGTCGGGGTAATTAACGGAGGAGTCGGGCTCGGAGCTTCCCGCAAGGGAAGTCTCCATCAAATCTACAAGAAGAACGTCGCCTCGACTTCGCAAAATCCGCCACCGTTTGAAGAAATCACCTTCTCAGAGGACGATATGCTAGGGAATGAGAACCCCTTCCACGACGCCCTGGTTATTCAAGCTGTCATCGAAGACTTCACCGTTGACCGAATCCTCGCGGATAACGGGAGCTCGGTGAACGTCATCTTCAAGAGAACTTTCGTCGGGCTTTAGGTGGAAGCGTTTCGGGTCCAGGCTGCAGATGGACCCCTCTTTGGCTTCTCAAAAGAGAAGAAAGAGGTGGAAGGGGCAGTGGAGGTTCTGGTTACTCGCGGCGGGACTTCGATCTGATGTCGCTTCGTCATCGTCGATGCGCCGAGTGGATACAACGCCATCTTCAAGCGGCCCCTCATCAATTATTTCAAGGCCGTCCCGTCGTTTTATCATCAATGCTTGAAGTACTGTTGGGGGATGTCCAAGTCAGGATCAGGGGAGATCTGAAAGCCTCTAGGGAGTGCTACCTGAATGTCGTCAGTACCATCAGCTGGATGGGGGACGCAGAGAGGTTGGAGGAGTTGCTGTAAAGGGAGGAAGGATTGTGTGTTGCTGAGGAGATAGAAGAGGTGGAAGCGATCTCCCGAGGAGGAGAGTCTGGTCTGCTGAAGGTTGGAGGATCCCTGCCGCTGGAGGGGAAGATAGAGATGGTTGCTTGCCTGCAGGAGAACGTCGATGTTTTTGCTTGGAGCGTCGTCGAGATGCCAGGGGTTGACGCCGATGTTGTCTGCTATCGCCTCAACCTGGATCCCACAGTGGCTATCGTTCGTCAAAAGCAAAGGAAGAGCGTTGTCGTGTTGGCTAGTCCGATCAGGGAGGAAGTGGAGAAGCTGCTAAAGGCAGGTTTTGTTTCGGAAATCCAGTATCCAGGCTGGGTCTCCAATGTTGTAATGGTGAAGAAGCCCGGAGGGGGCTGACGTCTATGTATTGACTTTTCAATGTTGAATAAAGCTTGCCCGAAGGATTGCTGTCCCTTGCCTCAAATCAGCTAGGGACGAGATTGCATGCAGGTTCGGGATTCTTCTCGCCATCGTCACCGACAATGGTCCACAGTTCGCCAGCTTAGAGTTAGAGGACTTCTGCAAGCAGCTAGGGACGGATCTTCGATTCGCCTCTGTGCATCATCATCGCAGCAATGGACAGGTAGAAGCGGCCAACAAGTTAATCGTCAACTTACTGAAGAAGAAGGTTACCAACTTGAAGGGTAATTGGGCAGAGCAGCTCCCCTCAGTCCTTTGGGCTCTGAGAACAACTCCAAACTCGGCTACGGGGGAAACTCCCTTCAAGTTGTCCCACGAGTCTGAGGCACTCATCCCAGTGGAGTTTGAGGTTTGGAGCCCAAGAGTCATAGCAGCGGGAGACGGCAGCGAAGAATGGCGTCTGGAGAATGAAGACGCTCAAAGACTCTCGCTGGATTTCGTTGAAGAACATCGTGACTTGGCCTCCATCCGACAGGACGAAATCAAGCGGCGCATGGCAAAGCATTTCGACAAAAACGTCCGCCTAAAGCATTTCCTTACAAGAGATCTAGTCATGAAAAATGTGGACGTCGCGGGACGGGGCAGCGGTTGGAAAGCTACATCCTAATTGAGAAGGTCCCTTCATCATCCGAGAAGCCTTGGTCACTGGAGGTTATTATTTCCAAGATCAAGTCGGAGAGCAGCTGAGAGGTACTTGGAGCGGGGATGACCTGAAAAGGTTCTATCCCTACGGTAACACTGTGTTTTCCTTGTAAATCTTGATTGCATATATATATATATATATATATATATATATACGAGTGACAGGCACGGGCCTCCGGCCCGATGGCCACGCGCCACAGTACCCCGCCGGCATCGGCGGGCTTCGCCCGCCCCGAAGCCCGCCCCCCCGGCGGGCTTCGCCCGCCCCCCGGCGACGGGCTTCGCAAAAGTAATTTTGATATTTATAAACAATTAATAAAAATAAATAAATTTGAGTCGGGGGTTCGCCCGCCCCCGTGACAGGCACAGGCCTCCGGCCCGATGGCAACGCGCCACAGTACTCGTCCGGCGACGGCGCGGCGGGCTTCGCCCGCCCCCCGGCAGGCTTCGCCCGCCCCCCGGCGACGGGCTTCGCAAAAGTAATTTTGATATTTATAAACAATTAATAAAAATAAATAAATTTGAGTCGGGGGTTCGCCCGCCCGCGTGACAGGCACAGGCCTCCGGCCCGATGGCAACGCGCCACAGTACTCGTCCGGCGACGGCGCCGCCCCCGTGAATATTGTTTTAAATTTAATGTTTTTAAATTGAATTAAATAAACTCATTCCTGGTTTTTAAATTGAATTAAATTGAATTAAATATTTAATAAACAATTAATTAAATAAAATACATAATAATAAAATCATTCGCGGGTGAACAGTGCCGTGACACTGTTCACCCGCGAAATATATAATATTTATATACTATACTATATATTATTATATTATATATATAATATAATATATTAATTAATATAATATATGAATATTGCGGGAGGTCTGTGCCTTTTCATTAGTCCCACACCGCCACCTGAAGCTGGATTTTCGAGTTTATATGAAGAAGTTCTGCTATTGGACTTTGAAATAATGTGAGATATCATGTCTGTGGGCTGGCTGAATTCCTGATTGGGGGCCTGAATGGTTTGCGTGCTGGCGGGCCTCTCTCGCCGTTGCTTTTAACGGGCCGGGTTTTCGCGTGTTGGCCAGCTTGCGGGTCCGCATGGAGGTCTTGTTAATTTAATTTTGAAATTAATTCACCTAGGTTTAGGACTGTCCTACAGTAGGTTTCGGAGGACTATAAAAAAATCGGGAGATAGGGATGGTTTGATCCAACGGTTCATGATCAAAACTCTGAAATCCGACGGTCACCTATTTATCCTTTAATTTCGAACTCATGCTATATGCAGACCACCATATTTCTTTATAATATGGTATAGATATACACACACGAGCAGTGACATCCCAATTGTTTCTCTTTGTGCTAATTCGTCTCAAGACGTCTGAGCCTTTTAGGTTCAGCTCCGTGCTCGATTTGAGAAATCGTCTGTCGACCTGTTCCTTGTAAATAGCTCAATGCGGATGATAGGACGATGCCTCAGGAGGCGCTCGTGTAAGACCGAGCCTCTGCACTGACGGCCGAGATCAGCTCCTCCCTTGCATGTCGGCCTAGGTTCCCCCGATTGCATCTCTCCTCCGACTGAAGGAACTGTCAGGAACAGGTCTGGATGTCAATCTCCCGGATTTGAGGAAGGGTCGACCTTACCAAGCATCCATTTGGGCGACAGCACATCAATTATTTTCAAAGGCAGGATAACCTGCCAAGGGGCAAAGATAGGCCCAAGGGAAGATGTTGGTCGTGAGTGCGTCCTGAAGGACTCTCGGAAGAACATTACCCTTCGCTCACACACTTGCACTCGTAGCCAGGTGGCATGGCCGAAAGCGATCCCCACCGTCGGATAGGGATACGTGCCTTCGACCTGTTTCTTCTGAATAGCCCAGTGCGGATGATGGGACGATGCCTCGGGAAGAGCTCTTGTAAGACCGAGCCCCTGCATTGACGGTCGAGATCAGCTCCCTCCTTGCATGTCGGCCTAGGTACCCTCGATTGCATCTCTCCTCCGACTGGAGGAATTATTAGAAACAGGTCTGTACGCCAACCTCCCGATTTGACGAAGGAAGGATCGTGTTTTTATAAACCTCCATCTTCAAAACATTGGTACGATTAACTCTGCGTCATCACTCAAGTGACAGGGCGACATTACCTCAACTCCGACTGAAGTCCTCGAGTGGCAGTGTCATCGTAAGTCCGAGTTCCGGCACATCGACCAACGACCTACTCGAGTGAGACCAATTTTCTCGTTGGAGTGATGTCGTAGTCCGTGAACTCTACACGAGCTCCTCTCCTGCAGATCGACTACTTGCCTCCCCGAGTCGACCCACACCACTCATGTTAAGCAAGGCTCCTGAGAGCTGTCGACTCCAACAATGACTGAACTCCTCGAGTGACAGTGTCATAGTAAGTCTGAGTTCCTGCACGGGCTCCTCTCCTGCACATCGGCCAACGACCTGCTCAAGTGAGACCAAGTTACTCGCTGGAGTGATGTCGTAGTCCATGAACTTTGCACGAGCTCCTCTCCTGCAGACCGACTACTTGCCTCCCCGAGTCGACCCACACCACTCCAGTTGAGCAAGGCTCCTGAGAGCTGTTGACTCCAACAATGACTAAAGTCCTCGAGTGGCAATGTCATCGTAAGTCTGAGTTCCTGCACGGGCTCCTCTCCTGCACATCGGCCAACGACCTACTCGAGTGAGACCAAGTCCCTCGCTGGAGTGATGTCGTAGTATGTGAACCCTGTACGAGCTCCCCTCCTGCAGACCGACTACTAGCCACCCGAGTCGACTGATTCCCACCCCGAGTTGAGCTTGGCTCCTGCTGGGTGTCGACTACTTCCCACCCCCAGTTGAGCTTGGCATCTGCTGGGTGTCGACTACTTCCCACCCCCAGTTGGGCTTGGCTCCTGCTGGGTGTCGACTACTTCCCACCCCCAGTTGAGCTTGGCTCCTGCTGGGCGTCGACTACTTCCCACCCCCAGTTGAGCTTGGCTCCTGCTGGGTGTCAACTATTTCCCACCACCAGTTGAGCTTGGCTCCTACTGGATGTCGGCTCTGATCTCCAAGCCAATTGGGTTTAGCTCCTGCGAGATAAACGAGTATGCCTTAGCGAGTATGCGAGTATGTCTGGGCGAGTGTGCGAATATACTATGGCGAGTATGCGAGTAGATACAGATGCGAGCATCAGGGTGAGAACTGTTGAAGCGACTATACTCGTGCGAGTAATAACTGCGCGACAACGATCGATGTCAACGTGCGAGTAAGCATCACAAGCACTCATCCTCCCCGAGTCTATGAGCCTAGCGAGCGCCATCAACCAACGAGCATGCGAGTAAAGAAGAAAATGTAGTAACTTAAAACTTGTATAAATATATCCAAAAATTTACAAGTTGCAAAAATATATTACATGCGAGCATGAAGAAAATCGGCGAGCAACTAGGACTTGTCGTCGCCAGTATCAGGCCGATATTCGTCATCTCCAATGTCGGCGTCCTCCTCTTCCTCGCCGACTGCATTGCTTCCCTCCCCATCAGTGCTTTCGTCGCTGCTGCTGCTACTGCCACCGTCGCTGCTGCTGGAGCCCGATGTCAAGGAAGAGACGGGATCGGGCGAGTTGGATTCCTCGGCGAGTAGTTTAGGAATGAGCTCGTCGACGGTAAGCTGCTCATCCCCCTCGACGAGCTGGCCGTTAATCCTCAGCCGAGCAAGCATAATATTCCCCGTCGCTCGCGCTATCTCGCGGCGGACTGACAACTTCTCTTCCCAAAGAAGGCGGGACCTCTTAACCGTCCAATGTGGGTTGTCCTCCGGCCGCGGCGCATCAGGGCAGGGAGCTGAAGAGCTCGCGCGTCCCTCGGCGGCGACCAAGCGAGTTTCCATCTCGGCGGCGCAAACCTGGGCTGCCTCCAGCTCCGCCAGGGAGTTGGCGAGTTTCTCCTCCCATTCGGAGAGCTTTTTCGCGGCCTCAACCTCGGCAGCCTGCGATAAATAACGGTCAGTCAGCAAAATAAATCTAAGTCCAGATCATCCATGTCGCACGCAGGGAGGCGACTTACCTCATAGTCCCTCCAGCGAACCGATTGCATGCCGAGATCTATGGCCTTCTTGGTGACGATCTTCAGAGCCTCATACGTCTCCAGCAGCTTCCTGTCCGAGTAGTGTCCTAGCTCGACAGTCCGCGCGAGCGAGCATGAGGTTTGCTGAGCGAGCACCTCCGAGCTGAGCTCCAACAAGGACTCAGCGTCAGCTCGCCCGTATAATGCATAGAGGACGGCGAAGGCCTCCCCTTGTCCTCCTAATCCGCCGACCAGGAGGGGAGGTTGGTGCTCAGCGTCACCAAGTGCTCGTCCTCAAACTAGGTCACCAGCGGGTGACCATAAGCATCCACCGCTCCTTGCCCAAGGTTGAAATTTGGGTGGAAGTGGGGCGCCCGAGCGTCAAGCGGCGACTCTCGATCGCCAGACTGAGGAAACGATATTTTGGCCCTCTTACTCGCAGGGCCCGGCGACTTGACTTTTGCCTTCCATTTGACGAGTTTCTTCTTCTCTCCAACGTCAGGCGGAGGGTTGAATTCCGGGAAGGATGAGGCAACTTCCTTCGTCGGAGGAAGCGGCTTCTCCGGAAGCTCGCAAGCCACTGCAAAATGTCGAGCAATATATTAGTACAGAGTTCCAATGAATGGGAGCGAGCATGCGAGCAGGTGTAATTCTCGCTCAATCTTACCCTCGCAGGGATGGATCTCGAGGAGTGTGTTGACATTAAGCCGTCAGTGGATGACGTCAAAACGGCGACCTCGGAAGGACTCGAACAGTTGCTCGCGAACACCTTCCAAGATCGGCGGGAGGAAGGCGACATCGGCAGTTTGATGCGGCCTCCCCTGAACGCCCTCGAAGTCGCCTTGGATGACGACTAGTTGCTCGCTCCACCTGTGGACTTTGTTCGTCGTCCCCACCAAGTTGCAGACGTGGTTGCTGAAGTAGACAACCCCCTCGGCGGTCGCGGCGAAGGCGAATATCTTTCGAAAAACCGAGAGGTCGAAGGCAACCCTCTCTTCCCGCAGGTAGCAAAGGAACCCCATGATGATCGCCACTCCATTAGGGTTGATTTGCGCGGGGACGATCCCAAAATACCGCATGATCTCGTGATATTCTGGCCAGAAGGGAAGTCGCAGGCCGACGTCAAAATGTCGAAGCGACAAGACCATAGCACCATCGATGTAGGTGTTAAGTCGTTCGCCCCGAGTAGGAAGTCTCGTCGAGTAACCATCCGGCAGAAGTCGCTCCCTAAACGCCTCCAGATCTCGCTCTGTCGTGACAAATTTCTTAAAAGCCGCGTTGGCAAAATTGACGGCGTGGGCCTGTCGGCGAGCGCTGGCAACGTCCACAACCATTTTCAGCGAGTTAACTTGACGAGGAGAGAAGGAAAGGCGAGAAGAGAAGGAAGACAGAGACAAGCGAGCAAGAAAAGATACCCGCGAGTTGGAGTTAGAAAAGCGCAGTAGCGTACTTGAGGCCTACCTACCCCCTCTATTTATAGGCGAAGGCAATGGAAAAGGGGGGGTATATATCTGTTTCGGCGAGTATCATCCTAAGTCGTGACTTAGACGAGTAAGCAGATCCCCCGCGGCAGCTCTATCTCGCACAGCGCAACAAGAAATCTCGCAACATCGCCAGGACCTGCAAAACGAGCTCGGCATATCGCAGAAGGGCAGCGAGTAAACAACAAATAACAAGAAACAAAAATCAAGAGCGAGATACAAACTCGCTTATTACAAATATAGGATTGTTCGTTACAATAATCGCCTAAAGCGAGTTCAAATAAAGAAAAGAAATTCTAAGTTCTAGGCGGCCGCTCTGGAGGATGTGGATGTCGTCCGGCTCATCCCATCTCGCGCGCCTGCCGGTAATGATCGGTCGCCAGTGCTATTGCGTCGTCGCCGAGCCGCAGCTGTTCCTACATCCTCGTCAGTCGACCAGCAGATCTCATGCTCGCACGCATCCCAGCCAACTCGTCGAGAACAAGCTGAAGACGGGGGTCGTTCATCGCCATCCGCCGGTCTATCTCGCTGATCATGTGGAAGCGGGACTCGTAGTTCTCCAGGCTGGCCCGGAGTTCTTCCATCCTCGCCATCCTCGCCTCCAGAGATGATATCCGGCGATGAGGCTCGCAGATCACCAACTGGTCGAACTTGCTCTCCAGCTCCAGATAGGCGCGAGCGGCGGCGTGACGGTACTCACTTCCCAATAACCCGATGGCGTCGATGAAGGCCACCCCTGGAGTCGTCGGGCGATCTGTCAAAACAAATAGCAGGTCGCCAGATCAGAAATTGACGACTAACTCATCAAACGAAACAACAGCAACACAGGTTACCACGATGAGGAGACCGTGATCGACGAGGAGAATGATCGTGACCTGAGGTATCTCGCCGGCCTGAAGATGAACCACCCACATGATCGGCAGGTTTACCCTGCCGACGACCTCCATGATCGGGGTCCCCGACTCTCGGCGGGAAGTAACTCGGTCGCGGCCTATCCGGTTTCCGGGCCAGAGTCTTCGACGGAGGCGGCGGAAGCTGCGACGAACTCGTCGGCTGATGCGAGGTCTTTGGCGGAGGAGGTAATGGAGGTCGTTGCATGTCAGCTAGTTGTTGAGCGGTCAGAGGAGGCGGCGGCGGCAATAGATCACTCGCCGCCTGAAGAGGAGCAACATTCAGAGGATGCGGCGGGGGTAATGGGTTACTCGCCGCTGGCAGTGCAGAATCTTGCGCGGGAGTGGAAGAGACCTTCTTCGCCGGAAGATCCTTGCTCGTCGGAGGGTCCTTCTTCGCCGGAAGGTCCTTGCTCGCCGGAGGGACCTTCTTTGTCGGAAGGTCCTTGCTCGTCGGAGGGTCCTTCTTCGCCGGAAGGTCCTTGCTCGCCGGAGGGTCCTTCGCCGGAAGGTCCTTGCTCCCCGGAGGGTCCTTCGTCGGAAGGTCCTTCGCTGGAGGGTCTTTGCTTGCCGGGGGATTTTTCTTCGCCGTAGGAGTCAGAGCTTTCGTTGCTTTCTTAGTGCCTACATTAATCTGAACCGTGTGCGCGGTCCGGAGCGGTTTCCCGACTGCAAGGGCGAGCAGTGGTGTAGAGTTCAGGGGGCGACATTCAAAGCCGCATCAGCAACATTCGATGGAGAGTATGCGAGCAAAGAAAGCGGGTCAGCGAGAAATAAGCGGCGACCGACTGCTTTAGAAAAATGGTTTGGCAAAATGGCGACCTGGCAGGGAGACGACTTCAATCCGCGGCGGCGCCGGCGAGTTAGCGACTTCGGGAATTATCAGCGGGCTGAGAAGGCTCGAGTCAGGAGCGGCTATGTTGGGGGTGTCGTCTAACCCAAGGTCGCTGAGGAGCTTTTGGGTGTTGGCGGAACGCGCGGGATTGCTGGTCGAAGCGGCGACTTGTTCAGAAGGCGGAAGCGGGTCGGTCACCTTGGAGGCAAGTATCTTCTTTGACTTCTTTATTTTCTTCTTTTTGTGGGGGGTAAGTCGGCGGCGACATCCTCTTCCCGCGGCCTTTTGGGGTTGGCGGTACCGAGAAAGCCAGACAACGCGGCGAGGCTGTCCTAAAGAAGTTTCTCATTAGCATTCGACATAGCGTGCGAGTTCAGAAGATCCGCCTCAAAAACCAGGCCCACCCCCTTATTTATAGAGTTCGACAAGCAGTCGTCAAGGGCGAGCAACTCAGATACTCGGGATAGCAGCTCGCCGAATAGGTGTTGGATAATTCTTACTGAGTTCCTACGTCGCTCGCAAAGAGCGGGGATTGTGTACAACCCGTATTCGTCGAGAACGGGTCCTACCACAGCCAGGTCAGCAAAAGTCAAGGTCAACAAGTCATGACAGAAGTCAGAGTCAGCGCGCAAAACCGCGGAAGGCCTGGGCGAGTATGGCGAGCTCCACTCGCATACTCTCCAGGTATGCGACTAGGCAAGATACTCGTCCAGCCCGTGCGAGTTCCCCTTGGAAGTCGCCAAGGGGAGGGGTATAAATATGACCCCCCCCCCCTCTCCACGGATTTTCCTATAAATAGGACCCTCGGGGTACGAGACGAGAAACTGGAAATCCTCTGCAGGATACTCGCGAGCTCTCCTTTCCGGATACTAGTCGAGCCTTTGTATTCCTTTTCCATAGAAGACTAGGTCGCGACCTTGCGACTTAATCATCAGCTAGTCTCCCTCGTACCTAGTTCGACCATTTTTGGTTGAGAATGGGCTGCTCCTTTCGAGCATCCGGGTACGTGGTGGGACCTTCCTGCCGCAACATCTGAGGTTCTGTTTGTCTTCGTTCTTCATCCGAGTCATCATAGCCGTCTAGTCTTACCCCTGAACTGGTAACCTTAGGAGGCTTTGATCTGAATTCTGAGGTTGAGATTTTTCTGGCTTCAACAAAGGAAGAACCATTTTAGACTTTGTCATAACACATGAGTTAATTGTCACAAATACGTTTTTCATGAATATGGAAAAACATTTAATTACATTTAAAAACAGACCAAATAAGTCATAAATTGATTTTTTATGACTCGCAACACGGATAAAATGTTTTTGTAAAGATTGCAAAGTCATACTGGGAAAAAAATTGAAAACACAACATAGGTTAATGGTGTTAGACATGTAAATTAAATATAATAAATTTAAGGCAAGGGCAAAAGTATTATCAAAAATACGGTGGTGAAACTTGAATATGGAAAACAACTTGCTTCAAAACAGCAGTTATGAAATAATTAGTTGATGACTATTATGTTGATCCCCGTATCTCATGAGAACTTATGTCTTCATATTTATGAATAAGTTGAAAGAACGTACTTGAAAAATCAAAAAGTTGTGCGTCCTCAAATAAAAATTCTTAGTGGTGGAAAGAGAAAATGCAAGACAAAGTGAGGGCAAAGAGGGTCAACTATAAAACACTATACTTGTAGGAATAATGAAAATTTGGCAAGATATAAAATTGTCAAGAAAGAAAACAAAACATGCAGTAAGTAAAGCAAGAAGTCAAACATATGAATAATTTTATAAGTGAATAATTATCAAAGATGGAGAGCGTGGCATATATAAAATTGTTTGAGCTAGAGAGAGGATGACAAGAGATTTAAGCCAAGTTAAATGCATAAAGGATGGAATAGATATAATTTTGCCGGATGATGTATCTATTAAAGAGTGATGAAAAAGATATTTTTATCAACTCTATAATGAAACAAAAGGCAACGAACAAAACTTGTAAAAGTTAAGTAAATCAAAAGAGTATAACAAAACGTTTTATCGTAAAATTCAAATATCAGAGGTAAATGATGTTATAAAGAAGATGAAAAATGTAAAGGCAGTTAGGTCAGACGATATACCCATCAAAGTATAAAAATGTCTAGGAAAAAAAGGAATTTTGTGTCTTACATGTTCCTTCTTATCATGTGTCTTCAATAAGGTATTGAAATCAAAAAAGATGTCAAACCAATAGAGATAAAGTATTTTTGTATTTTTATAAAAGAACAAAGGAGATATACAAAATTGTGTTAATTATAAAATAATTAAATTAATGAGTAATGCAATGAAACTATGAGAACGAGTAATATAAAGAAGAGTAAGGCGAGAGACTAACATCTCGAATAATCAATTTGGATTCATGTCAAGGCGGTCGACCATGGAAACTATACATCTCTTGAGGAGACTTATTAACAACTATTGAGAAAGAAAACAAGATTTGCATATGTTGTTTATTGATCTTGAGAAGGCTTATGATAAGATTTCAAGAGAGATCTTATGGAGAGTCTTAGAAAAGAAATGTGTAAATGTAGCATACATTGATATAATCAAAGATATGTATACAAATTCAGTGACAAGAGTGAGGATATCTGGAGAATTAATACAGAAATTTCCTATCATTGTTGGCTTACATCAAGGTTCGCCTTTAAGCCATTATCTATTTACCTTTATCTTAGATGAGCTCACCAAACATATCCAACAAGCAATACCTTCGTGTTTATTGTTTGTGGGTGATATCGTTCTGGTTGATGAGGCGTGCGAAGGTGTAAACATGAAACTTGAATCTTGGCAAGGGACTTAAAAAAAGTTTTAGGTTGAGTCGGGCAAAGACGAGTATATGGAGCTTAAATTTAATAGTGCAAGAAGGAGAGAAGACTTCGGTATTAAGTTGAGTGATCAAGATATTTCCTGCAATGAGTACTTTAAATATCATGGATCGATAGTTCAAAAGGATGGAGGTGTTGATAAAGATGTGATACATAGAATCCAAGCAGATTGGTTGAAATGGAGAGGCGCATCAACGATCTTATGTGGTTGTAAAGTACCATTAAAATTTAAAGGCAAGTTTTATCGTATAACTAGAACAGTGATGTTTTATGGTTTTGAGTGTTGGGCAGTGAATTGTGTACATGAGCAAAAAATGGGAGTTGCAGAGATGAGAATGCTTAGGTGGATGCGTGGACACACGAGACTGGATAAAATTAGGAATGAATGTAACAGGGACAAGACAGGAGTGGCACCAATTGCAAAGAAAAAGCGAAAAGCTCAACTAAGAGAGCTTGGACATGTACAAATGAGACCATTAGAGGCACATGTTAGGCGTTATGAGAGTTTAGTCACTAGACATGTTAAACAGGGGCGAGGTAGAACAATAAAGACTTGGAATGAAATTATAAGGAAAGACATGATGTACTTAGGCATTAGTAAAATTATGACTAAAGATAAGGCATAATGACAACAAAGGATTCATATAGCCAACTCCACTATAGTGGGATAAAGGCTTGAGTGTTGTGTTGCTTTCTCTCTAGAGTTTATTTTCCTTTTTTCACTTTCTTTTCTTTGTAATGCTTATGTGATGTGTATGTGTGATTTATGAAGATAAAGTTATCTCTTTCTCTTCTTCCCACTCTAAATAAGAAATATTAAGATCTCATTCCTGCACTTTCATTTCTCTTTCAAATCAACTCTTCCTTTCTTTAATAATTTGAAAACAGAGATTCTTCCCTATTTTCGGAACTCCAACCCAACTCCTAATGCACGCATGTGATGATTTTGCGCCACTCCAAAACAACCGACAAGCTCCACCAGGTTCTTTCCTTCGACACCTCAAGGATCCAGCAACCTACCCCCTTCCATCCCTCGTCAGCTTCTACGATAAAGTTCAAAACTATTGAATCAGTTTGGGTTGATATTTCTAATTTTTTTATTAAATAGGTCGGTTCAATTGTTGCATTGGGTAGGTTATCTTTCAATCGAGCCCAACCATAACATAGAAGAAGCGGTCGAGAAGTTACAATTAAGAAGAAATATACATTGAAGAAGGCGAAAGCAGAGAAGCTCTTGCAAGCTAAGGACGGCGGCTGTAAACACAAGAAAGAAAAGTAAAAGAAGGTCAACATGTGATTATATGCATGTTATGTACATATACATATATATATATATAAGCAGTCATGCAAAGGGTTCCCCTGTGGCCCAGCGCGACAGTGCAATCCGGTAAATTTGTTTATCTCGTCATTCATCAAATGCAAAACTTAATAAAAAATGAAGGGGCAAGGACATATATTTTAAAAATAAAAAAATAAATTAAACTAAATTAAAAAATTATACGAATAAAATTGGAAAGAAGAATATTTTACCAAATGATGTTTTACCTTATATAATAGTATATATATATATAATATATATACTATATTAAAAGGCAATATGTCTATTTCAATGATAACTACATGTTTTCAATATCAACCCGCATTTTAATAATCTTCACTCATTATCCTTAACACTCGAGTATAGGCCACAATCTCCCGAGCAGCTATAACCTAACCTTCGCTCTCAATCCGCCGCTCACGGCTTCTACACTAAAGCCCTCTCCCCTCGAGCCTTCTGATCTCTCAATATCCCAAGCACAACATATTTAGGGTTTCCTCACTTCGTTCTCCTGCCATTCACGCACATCTCAAGCCGTCCGATCTCTTGACGCCCAAATCCCGCTACTCTTATGCCTACGAAGGTCATGGAAGGAGTCTTTATGGGAGCAAAGTTACAAGGCTTACCACTGTTTATATCCTTCGGTGCTCTCCTATCCTCAGTACCCGCTATCATCGCACTTTTATTATGAAATGAAGATTATGTTTAAATGATTAATATGGAGAGAAAAATCAAATCCGTAATGTTAAAAATATAGACAATTTTTTTTAATATTAGTCCTGGAAGCAGACTCTTGCAAAATGCATGGTAGGGTTTGCCTACATTCACCCTTGTGGGGAGACCCATCCCTGGACCCTCGCGGGGATGCTTTCTGCACTAGCAGCCCTTATTACTCTATGCAATATAAGTAATAATAAATGCAAAGTAAGATGCCTGATAGAACTAGGAACCAAACTGAAATTTTTGGTTCGGGTATGGTTCTAGGTTTCGAGTGCATGGTTCGTTTCCGATTCCAAAAAGTTGAAACTGTAGGTATACGGATCGGTTTCTGGTTTTGTGTGGAACCGATATGAACCGACACGAGTTACACCATTACCAACATGTTTGGTTACGAACGGGCTCTACCCATCCGTTGATGCTCTGGGCGCGGATGGACCCACCCAAATTAGTAGTCCAAGGGTTCCGCAAGTGTGATTAATTTGAAAAGGAAGCAAAAAAATTTTTGGAACATTAATTCAAAGATAATAATAAAAACAAAAAATAGAAAAAAATTACATCATTTATCACTCTGTCTCACCTTTCTCCCTTAGGTCACACCTATTTGAATTGCTTTAAGAGGTCTAGGAAAAATATTTCTTCTCGCCCACTCCCTCCCTCTCTCTTCCCCCTCCCCCTCTCATACCCCACTCTCTCATATAAAGATCGGACGACCCAGATGTTTTTGATAGTCTTATATGAGGAACATAAACTCTTTAAAGAACTTCGTTCAACGTACTATACATATATATATATATATATATATATATATATATATATATGCATTTATACACACACACACTGATATATATATATATGCATTCACACACACACACACATATATATATGTATTCACACACATATATACGAGCAATCTAGCACGTGGAACCCTGAGCCCCGCACGACAGTACTCCCATCGCTCAGCTTCTTCTATCTGCAACGTGGGGTGACAATCGGGCCCCCCACCTCGCTTGACGTCCTCGATCCATGTCTTTTTTGCACAAAAGGACGTCAAGCAAGGATGGAGGTCTGATCGTCACAACACACTGCAGATGGAAAAAGTCGAACAACGAGAGTAGTGTCGTGCATGGAACGAGATTCCTCGTGCTAGATTGTTTAGATAATAGTATAGATATATAATAGTATATTTCTTTAGTATTATTTTGCAGGTTATGCATGGAATGAAGTTAAAGAAATATTACCTATAGGAAATCATTACAAAAACACCCAGGAAAATCCACAGCAGAATATTACCTATAGGAAATCATTAAAAAAACACCCAGGAAAAAGCCACGGCAGAAAAGCGCGCTCACGCATGATAAATGGATAGTTAACTGTTCATGCGGTAAGTATTTTATTAAATAGTATAGATATATATGTATAAATATATATAACCCATGAGTGTTTATTGTGTGTATACAAAGATGGTTTCTTTTCCTTGTAACAAGTAGCTTGAAGACTTCTATTTTCAGTTTTCTTCCTTAGATCAAGCGCAACAACCTTTTGTACATTTGTAAATTTCCTGGAGCATAAATCTACTTCCTACTTTTGTTTAATATAATTTGCATCAACTTAGTAAAGAACATTCGTAGGAGTTAAATGTCTGTAATAGAAATGATCTCAATTTCTCATTCTCCTTGATTCATGTTTTAATTACTAAGCCCCAGTTCATTGAACTCTCTACTTTAATAATTTCATGTTGATTAGAGAACCTGCTAAGATGACTTGGCTTGATCAAAAATAATTTATTTCCTATCATTTTCAAAGAATTTTATTAGGAACCTTTCAAATCTGTCCAAAATTGAATCCAATGTCAGTGGAGCTGTGGAGGTTTAAAAATAGCATCAAATCTTAATAATTGATGTTCCGTAATTATTTTTCATTATATGCTTTGAATTTTTTAATGGAATTTATATTAAAGTTTATCATATGATTACCCAATATACACAAGTAGTCATGGATCACTAATGTCCAAAGCTCATTGATGCTCAAATATGCAAAGTTCATGGATGCACAAATGTGTAAGCAGATAACAAGTCAAACTGCTGAGCCAGGTAATGAAGAACAAGGCCTTAGTTATAAGAGTCAATTGGTTTCATCGAGGATCGTTTTTCACAAGATCATTCATTCTATTAAATACACTAGCATAAGATTCTCCAATGCAACTAATTACACACCCTATTAATCAGCACATATTCTTAAGAAAATCAGTTAAGCGGGAATTGTCATCAAAATTTAGACATTGGTTATTAATGAAAAGGTTTTCAAGGATTGGAGCTTCTTTTGTGCTTAAAAAAATCAAACACGAGAATGTTAGTTCTATATCATAGAGACTCCGAAAACAATGGCAACCTAAAAAGGAACTTTAAAATCCATACAGAACATAAAGCGCTTGCAAAGTAGCACTAAAAGAAAAGTGCAACTTCACCTTGGATGTTCTGAGGTCATTTACTGCAGCTCGCAGAGAATCATCTGATAGTATCAATCTTGACAGGGCACCAGTGCTTAACCTGTACTGTCACAAGGAAGTAAAAAAAAATCCAATACAGGAAACAATAATCAGCAATTAAGTAGAGGAAGCCTGTAAAAAAGGGAGGAAAAAAATTTGGTAAGCTAAGGATTTCTTGGGATTGTTAAGCAAATCTTTTCAATTTTGCATGCATGGCCCTTTTTTTGGAGATTGAATTCCTAAATTAGGTTACTAGGGCATATTTAGCCGGCATGCAACTCAACGGTGTGTCGTCGATGGACAGAACTGGGGAGCACCAAAATACTTTCATCGTTTAGTGTGGAATGATGAAATCGCAGCTAGAACTAGAAGCAGGGGCTCCAACAGCATCCCTCTCATTCCTCCGTTCAGTCATCAGTGCTTGCCCGCCAAACAGGCCGTAAGAGAATTGAAATCGCAGCTAGAACTAGAAGCAGGGGCTCCAACAGCATCCCTCTCATTCCTCCGTTCAGTCATTGGTGCTTGCCCGCCAAACAGGCCTTAAGAGAATTGAAATCGAATTTCAACTACTTTTTTGTGAATCCTTGTAGATTTGCTTTGCACTGTATTGTATTCAATAACAGCACTTAGCAATAACAGGTCAAGAGGATCCTAGTACGGAGCATGAAAAAGAAAGTAACATTGGGAGCATACCCCAGAATTTTTGCTGCAGTCGAAACAGAACCTTCAACTGTGGATAATAAATCCAATAAAGCTTGCATTCCCTGGGTTAATATTATGCATTGGTCATCCTTCACAGGTTCATTTAAGAAATACACATTCGGAGAATTATGCAAGTATGGTTACCATAGCAAATTTTGGATTGTTGGGACCAATTTGGGAACCAGCTTCAGATCCCCTGATTGTCGACTTTGCCGGAAGAATTTGAAGAAGTTCTAAAGGAGGTTTATATCCGTCAAGAACTATAGGATTCCTGACTAGTTCAAGAAAAGTATAATACTAGTTACTGATGAGGATAAATGTAGGTATTAAGGCAAAATAAACAAAATGAATAGATATGGAGTCACCCAAAACTTGTTCAAATAATTTAAAAAGTTGGTAAACGTATGAGTGAGAAATAATGGTGGAAAGAAGGATTTTACAGCAGGGTGACTTGTCATGCTAGTAAACAAATTTAAAGAAACTAGTGTCAACAACACTTCAGATAATAAATCATGAAGAGTGCAGATGTTCAAAAAGGAACAGTCTTTGTAACTTTCTTAGTTGAAATGGATTTTTTTTGGCACGCATAATAAAATAGGAATAATTAATTGGAATTCTCATTTGCATTATCTTTTTGATGGAAGTATACAAACCTAATTAAAAAAGTTTATTCAATGTATGCTGCTGACGAATACAATCTTATCCATTATGTGGTGAAGGATATTGAGGCCAAGATCGATGGATTCTGGGGTCGATCAAGAGACCAAGAAACAGAATAAACAGAAATTAAGTAATTAGGTCACTGAAAAATGACCGTTCTTATGCCGCTAAGACTTCGGCAAAACAGACCAAAGCCCCAAATCCTACGTTATGAAAGGCGTGCCTGAGGCGCACGGGGCGCAAACAGCTCCGCCTTTGCAAGCCAAAAGTGGGTGAGGCGACTCAGGCACGCGCCTTGCGTGTTCCCCAGGGGCTGCTTAGACGCGCCTCGGCTAAAATCCCCGTATAGGACTTAAAAACCAGTTTGTTTTAAGTATTTTTTAGGGTTTTGATTTCCTTTTACTCTATTAACCGAGCCAGCCAACACATTTTTCCCACTTGCTGCTCGATAGTTCTCCTCTCCCTCCCGCTCGCCATTGTCCGCTCGAAAGTTCTCGCCACCGCTCCTCTTACTTTTTATACTCGCCGGATAAAAGCTCTTGACGCTCCACTTGTTTAACAGGGTTGGTCTTCAATTGCAGTTGCTCTCATATCTATGAACTGTCTTGTGCTATCTGTAGATGATACGTGTGCATTGCTTGCGCTTGCTACTCGCACAAGTCGTGCATTGCTCTGTTCCTTCTTTGCATGTGCTTCTGCTCTCAGTTTTTGTTCGCATGAGCTTGCACTCTGTCCTCACACACTAACTAATGCACCACCAGTTTTCTATACCTACCACGCTTTGCACCTCCTACACATACCTGCTAATTCATCATGTTGTCCCGCACAATTTCCTTGTTTGATTGGAGCTGAATGAAGGAAGCATGGTTATGTGCACATAAATCAAAATAGATTCTTGGGTCTGCCCTCATTGATGTCTTTGGCTTTGATTTGAGGGCATGATTCCGCAGCAAACGTGACAGTATAGGGGGTCACTATTTCAGCGGTATCTGTGAGCAGCCACTTTGTGCATTTATTGTCAAAGGTTAGGTCTTTCTCCTCTGAGAGAAGCCACTTTGTGCATTGTGTCAAAGGTTAGTTCTGTTTCCAATCTTCCCCCGCACATACCCCCAATGATTGGGGGCTATATGGGTTCTGTTGTTGTTGTTGTTTGCATCACTGATGGCACCGGCCCGGTACCACTTGATGACGCGACACACCACTACAATCTCTGACCCAACACGAGGAGGGCTTATCGCGACATGGTCCACTAAAAACTCCTATTCCTCTAGCTCGTTATTTTTATAAAACTATTTTGATACATTTATATTTATTATTGCGATTTCGATCGACCAAAATGTTAGGCGGTCACAGAATAGTTTTAATTTCCTGCAATTTATTTTACGTTAAACCTTTGGATGGCTAGGATTAGATCTTGATGATTGTGTGACTAGGATAGCTCTTGTGAGGAGTATATATACTCCTTTGTTTGGCTTTATTCCCTAATAAAAAAGCTTTTGAGAAAAAAATCCCGATTCCCCCTACAGTGATGTGTGACTCCTTCGGCGACATCGTTGGACGCCGACCCTTCCACTGGCACGACACTGGCGTCCCCTCCCCCCTCTCCGGCACGGCACCAGCGCGTTCCCTCCAGCGAGACGTCGGCTCTGTGGTGGTGTAACGCCGCCTCTCCCCTCTTCGGCATGCGAGATCGATGCTCCTTCATCCCGAAGCAGCTCCATCGGTGTGACGTCGGGAGCTCGTGGTGGTAGGACGCCCCTCCTTTCCCCTCGTGGTGGTGTGATGTCATAGTCTTCCCCCATTTGTGCAGCGTGACGAATCCGGTGAGACTTGCCATTCATCAAGTTGGGGCATACCTCTCTTCCTCATTCCTTGGTGTGATTCTTCTTTATTTCAAATTTTTTTGTGTTATGGTTCAGTGTGTGTTCGGAAAACAGTGAACAAAACGGTGTAAGGTCGTTGCGTCGCCGCCTCCCAACAAATTGGTCGGTAGAGGGTTGACGTCTGATTGTTAGATTTCTTGTTGGAATTGGCACTCACTCGGTCGAATCTCCTCGTCAAATTATTGTTTCTGCTACGCCCTTCGTTGTTATTTTGAAATTTAGCATTGGGATTTATTGTCTTAACCTAGGCAGAATCTCGCTATTCGCGCGCCACGTATTTGGTGAATTGTCCAAATCACTCTAGAGCAGTATTGGTGGGTAATCCATAACGATTACTACATCAATTTGGTATCAGACTTCGGTGCAAAGATTTTCTAATCTCTGTCGGTCCTCTTCCACCCACTTTCCTTTTTATGCACACACGTTTGGGGAACAAGTACTTTCCGCACTCATCTGTGTCCAATAATATGGACAAAAATCTGGATACTTGCGAGGTCACGCAAGCCCAACTCGCTGCCGTCCAACGTGATCTCACTGTTCAAATCGCCCAACTCACCGCGGCATTTACCGCATTGACCCAAACAATTCAGAACGGTTTCCCACCGCAACACCAAAACCATAACCCTCCACCCCGCAATCCTCCACACCGCCAACCACGTCCACACAATGATCATGGCGACGAGGACCGCAATGGGGATTGGCATAATAACCTCACTCGTAGAATTAAAATAGATGCTCCAACGTTTGACGGTTACGGTGACCTTAAGACCTTTAAGGATTGGCTCATGAAATTGGAATATTATATTGAGTGGCACAAATTAGATGATACTCAAAAGGTTGTTGTTGCTCGCGTGAAATTAGAGGGTCGAGCCCAAAAATTTTGGTTAAACGAAGAGCGTCATGTCGACGGTGTCGCTCACACATGGCCACAAATGCGTAACTTACTCACCACTCACTTTGTTCCCGCATAATATCACACAAATATGTTCGATGAATTCACTCATTGCTCCGGGCAACCGTTCGGTAAGTGAGTACATGGGCGAGCTCAACGAATTAATGATTCGTTGTGATATTCAAGAAATGCCCGAGCTTACCCTCTCACGATTCTGTAAGGGTCTTTGTTCGGAAATTCAAAGTCAAATCTGGCGATATGATCACCATGATCTAAGCTCCGCCATGAATGCTGCCCTTGACATTGAAAAATATCTTTCGATGACCACAAATCAGCGGGCATCCTCTTCCAAAACACTTTTCCACTCCAAAACATCTTCCACGCACATTCCTAATTCGCGCGACAAGAATATTTTAGGTGGTACCTCCAAATCCGTTATAATCATCGCTACGAAAGCCAACAACACATCGGGCGAACGCATTCCTATAGGCAAGATCAACAAGGCCAACGTCACATGTTATGCTTGCAACCAACCCGGGCACTATGCAGTTGAATGTCCTACACGAAAGAAGTTTGTGACTTTAATCGAACCCACTGTCGATGTTGATGACCTCATCTATGAAGAGTATAGTGATGTTGAGAAGCCTGACATTCCTAGTGGCATGGAAGAAGAACATAACGCACCCAACCTTACGGTCATGCGTTGCGTTTTGAACACCCCACGTAGTCTAAATGATTGGAAATGTTTAAGCATTTTTTTCTTTGTATTTCAAATGCGGCGAAAAATCTTGCAAACTCATTATTGATAGTGAGAATTGTATGAACGTCGTCTCTGAAGCCGCTATTCATCGAATGAAATTGACTACGAAGTCGCACCCAACCCCATACCAAGTAGCATGGGTCAATAAGACCTCTATTTTGGCCACCGGCGTTGCCTTGTTCCCCTTGTCATTAAGGAATACGTTGACCAAATTTGGTGCGACGTTATCTCTATGTACGCGTGTCATGTTCTCCTTGGTCGCCCTTGGCTTTATGACTACAACATTACACACTTTGGGCGCAAATACTTATGAATTCAAATTTAAGGATCAAAAAATCACCTTACGTACGATCGCGCCCAAGAATCTCAAAACCAAGAATACCTCCCTCCCCGCGGTCAAACAAACATTAAGCTTACTAAACCACAGTGAATTTGAGAAATATAGCTTCTCTGGCGGTATGGTGTACGTTGGCATCCTTCCCCCCCCCCACCACAACATCCTTGCCCACCGAAATCTTGACCTTGCTCGAGGAATTTAAGGACGTCCACCCCAAGGAACTTCCCTCCGCATTACCCCCTTAGGAGCATCCAACATGTTATTGATTTCATTCCGGGATCTACGCTTCCCAACCTCCCGATTATCGTCTTAATCTCAGTGCACATGTGGAACTGCAAACCCAAATATCGGAGCAACTCTCCAAAGGTTTCATCCGGCATAGTTTAAGCTCACGTGCAGTCCCGGCGCTTCTCGCTGCAAAGAAAGAAGGTTCATGGCGAATGTGCGTAGATAGTCGCGCTATAAATAAGATCACTATTAAATATCGCTTTCCCATCCCCCGCTTGGATGATTTGTTGGACATGCTTAGTGGTGCTAAAATTTTTTCTAAACTTGATCTTAGGAGCGGTAATCACCAAATTCGGATTAGAGAGGGGAATAAATGGAAAACATCGTTTAAATCTAAAGAGGACTTGTACAAATGGCTCGTCATGCCATTTGGGCTTTCTGACGCCCCGAGCACCTTCTCCTGCATGATGACTCAAATTTTTAATCAGTTTATGAGAAAATTTTTGGTGATATATTTTGATGATCTGCTTATCTATAGCACGTCTGCATATGAACACACGTCGCATTTAAGGCAAATCTTTGAGATTCTACGGACGGAAAAATTATTTATCAAATTCAAAAAACGTGTTTTTATGGATACTTCCATCTCTTTCTTGGCTTATATTGTTAGCGCAGATGGTATCAAGGTTGATCCCGCAAAAGTTCAAGCAATTCTAGATTGGCCGGAACCCACCTATATTCGGGATGTTCGAAGTTTTCATGACTTACCCACATTTTATCGATGTTTTATACGCGACTTTAGCATCATTATGTCTCCAATTACTGAATGCTTGAAACTTGGTGATTTTAATTAGTCTAAATCCGCCTCTTTGGCGTTCGCTAAAATTAAAAAGTTGATGACTGAGGCACTGATGCTTTGCTTACCCGATTTTAAATAAAGTTTTTGAGGTTTCTTACGATGCCTAGGGTGCGGGAATAGGTGGCGTCTTAAGCCAAGAGGGTCACCCGATTAGGTTCTTTAGTGAAAAATTAAGTGGACCAAAACTTAATTATTCTAACTACGAACGTGAGTTTTATGACCTTATTCAAAGCCTGCATCATTGGCACCACTACCTTTTGCCCAAAGAATTCATTCTTTTATCGGATCATGACGCCTTACACTATATAAATTCCCAAAAAAAGGTAAGTCTGCGTCAAGCCAAATGGGTCTCCTTCCTACAAGAATATACTTTTGTCATCAAACATTGCAAGGGCAAGCTCAATCGTGTCGTTGATGCGTTAAGCCGCGTTAACCTACTTTTATCCACTCTTGATGTGAAGGTACTCGGTTTTGAATACGTCAAACGTAAATATTCTGGTTGCAAAGATTTCAAGAATATCTTTCTCGCCCTACAAGATAAATCCCCACACACTATTTCCGAATATTTCCTCCTGGATGGGTATCTATTTAAGGGGTCTAAGTTGTGCATTCCGGACTCTTCCCTCCGACTCTTCATTATTTGGGAAATGCATGGGGTGGGTTAGAGGGACATTTCAGACACGATAAAACTATCACGTTGGTCGAAGACAAGTTCTTTTTGTCTGGCATAAAAAAATGGTTAACAAAGTTGTGAGTGGTTGTAAAACATGTCAATTTGCTAAGGGAAACAAGCACAACACGGGTTTATATACCTCACTCCCCATTACATCCGTACCATGGGATGACGTTAGTATGGATTTCACATTGGGCCTTCCACCAACCCAACACCGTCACGATTCCATTCTAGTTGTAGTTGATCGATTTTCCAAAATGGTGTATTTTATTGTTTGCGACCGCATAAATGATGCATCTCACATAGCAAGACTATTTTAAAGAGGTTGTTAGTCATCGAGGGATACCCAAAACCATTGTTTTGGATCGGGATGTTAAATTCACTTCTTATTTCTGCAAAACTTTATGGATATTGGTTAGTACCAAACTCCTTTTTTTTGTGGCTTATCACCCCCAAACGGATGGTCAAACCGAGGTGGTAAATAGGAGTTTAGGCAATTTACTACGATGTTTACTTGGCGACCACAAGGGCACTTGAGATCTTATTCGCCCTCAGGCCCAACTTGCTTATAAAAATTCTAAAAACCGCTCCACGGGTCTTTCACCAAACGAAATTGTGCATGGTTACAACTCATGTGTGCCTCTTGACTTGATTCTATTACCCCCTGCATATAAGTCTAGTCAATTTGCCCATGACTTTGCTCACCACTTACATGTGTTGCACCACGAGATCCGTCACCGGTTAACCACTACATACAATGTTTACCAATCTCAGACGAATGTGCACAAGTGGGCTCACACTTTTTATATTGGAGATTTAGTCTTGGTGAAGTTAATTCCCGAACGGTTACTCTCAAATTCCATAAAGAAATTAGCCAACTGGCATGCCGGTCCTTTTAAGATTTTAAAGAAGTTGGGAGACAACGTGTACGTACTCGACTTACCTACAGATTGGGGCATACACTCCGTGTTTAATGTTTCTGATCTTGCACTGTTTCATAAAACACCGCAAAATTACTTTGCCCATCTTCTTCTTCTACTCACGACCATTCTCATGGGTTAGGAAGTGCTAGCACATCCCCACATTTTTCTACCTTGAAGCTACCCCCTCACCTACTGGTGAGGCTCTGGGTGATACGATGCTTGTTCCTAATGCTTTTTCCAAGTTTTCGCAAGTTCTCTTTGTTCCAGATCAGATTTTGAATGACCAAGTCATTGCTTCCGCTGATGGCGGTGTGTACCGCTACTTGGTTTGTTGGAAGGACCACCCCGTTTGCGACACCACTTGGGTGATCGTCGAAGAGATGGTGCGTCTGGATGATGACATGTTGCACACCGTTACGACTTGGACAACTCATCGGTGACGAGTGGTTTTGAGCGGGGGAGGATTGATGGCGCCGACCCAGTATCACTTGACGACGCGACGCACCACTACAATCTCTGACCCAACATGAGGAGGGCCTATCGCGACATGATCCGCTAAAAACTCTTATTCCACTAGCTCATTATTTTTATAAAACTATTTTGGTATATTTATATTTGCTATTGTGAGTCTGATCGACCAAAATGTTAAGCGGTCACGGACTAGCTTTAATTTCCTGCATTTTATTTTAGGTTAAACCTTTGGATGGCTAGGATCAGATCTTGATGATTGTGTGGCTAGGATAGCTCTTTTGAGGAGTATATATACTCCTTTATTTGGCTTTATGCCCTAATAAAAAAACTTTTGAGAAAAAAATCTCGATTCCCCCTACAAAGAGGTGCGACTCCTTCGGCGACACCGTCGGACGTCGACCCTTCCTCCCACAAGCGCGGCATCGGCGGCCCCTCCCCCTCTCTGGCGCGACACCGGCGAGTTCCCTCCAGCGAGACGCCAGCTCTGTGGTGGTGTGACGCCACATCTCACCTCTTAGGCACACGAGATCGGTGCTCCTCCTTCGGCTCGAGGCAGCCCCACAGGTGTGACGTCGGGAGCTCGTGGTGGTGGGACGCCCCTCCTTTCCCCTTGTGGTGGTGTGACGTCATATTCTTCCATTCGTGCGGCGCGACGAATCCGGCGTGAGACTCTCCATTTATCGGGTTGGGGTATACCTCTCTTCCTCATTCCTTGGTGTGATTCTTCTTTATATCAATTTTGTGTGTGTTATGATTCGGTGTGTGTTCGGAAAACAGTGAACAAATCGGTGTAAGGTCATTGCGTCGCCGCCTCCCAACCAATTGGTCGGTAGAGGGTTGACGTCCAGTTGTGAGATTTCTTGTTGGAATTGACACTCGGTCGAATCGCCTCGTCGAATTATTGTTTCTGCTACGTCCTTCGTTGTTATTTTGGAATTTAGCATTGGGATTTATTGTCTTAACCTAGGCGGAGTCCCGCTATTCGCGCGTCACGTATTTGTTGAATTGTCCAAATCACTCTAGAGTTGTATTGGTGGGTAATCCCTAACGATTACTACATCAATCTCTCACTGCAATCTCTATCGTGCTACGAGCATAAAATCCTTGCACTTTGAAGTCAATGCTTGTTTCCTAGTTCATGCAAATAAAAACTTTCTAATTCTAGCATGTGCTATAATTTGTAAAATACTCCATGAAATAGACAAACAAAAAGATTGTAGATTTGACTGCCCTAAATGCAGATGTCAATATTGCAGGATTTCCTTTATAACTGCTTTGCTCATTACCTTAAACATCATCCGGATATGTCCCTTTTTGGGACTCATCAGTATACAGGAAAAAATGATTCATTATTTTTTTATTGCAAGCTAAAAAAGAAATAAAATTATGAAATTTAAGTCTGCAATGAAGTTTGCATGGAATTGAAGTCTGCATTCACTTTTCAGAATGCTGGAATGATTTAGGCTCTGTTTGGCACGGTATTTTTTTACTCCGCTGAGTTTGGACAAAAACGCTACTGTCATAAAATGTATGTTTGGCATGACAACGGTTATGGCTGCCACTAAGAAAAGAAAATTAGTTTTGAACATAAAAATGGGTGAAGTTCCTTGGGTGAGGTCGTGCGTTCACATATGATGGTTGATAACCCCACCGCATTCATGACACTTTTAAGGAATAGAGCAAAAGAGACAATCATTAACTCTTTTAATGGGAAAGAGAAAAAATACAAGGATGTCCTGGAAATTGTGGATAAAAGATGGAAAAATCAGCTTCATCGACCATTGCATGCAGCAACTCATTTAATAAATCCAAAATTCTACTATTCAAATCATGATATTGCATTAGATGGAGAATTCATAAGAGGTTTATACCAAACAATTCAAAGGATCATTCCAAGTTATGACAATCAAGATAAAATTATGGATCAAACAATGCAAAGGATCATTCCAAGTCATGCAGGATGAAGGATTGGTTTTTGACGATGATTTATTGTAGAAGAGGACATCTATCAGACGCGCTTATCCAAAGGGAAGAATGAATCCAAACAAGTGCGAAGATATTGAATATTGTTTATGTTGGAAGAGCCCAAAGCTTATATGTATTATTTCAGTATGTAAATACAAGGAGAGAATACAAATATATAGGAGAGAAGAGAGAAGAATAAATCCTATACATGATGTGGGACTAAAGAAGGAGAGGAAAAATGGGCCATCAAATGGGCCTTTTACATGGGCTTTTCTAATACTCCCCCGCAAGCTGGAGCGTACAAGTCGTATGCGCCAAGCTTGGATAGGCACTGATAGAAGAGGGTACTAGGTAGAGCTTTGGTGAGGATGTCAGCAACCTGTTCAGTACCCGGAACATGCTTGAGCTCGATCTTCTTCATGTGGACTTTCTCTCGGATGAAATGACAATCTACCTCAATATGCTTCGTTCTTTCATGGAAGACCGGGTTTTTGGCAATATGTATGGCAGCTTGACTGTCACAAAGGAGGAGAGCTGGTGAAGGTAGTTTAACTCCAAGGTCGGTAAGGAGACTCTCAATCCATGTGAGTTCAGAGACCACAGCAGCCATTGCCCGATATTCTGCTTCTGCTGAGGATCGAGCAACCACCGCTTGTTTCTTGCTTCGCCAAGTAATCAGATGTCCTCCAAAATAGGTGCAAAACCCGCTAGTAGATCGTCGATCGTCGAGGGAGCCAGCGTAGTCGGCATCAGAGTATGCCACTAGTGTAGGAATGGAAGATGAGGTTTTGTATACAAGTCCTTGGCCAGGAGCTGTCTTAAGATATCTGAGAATGCGTTCCACAGCCTGGAGATGAGAGCTTCGAGGAGAGTGCATATAGCGACTCACAAGTCCCACAGCGAAAGATATATCAGGTCTTGTAACTGTTAGGTAGATAAGCTTCCCAACTAGACGACGGTAATATTCTGGATTTGGTAGAAGCGAATCAGAATCTGAGCCCTGAGCACATATTTTGTGATTTGCATCCATGGGAGTGTTAATAGGTTTGCAACCAGAGTAGCCTGCATCATGAAGAAGATCCAGGCAATATTTGCGCTGAGAGAGAACCAACCCATCTGACCGTCTGGCCACTTCCAGACCGAGGAAGTACCGAAGAGGACCCAGATCTTTAGTTTGGAAGACGGAGCTCAGATGTAGCTTAACGGCCTGTATGCCGTCCAAGTCACTGCCAGTAATAATGATGTCGTCGACATATACCAACAGGAGAACCGTACCAGTGGCTTGGTGACGAGTAAACAATGAGAAGTCAGCCGAGCTGCGAGTGAAGCCAATGTCCCGGAGAGCTTTGCTGAACTTGTCGAACCATGCCCGAGGGGATTGTTTGAGACCATATAGAGATTTGAGAAGATGACAAACCCGGGACTCCCCCGTGGTCTCAAACCCGGGAGGTTGTTGCATGTAAACCGTTTCCTGAAGGTCGCCGTTCAGGAAAGCGTTCTTGACGTCGAGTTGAAACAAGGGCCACTGGCGATGGACAGCCACAGAGAGGAGAATGCGGACCGTGTTGAGCTTAGCGACCGGAGAGAAGGTCTCGTCATAGTCCAGCCCCGGTTGCTGGGTGAAGCCACGAGCAACCAACCGAGCTTTGAGGCGATCAATGGTCCCATCAGGAGCATGTTTAATGACGAAAACCCATTTGCACCCAACGGGTTTCTGGCCGGGAGGAAGGGGCACCAGGGTCCAAGTCTGGTTGGCCCAAAGAGCAGCCATCTCTTCTTCCATGGCCGCACGCCACCCAGGATGTTGAAGAGCGTCCTGGACAGAAGTAGGAATAGAGACCGAAGGAGAGCGAAGTAGCCAAGGCCTGAAGAGGTGGAGAGAGGCGATGGAGAGAAACATAATCCGCCATTGGATGAGCGGTAGAGGCCGACACCGGAGCAGCAGAACACGGAGAAGCCGAGGTCGAAGCCGACTGCAGAGGAGCAACGGGAGGAAGAGGGCGACGAGCATAGACCCGAATAACTGGGGGTCGAGGAGGGTCAACGGTGGGAGGAGGCGGAGGGATGGTGGGAGGTGAGTGGACGTGGATCACCGGCCGGGGAAGGGAGGGTGTTGGAGGAGGTGGTTGGTAGAAGTGGTGGCAAAGGAGGAGGGAAGAAGGGTTGATCCTCCCGGAAAGTAACATCAGCCGAAACAGAGACCTTCCGGGTGACCGGAGAGTAGCAAACATAGCCCTTTTGGGTACGGGAGTAGCCGACAAAAATGTGTTTGGCCGCACGGGGATCCAGTTTGTCAAGAGTGGGGCCCAGGTTATGGACAAAGCAGGTACATCCAAAAACCCGGGGGGTGAGGGGGAAGGCGGGTGTGGAGGGAAAAAGAAGGCTGAAGGGGGTAGCGTTCTGGAGAACGGGAGAGGGGAGACGGTTGATAAGAAAACATGCTGTGGACACCGCAAAGTTCCAGAAGACTTTGGGAACGTGCATGTGAAGCATGAGAGAGCGAGCCACATCGAGCAAGTGGCGGTTCTTGCGTTCGGCGACCCCGTTTTGTTGAGGGGTGTAGGGACAAGAGGTCTGGTGAACAATACCGAAGTTTGCGCAGAGAGTGGCAAACTCGTGGCTAGTATATTCCCGTGCATTATCAGAGCGGAAAGTTTTAATGGTGGTAGAGAATTGCGTACGAGTCTCTAACACAAACGCCTGAAAGACACGAGGAAGCTCAGAGCGATCATGCAGGAGATACAACCAAGTAGTACGGGAGTAATCATCAATAAATGTTAGAAAATAACGATAACCAGAAATGCTAGAAACTTTATAGGGTCCCCAAATATCAGAATGTATTAAATCAAATGGAGCAGAGCTCCTAGTACAATGAGCTGGATAAGAAGAGCGAGGCTGTTTGCCAATAATACAAGAATCACATTTAAAAACAGGAAGAGAAAGGTCGGGAAGCGCCTTCTGCAGGATAGGTAGAGGGGCATGCCCAAGCCGACAATGCCAATCAGACGAGGAAACGGAGGAAAGGGATGTGGGAGAGACATCGAGGAGGTAAAGCCCGTTCTGCAGCCGACCCCTACCAATGGTAATCCGCGTCTGCCGATCCTGTATCAAAAAACCAGAAGAGGTGAAGGTGATAAAACAATTCATATCAGTAGTAAGACGACCAACAGAGAGAAAATTAAAAGGCGAGGCTGGCACATAAAGAACGGAGCGAAGAGAGAGAGGGAGGAAGGAGGAGATCCGCGCAGCCGGAGACCGGGACAAGCGCACCATTGGCCACAGTAATAGACGGGGGGTGAGCAGCAGCAGAGAACTGGGGCGGCCGCATGGAAGTGATGTGGTGGGTGGCTCCCGAGTCCAGGATCCAGCGAGAGCTGGAAGAGAGACAGGCAGTACCTGCAGCGGAGGTGGAGACAATACCTGCATGGGAGGTGGAGGCATGGGAAGCAGAAGGGGGGTTGAGGAGCCCCTGGAGTTGTTGCAGCTGAAGGCGAAGAGCCTCAAGATCCGTACCAGTCGGAGGAGAGCAATCGGTAACAGCAGCAGTAGGCGGGCGAGGGGGGTAGCCATGTTTCTTGTGACAAACGGCTTCAGTATGGCCATCCCGGCCGCAGTAGGTGCACTTGGGCCGTCCGCGGCCACCACGGCCCCGCCCACGGGAGCCCGTACGGCCACCCCGAGGAAAAGAGGGTTGTGGGAGTAAAGGAGGAAGGGCCTGCTGAAGAAGGGCCGGCGAGGGTGGTGCATGAGCCTCCGGTGGAGGTGGTACACGAAGTAACATCGAGCAGACATCAGAGAAGGAAGGGGTAGTGGGTGAAGCCAGAACCTGGGCCCGAATACTGTGCAGGTGTGGCGGGACGCGAGCCATAATCATAGCAATACAAACAACCTCCTTCTGGGCGCGTTGGGCAGCGAGATCAGTAGTCGCGGGCTGGTGCTGAATCCAGGCTTCCGTGAGAGTTTTAGCACGGGCCACGAAGGAGGTCATGTCCAGAGCTTTGCCAACATCCAAGGCTTGAAGATCAGTGAGGATGTCAAAAAGGTGTTGAAGGCTGTCCTTCCCGGAGTACAACGAATGAAGTTCATCCCACATGGCTTTAGCAGTCTCATGATACATGATCATCTGGTACGGCTCACCCTCGACCGAGTTCAGGATCCAGGTCTGGACACGACCGTCATTGCGGAGCCAATCATCAGTAGAAGGAGTTGGTGGGCCCTGGGTAAGGTGACGGGCAAGACCCTTGGCCTGTAAGACCCGGCGGACAGAGTGGACCCAGGGAATGAAGTTGGCCTTGCCAGAGAGAGAAATAGTAGTAATCCGAAGCTCATCGCGGAGTTCGAGAGGAGCCACGTGGTCGGCAGGGGGTTGAGCGGTAGTGGAGTCGCTGGAGGACATGGCGACTGAAGAGCAGCAGACAGCAGGGCTCGGAGAGAACAACCCGCGCGGCAAGCAGTGGGAGAAAGGAGAGCCCGCAGCGGTCTGGAGGTCGCGGCGGTCTGGAGGTCGCGGCGGTCTGGAGGTCGCGGCGAGTTGAGTGAGGCCGCGGCGAACAGGAGCAGTCCGCGAGAGGAGGGCGCGGCGAGTTGGAAGAGGTCGCAGCTCAGTGGAGCAGATCGCAGCTGGTGAGAGCAGAGCTGGAGCAGTTCGCGACAGAGTCCGCGGCGAACTGGGGGCAGGTCGCGGCAGCGGACAGGAGCAGTCCGCAAGAGGTCGCGGCGAACTGGGGGCAGGTCGCGGCAGAGGTCGCGGCGAACTGTGGGCAGGTCGCTGGAAGAGAAGAGCACAGTGGATACAAGAAGAGCCCGCAGCGGACAGGGGCAGTCCGCAAGAGAAGGCGGAGAGAGTCCGCGAGCGGACAGGAGCAGTCCGCAAGAGACTGCGGAGAGAGAGAATCCGCGAGCACAGAGGCTCGAGCGGACAGAAATAAAGCGAGCTAGAGGGAGCAGTCCGCGAGCAAAGAGGCTCGAGCGGACACAAACAGAGTGCAGCGGACAGGAATGATCGTCCGGAGCGGATAGAGAGAGGTGGGCCCCACGAGTCAGAGCAGAAGATGGCTATAAGAAGCCTGAGGAGGGTGGAACCACGGAGGGAGAGAAGAGGAGCGGAATCAGAAGGGCAGTCCGCACGAGACCGGAGCGGATGCAGGAAGGCAGTCCGCACGAGACCGGAGCGGACAGGAATGCAGTCCGCAGGGTAGCCGAGCGGACAGAAGCAGAGGGGCAGTCCGCAGGAGAGCGGGCGGACAGAAAAGGGGCAGTCCGCAGCTAGACGCAACCTGGCTTTGATACCATGTTGGAAGAGCCCAAAGCTTATATGTATTATTTCAGTATGTAAATACAAGGAGAGAATACAAATATATAGGAGAGAAGAGAGAAGAATAAATCATATACATGATGTGGGACTAAAGAAGGAGAGGAAAAATGGGCCATCAAATGGGCCTTTTACATGGGCTTTTCTAATAGTTTAAATAATGTCACAGGGCTTGCAAGTTCCTACTCGTACACACTTGTACTTGGATGCACTATATTAGACAAACTGCTCAAAATCATTAGAGATTTATGAATGTCTCTTATATGTCTCTATGAGGACTGACCTTTTTCCTTAATTTTTTTCTGATGAATCTTTCATGTCCATTTCTATAGGGCTGATGAAGATGTTCTTTGGCAATTGGGCATAGATAGAATGGGATATATCTTTAAACACTTATTGATACAAGAATTTACAAAACCTAAGCATAATGGAATTGTGAATGAGGTATGCTTCTATATTCTTCCTTCACTTGTTTGTGATTTCATTAAAATATTGAATGATATGCTTTGATTAGTTGGTGACTCATGTAGAATTTGATTTTAAAAAATAAAGTCGTGTTTCTAATGTTTAGTGCAAGTCACAATTTGGTCTTTATTTTCTAAATGACCAAATATCTTCATCTTTTACCTAGAAAGTAACTATATGTTTGTTTGATGGTTTTTGTTAATCTTGGGGATGAATTTTTTACTTTTTTGTGTCTCACATGCGTTAGACACGCGTCTACACCTTGGGCCTAGGCTACAGGAATCTTTTGCACCTCGGTGCGCCTTGCGTCTTTAATATTATACCCCAAATACACGAAAGAGGAGAAGCTTTCTGTCAAATCCTAAGGCAAAATTCTTATTTCATTTCAAAGATTTAAAAAATGAAATAAAAAGAGGTCAGGGGACCCTTCTTATAGAAAAAGAAAATGAGACGCAACAAAAGCCAGAAAAGAGCAAAGGGAAACCCTGTGCATAAAGCATCCCCGACAATGAGAGTACGGGGAAGGGTCCCACCACAAGGCTGAAATGTGGGCAAATCTTGCCCTGCATTTTTACAAGAGCCTACTTCCAAAACAAATCAGAAAAGAGCAAAATGTATAAATAAAAATAAACGCAAAATTATATATAGAACTGAGATCATTACAATATGCACATGGTCAAACTCTAATTGAAAAAAAAAAAATTATTTGACAATATGTGTGTTTGTCTTAGACTTGACACACACGAACGAGATGAAAGCATTTTGATGAACAGCACCAATGTAGAATTGTTATTGACTCACGGTCAAAGCTACATTGTCGAATTTAAAATACACGATTTAGGAAGATGAAAGTTGAGGGACTTTTTCTAAGTCATTGTTGGAGACACAATTGAAGAAGGAACTCATTGCGAGAGAGAAGAGTCAATCATAGACAAAGAACGAAGCAGTGACAAGAAAAGCTTTGTTGTTACGGAACAGGTATAAGTTGTGATCATCGAATGTAGGGCTTTGTTGTTGATGTGCAGGATAAGGAAGTAGAAGGAATGGATAAGAAGATTACAGCCGCAGAAGAAGAAGACCTGTTGTGGAAGGGGAACGAAGGCAAAGCTCAACCAAACGTTGTTGTTAAGTTGTTACGTCATCGAGATAACAATTTACTCGAATAACACTTGGGGCAATCGGTGATGGGATTGAAGTGACAATAAAATGGTTCGTTGTCACGGCAAGGACACGGAACAAAGATTTTGTAATCTATGGCTATGGGTTCCATGGAAGAAAAACAAAGCACAAAAGCCATATTTATTCAGATCCCAAATTAGGGTTACAAGCGACAAAGAAACCTATTTAAAAAAATCCAACTTTAGGAACAAACTGGAAAAAAACCAATTATGATTTATCATAATATGGGCACAGTTAAATCTTAATTGCCTGCAAAATTCTTTGACTTGATATTATACCGTTCAATTTTGGATTGCAAAAAACCTGAAGCTCAATTTGATTAGTCGTTTCATCAAAGTTGTAGTTCTTGTGTCCTGCAATCTTCAGGGTGATGGGGCCTAGATATGACAAAGCTAGAGTGTCAACTATCACCAATGCTTTAAAATTCCTCCGACATTTCTGACATGTCTACAAATATGTCATTTTTAGTGGAAAATATTATTTTTCTATAAAAATAGAATATGTCATGTTGTAAAATATGTACCGACATGTCCGATGTTTTCTGATATATTAGTTGACACATTTTTAGGCATATCATCCGCTATTTTCTTTTAAGTTAACGTCAACAAAATATATTTAAATCACTTATATGTATTGTATTATATATGCTTAAATCGATAAGACTTATTATTTCATTCTTTTTAATATGTATTATTCTTGCAACCAATAATGTATAATTATTTTACTCTTTTTTTTCATATTATAACAAATGTTAAATGTTTAAGATATTTATTATTTGATTATTCTTATACTTTTAATATAAATTAAATTTGAAAAGCTTTATAATCAATCAAGAATATTTAGCTTTTAAATTTTATATATTTGTCATAAACCTTAGTGTTATCAAAAGAATTTGTTTGTATAAATTAAATATATTTTACAATATATTTATTTATACTTGTTAATAAAGAATTTATTTTAGAAACTCTTCGAATTTATTGAGATATACATGACTCATTATTCTTCCACTTGCTAAGTTACTTTTTTTTAATTTTAGAACATATAATTATACTTAGTATACAATAAAACATTATATGCGTATACACGAAAATCCAACATTTTCAAATATTATCAACATCCTACATTTAAAAACTAAATCTGACATGTTATCGACATCCAATATTTATAACCCTTGACTACCACAAGCACAATTACTCATAAGCTTACACAAGGGATAGAGCTTTCTTCGCACGTACTACCTTGGATGTTTTTTTTTGTGAGCAGTGCACAAACCATGAGTCAACATGGAAAGGGAGTATGACCCCAGCAGATCACAGTCTAGAAAAAATTTTGCCCCCAATGTCAAACGCAGCATAGCAAATCAAAACTCAAAATAATGATGAAGCAGACTGTCGAATTATAGGGCAACGTTGTCTCACAATTCGCCCATGTACAAGCTTCTGAAATACATTGCTACCATTAAACACAATGAAATCAACTTTTGTAGAAGCGTCTCACCTTTAAGAGCCAGCAGAGTGCGGAGACGAGACAATGCAGTAGAACGATTTCTGTGTTGCGATCTGTCCTCGACTGCCTACGAGCAAACAAAAATATGACGAATCTCATCGATAAAACTCAAATTACCCATTTAATTGAATTTCTACAATGGTGGGGATGGAAGTGGAGGAACTATTAGACCTGTGCGATAATGCCGGTGGGGAGGTGCTTGAGGCGGACGGCCGACTCACGCTTGTTGCGGTGCTGCCCGCCGGGACCGGAGGATTTGAAGGTGTCCATCTCGCACTGATTCATGAGCTCCTCATCAGTTTGACGAAGATAATCACCGGCGGTGGTGGTGGCGGTGCTGCCATTTGAGGAGGAGGAAGAAGATGATCTGATTGAAGTTAGGTATTGATGAGTTCGTCGTAAACCTAGGACTGACGGTGAACGAAGACTGTAAACACCGTCAAAGATCCGCATTACCAACGTCGGAGACATCCGAATCATCGCCATGAGACGGAAATTTCTTTTGCGATGGCTTCCAAGTAGCATAGAGTTCACTTTTATTATTTTTGGCCATTATTAGCCAGTGGCACCCAAAATCTTTCAATTTTTCACGTTTTTTCGAAACATATCTTGTACATGAAATTTCAGAAAAAATGTTCACCACGATTGTAACCGCAACACGCTATTTTTGGCGATTGTTAACCGCAACCCGATATTTTTCTTTTGTTTTTCTCCAAGAGTTAATATTTGGAGTCCAATTCTCCGCGCCACGTTCATTTTTTATATGTATACTCACATATGGGAGGTGCCAAAGCATATCCGGTCGTATGATCTTGATTCCGGATTTCTGCGGTATCTGCTGGATATATAATCAGATGTATCAGCAAACTAGATACGGTCATATCTCAGCTCTTAAAATCCAGCTAAGAAGTATATTCTGGCTCTATTTGTTTGGGCGTTTCGCAATTCTGTTTTGGGCAAACGCCGCCGGAAGGAGGGTAAACAAATGAACATCCGACGGCGTTTGCTCCGTTTCCACCCGCCCGCCTTGAGAAACGCCCCAAAAAGCTCCGTTTAGAGCAGCGACATCCCCCCTCCGATTCGAACTCTCCGTTTTCACCCACCCGATCGACCCGCCACCGCTAAAACAAATGAAGCCACTATGACCAGATCTACGTGTATTGCACATATTAATAGGTTCGAACACGCACCCAAAAAATGCTATCGTGCCCCAATGAATAATCTCCTCCTCTCCATCTCTCTCTTCCCATTTCCTAAACCCTAGTTGTGATTCTATTGGTCATGAGTGTTTTCACTTCTTTTGATGATCGTGTTGTATTTCCCCCTCTTAGATCCTCATTCTTCAAACAAAATAAAAAATTAGGCAGCAAAAATATCAAAAAAGTAGTCAGTTTTCTCGTTAGAGGAAGATCTACTATTGTCTTCTAGGGTTTTAATTTCTTGTAGTGGAAGAACGGATAAAAAACTCGGAAAAAGAGTCAAGCTAAGACAGGTGTAATCTACGACGATCGTTTTGATGGCACGTGTTCAGGTGCGGCTCCAGGTATCTATCCAACTTTACAACTAAATGAGGGAAAATGACTGGCGTTATTGTACAACTCCGTAGCCGGGCGAGTGGGACCCTCCCCAAATGTCAGCCTAGGGGCGTGCTATGAGCGACATTCTGGTACAGCCCCGTTCGGAGACGTGCGAGTGCTCGTGCGTGCGTGCGAAGGTTCCATGGGCGTAATCTTTTAACATATAATGTATATCCTTAGTATTATAATATATATATATATATTATATATATATATATATATATATATATATATATATATATATATATATATATATATATATATATATATATATATATATATATATATATATATATATATTATATATGATGGATTATAATATAGATATGAAGAGATGGGATTGGACAGGAAAAAAGAAAAGCAGGCGGATAGATGAAGGGAGGCAGGCGGATGGGCTCGGGGGACAGGGAGGGAAATAAAAAAAAAAGAGAAATAGAAGCGGGATGGGGGCACGGGTGACAGCAGGAGGTCGGGGGAAATAATGGAGCAGGGAGAAATCGGGGGGGATTTTCTCCCGCTAGGGCTCGGCCAAGCAGGGCCGCCGCCGCCGCCCCATTTCCCGCTCTCTCCCGTCGCCGACAAGACAGCGCAGCCGCCGCCCCCTCCCTCTCTCGCCAGCTCGGAGCAGCACAACCACAACCCCGGCCGCCCCTTCCTCGCTCCTCTCCCGTCGCCGGCAAAGCAACGTCGCTGCCGCGCCCTCCCTCTCTTGCCCTAGGCCTGGGGCAGCAAGGGGCCGCCCGCCCCCTCTCTCCCTCCGGCCACCGCCCGGGCTAGGGCACGGCCTCCTTCGTTCTTTTCCGCCGTCGCCGGCAAAGCAGCAGCCCGGCCGCCCCTTTTTCCCTCTCTCATCGCCGGCAAAGCAGCAGCCCGGGCGAGGCTCGGCCTGGAGCGAGGCTCGGCCTGGAGCGAGGCTCGGCCTGGAGCGAGGCTCGGCCTGGAGCGAGGCTCGACCTGGAGCGAGGCTCGGCCTGGAGCGAGGCTCGGCCTGGAGTGGAGGTCGAACGCCGACGCGACCGCATGCAGTAGGATCGACTCGGAGCTCCTCTCCCGTCCCCGCCGCCAAACACGCGACAAGGATAACGATGTTTCAACTTGGGCAGGTGAAGCCTTCAGTTTACATATTTGCATGGAAGCCCCTCTCCACCAACGGGTGGGGGGAAGAGAGCTCCCCGACGGGTTGACGTGTACGTCCCCGTAGTTAATTGCATTAGTACCCGGAAGCGTGAGTACGGGTTTAGGCATGCTGTGTGAAGCTCATCCGGACGTGTGAGCCGGATTGGTGATGTTCTGGGGTTCCCGGAGAAGACTCCGAGGAAGTTGTTTATTTAGCCGCTTGCAGGGAATGCGCCCCACAAGCCCCATAAAAGGGGGTGTGCGCAATATGTTTGGCCCGCTTATATTAGCTGACCGATGACTAGTTGGCCGCCGCTCGTCAAGACGTTGGCGTACAGGTGTTGCAGTACCAGGCGGGGAGTAACGGGCTTAAGCCCAAGCTTGTGCTGGCCCTCGAAGGCCTTTTTGGTTTATATTGTCGGCCTGCGTGCCGAGTATGGAATTTATATTCCTGTAATATTTTTTCATATCTGTGATGCTCTGCGATTATAGTTTACTCCTCCTGACTTGGGCGAGCGGCGTGTTCGTGAACCGCTCCCCCGTGTGGGCCCCGAGGTATAGATGCCGGGAAGCCCCTGATGGCCCGTTGCCATCCTTTCAGAGTAGCGGAGTTCCGCTATTAGCAGCCTATTTGGGGCTGCGTAGAGTAGGGCTGCTGGGCGGTTTGGCGCCAATAGTAAGGCAGGCGGGGAGCATTTTATATAGACCCGAGGTGACACCTTTAGTTAAGGAGTGGATCTCGAGATCCTCCTTGGATGTTCCGGTCGGCCAAGAGAGCCCTCCGAAGGTGCCTTAGCTCAGCCCTTGGCTTGGGAGGGGAAGAGTTTGTTAGTCTTCCGGGTATGCGGCGGGTCCTCCACGTTGAGACCTTGGGTCTGTCCCTCGTGTTCCTAGTCTTGTACCTAGATCGTTCGCTTGAGGGTAGTAGGTGCGCGGTCACCCCTTCCCCAAGGGTCGAACTCCACATGAGACCGATTTTCTGGTTTCAACAGTTATCATGATAAGAGAGCGATATGAAAAAGGGAATTGTTAAAGGCAAATCAAATTTGGATATACACAAATCATTGTTAATGACAAACTATATATTTTGAAAAATACATTCTGCAAACCAAATTGTTAATCACAAACCAACACTACAAATTGCATAATCAAATGTTTTAGATAAAAAATCATTTTATGAGAAGTTCAGCGCAACAGTTCTACAAAATAACATGTTTATGACATTTAATATATGGTAACTGTCACATCCACTTCAATGAAAACCTATAGAAATTTAAAGACGATTGTAAGGCCTTAACACCAAACTTATGACATTTAAAGACTTTTATCAACTGTCGCATCCACTTCTATGCGTTTAAATAACTGAATAATCATGTAAAACAACAGTTGAAGCTTAAATTAAAAAAAACTAAAACCATATAAATTTCAAATTTTTATTCTAAAGAATCTTAAACAAAACATGTTTTTTTCCCAAAACATATGCATGGGATGATTTGTCTTATTTGTACAGAACTTCAACGAAATCAGCCTTACCTCTAGACAAATGTGTGAAAAGAAAAATAACAAATTTGGTAAAATATTGAAACACGTAGATAGAAACATTTTAGTAATGCATATGCATCTCTTGATGACCTAGAGAAATATTGAGTGCATTTCGGAGAAATTAATTGCAGTAGACTAGATTGTTGAAGTTATTGCGTAAGAGAAGAAAGGAACAATAGTTTCTTTCATGGTATAAAATCACGTTATCACTTCGGCACTTTTTATATCTTCTGCTAGAAATCTCCTAACCGAGTGGAGTATTCACACCAGCTTTTGCCAAGGTCAGTTAATTATGATCATGATGTTGTTACGAGACCTTACCTCTGTATGCATTGTATTCCCTCAAGGACTGTCACAAAAAAGTGTAATGACACCGTTACTAGTACTATGTCGAGTTTGAACTTGTTAGAAATTTGATATATAAATATATATATATATATATATATATATATATATATATATATATATATATATATATATATATATATATATATATATATAACATTTCTTTAGGAAATGGTTTCATTGGAGCCTTTAGGTGTTTGGTGTTTGAGCTCCATATTTTAAGAGAAAAGCTCTAAAACCAAATGAAGGGAATCCAAAATTTTGGAGGGAACCCCTCTTTCACTAAGGATGAAATCCTATACTCTCACCTTGCCTACCTCCATTCATATGAGAGTGTTTATAAATAAAGTTCCTCTCTTTTATATGTTCAAAAGAACATAAGGAGAATCTATGCACCACACGCGCGCGCGCGCGCGCACCGCACCGGACCGGATTCGGGATTCGGGATTTGGGGAATAATTGAATTGAATTGTTAATTTTGCTCCAAATAGTTTTGTCTCGGCTGCTCTTTCATCGAGCGTTTTTTTTCGTCGACCGCTGTTCGTCGACCGGCCTTTTCGTCGACCGCTGTTCGTCGACCGGCCTTTTCGTCGACCGCTTTCGCCAGCGCTTTTCGTCGACCGCTGTTCGTCGAACGGCCTTTTCGTCGACCGCTTTTGCCAGCGCTTTTCGTCGACCGTTGTTCGTCGACCGCTGTTCGTCGACCGGCTTTTTCGTCGACCGCTTTCGCCACCGCTTTTCGTCGAACGCCTTTCGTCGAGCGCCTTTTCGTCAACCGTCTTTTCGTTGACCATTCTCGCCAGCGGTTTCACCGAACGCTTTTTGTCGACCTTTAATTACGCTGACGTTTACAACGTTTTTTTTCTTTTCTTACCATTCATAACCGTCAAAATTTATGACGAATTTATTTTTACTATTTACCTAGATTTGAAAAAACGCCTTTTGAGGAATCGTTTTGGAGACGTTATATTCCTTTTTCGGTGGGGGGGATGCAAATATACCTTTTCGGTTTTGAGTTTTGATCTTCTTCACATTTTGCTTCATCAAGTGGTGGTTCGGGTGCTCTGTACTTTTTCGGTGTCCGCGCACATCGGAGTTTCGGGATCTAGTCGGGTGTTGTACCTTGGAGGAGTGAGCATCGGTTGAAAGCCCTGCTGGAGGGTAGTGCAACTTCTTTAGGGCAGTGATCACACGCCTTACCCAGGCTCGATTCTAAACTATAAAATTTTATTTCTCTCCTTCTATATTTTGATCTAATTTAAAAGATCAAAATTCTCTAGATATCTATTTTTACTGCTGTTATGTCTTTGTTTTCCGAAACATAAATATATATATATATATATATATATATATATATATATATATATATATATATATATATATATATATATATATATATAATGAAGTAAATAGGAAAAAATTATTCCAACAGTCTAAAAAAGTTGGTAATTCCACGTCAAACAAATAAATAAAATCAAATTAATCAAAATGATTCTGTCCACTTTCATTTTCTTCTGTACAGCAATTTATTATTTATATTTTAAATTTCAGAAAATTGTAATGGCTTCTAGATCTGAGGATTCTGTCGGGATCAAACCTGAGAAATTTAATGGAAATGGTTTTCGTCGTTGGCAAGCTCAAGTAGAATATTGGTTGAATACCCGAGGTCTTTTGTCTGCCATCTTCGATGCCCCCTCTTCAGAAACTGAAATCCCTAGCGCTGCAAATGCAGTTGCATCGTCTCTACCATCATCCTCATCCTCATCTGCAAACACCACTAGAACTTGTAATACCCCCTATCCGTCGCATAGTATATAGCAGTAGGTCCGGCCGGGGCCCGACGCCAAAGTGAGGTTTTCGTCATAGTAGAGGCTCTGGATGGGTTAGAGATGATAAGGTATGAAAAGTGAGGTTTTCCAAGTCACCTCACGGGTATATCCTCTCAGGAACAACCCTCAGCCGTTGGATCTCAACCTAAGGAAATGAACGGCTTCGATTCGGGGCTGAAATGCCCAATCTGGACCGAACACGGCCTGGCACACGCCCGTGTCCAGGGCCGTGTGCCGCATTCGCCGTCAAAATCGAATCACCTGGATCCTCACACGGGTATCGAACACGCCCGTGTTCGAGCTGACACGCCCGTGTTCCAACTGACACGGCCGTGTAGCCGGCCGTGTACACCATGATTTTTCCCCCATTTTCAACCCGAGCACTGCACGGGTTCTAGGACACGCCCGTGTCCTTGCCCGTGTCACATTGACACGCCTGGACCCCAGGCCGTGTACACGGGACATTTCGTCGAGGGAAGATCGACGACTTGATGACACGGCCTTGGACACGCCCGTGTCCTAGGCCGTGTGCCTTGTCTCGACGATCGTCGAGTGAATCCCGACGACTCCCCGGGACGATCGTCGACACGGGTCGACACGCCCTGCGACACGCCCGTGTCGCAGGCCGTGTGCCCGTTCTCGACGAATCGTCGAGTATAACTCGACGACTTCACGGCTAAGTGTCGACACGGGTCGACACGCCCTGCGACACGCCCGTGTCGCAGGCCGTGTGCCCATTCTCGACGAATCGTCGAGTATAACTCGACGACTTCGCGGCTACGTGTCGACACACGCTTGACACGCCCTGCGACACGCCCGTGTCTCAGGCCGTGTGCCTTCTACCAGAACCCAAACTGGCCCAAAACGTCCCCCTTTGCTCCTTTGCGTTTCGGGGCGTTACAGAACTTACGTAAGACGTGTCCCTTATAGAGATCCAGTAAATGTTGAATATCATTGTCGTAACCGTATCCTAAGTGCCTTATCTGACAGCCTTTATGATGTCTTCCTTCAATATCGTATTGCTAAGGATTTGTGGTATGCACTTGAAGCGCGTTATAACCTTGACAATGCGGGTATAGAACGCTACAATGTTTCCAACCTCCACAAATTCAAGATTGATGCTTCCAAGCCAATCAATCCTCAACTCCATCAACTAGATGAGATGTTGTCCAATATCCGAGCCGATGACTCAATCCTTTCCGAAAATTATTTAGTGGCATGTCTTATTGATGCACTTCCCGACTCTTGGTCCGGCTTTAGCACTATACTAAGGCATGACCAATCCAATCTTACTTATGTTCAAATCCAAAATGCAATCCACATAGAGGAAGAACATAAGAGTAAAAATTCTAAAACTCCCAAAGACCTTGCTCCTAAAGTAAATCTCACCGAATCGCAAGGCAATCCTTCCTCCCGCCATCACTTTAAAGACAAAGGAAAGAACCATAAGAAATCTTTCCGTCAAGGTTCCCGTCATCAAAAACCCAATCAATCCAAGACTAGTTCCTCAAACCAAAATCTAGGTAAAGGGAAATGGTGCTTCATTTGCGGCCGCACCAACCACCTGTCAACCAACTGTTTCTGCAAGAAAACTGAACCGGCGGTAGGCAAATCTCATGGCTCCAAGCCACAAGCAAATATGATTCAAGCTCCAAACCAACCTATCTTCAGGTTAGATTATTCTCCAAGTCTTCATCTCACTTGTTCATCAGATTGGTGGCTTGATTCAGGAGCAAATGTTCATACTTGTTTTGATCGTTCTTGCTTTACCACCTTTTAGGACATCAGTGGAGGAAGCGTGATATTAGGAGATGCCTCTTCGGCTCAAATTCTTGGATGTGGGCGAGTGGATCTTAGGTTGACATCCGGGAAGACACTAGCCTTGCATGATATGCTCTATGTGCCGAGAGTTAGGAAGAATCTTGTTAGCGGCTCTTTATTAGTGAAGAAAGACTACAAGATAGTTTTAGAATCTAATAAAGTTGTAATAACTTTGAATGATCTTTTTATTGGTAAAGGCTATGTTTGTGATGAATTATTCAAATTGAATGTTGCTGATTTAGAAGTTAATCAAATATCTTCTTCTTTAGTTCAAAGTTCTTCTCCTGGTTTTTGGTATGCTAGATTAGGACATGTGAATTCTGATTATATGAAAATTATGATGTCTTTAAATTTAATTCCTAAAATTAATATTGGACCAAGCGCCAAATGTGAAATTTGCGTACAAGTCAATTTTTTTAGAAAACCTTTTAAATCGGTAGATAGAACTTCAAAACCTTTAGAATTAATACATTCGAATGTATGTGATTCAAACCGTCAACCTACTAGAGGTGGAAATAAATATTTTGTTACATTCATAGATGATATCACCAAATTTTGTTACATATACTTATTAAAGACTAAAGATGAAGTTTTCCCGTATTTTAAGATTTTCAAAGCTGAGGTAGAAAATCAATTAGGAACCTCCATCAAAATCTTTAGATTCGACCGAGGTGGAGAATACACTTCGAATGAACTAACCCAATATTGCCAAGAACATGGGATAATTCATCAAGTAACTGCTTCATATTCGCCTCAATCTAATGGGGTGGCTGAACGTAAAAATCGAACCTTGATGAATATGGTCAATGGCATGTTAGCCGAGTCTGGTGCCCCAGAGAATCTTTGGAGAGAAGCGTTGCTCACCTCCCCGTTTGTCCTTAATAGGATTCCTTCAAAACATTGTGATAAAACACCGTTTGAACTATTTAAATTAAGAAAGCCTAACATCCAGATTCTTAGAGTGTGGGGGTGTTTAGCTAAGGTAGCAATCCCTAAACCAAAATGGAAGAAAATAGGACCTAAAACCTTAGACTATATTTTCATAGGTTATGCGTCAGATAGTAGTGCTAATAGATTTTTAATTACTAATTCACAAATTAGTGAAATATCTAATAACACTATTATAGAAGCTAGAGATGCAGTCTACTTTGAGGATAAATTTCCTTTTAAATTTAACAACTAATCTCGACCTTCTACTAGCTCAAACTAACCTTCAACTTCTTCTTTAGAACCATTAGGAATTGCTGAACCCAGAATAAGTAAGAGAGTTAGAACTGAAAGAACCTTTGGGGAGGACTACTTCACCTATCTAGTTGAAGGAGATCCCAATACTTTTGAGGAAGCTATGACCTCATTCGATTATCCTTTTTGGAAAGAAGCTATAAATATAGAAATTAATTCTATACTTGAAAATAAAACATGGATTCTAACCAATCTACCTCCTTGTGCTAAAGCCATAGGTTGTAAATGGATTTTTAAGAAGAAATTAAAACTGGATGGCTCCATAGATAAATATAAGGCTCGCCTAGTAGCTAAAGGATATGCTCAAAAACAAGGAATAGACTTTTGAGACACATATGCTCCAGTCACAAGAATAACCTCTCTTCTTATTCTAGTCGCCTTGACATCGATCTTTAAGTTACTTATCCATCAAATGGACGTCAAGACAGCCTTCTTACATAGAGACTTAGAAGAAGAAGTCTACATGTCTCAACCCGAAGGTTTTGTAGTCAAAGGTCAAGAATCTAAAGTCTGTAAATTAATTAAATCTCTTTATGGATTGAAACAAGCTCCTAAGCAATTGTATCAAAAATTCGACTCCGTAGTCTCTATTCTTGGTTTCAAATCTAATGAATTTGACAAATGCATCTATGCCAAACAAGACGAAAATGGAATTGTCTTATTATGCTTTTATGTAGATGATATCTTAATTTTTGGAAATACAATTGAATTAATCAATGAAACTAAATATAATCTCTCTTCCAAATTTGATATGAAAGATTTGAGAGTAGCAAATATCATATTAGGAATGAAACTGGTTAAAACTGATTCTAGTGTTTCTTTATCTCTATCACATTCGATTGAGAAAATGTTAAATAAATTTAATTTATACGATTCCGCTCCCGCCTCTAATCCATATGACGCTAACACAAAATTTTGTAAAAATATGGGTGAACCGGCTGATCAACATAAGTATGCACAAATGATAGGATCACTCCTTTACATAGCTAACCGCACTAGGCCCAACATTTCCTATGCTGTAGGCCGACTTAGTATATATACTAGTAATCCAAGTAACGACCATTGGATAGCATTAAATAGAATATTTAAATACCTTCGTGGAACTATAGATTATAGTTTAGTGTACCCGGGATTTCCCGAAGTACTAGAAGGTTTTTCAGATGCCAATTGGGTAACTGATTCGTTAGACGTTAAGTCAACAACCAGATACGTGTTCCTCCTTGGAGGAGCCGTCATTTCATGGGCTTCTACAAAACAAACAGTCATTTCTAGGAGTACCATGGAATCAGAGCTTATAGCTTTGGACACAACATGTGCCGAAACTGAATGGATCAAGAATTTACTTTCAGAAATTCCTTTACTTGCAAAACCTATACCTGCTATTTCTTTGCATTGTGATAATAAATTTGTTATTGATTTAACTGCATCTAATAGTACTAATTCCAAAATAAACAAGTTCATGAGAATCAGGTACAAATCAGTGAAGCAAAGAAGAAAAGAAGTGATTTCACTCAACTATGTAAAGTCAGAATTGAATCTGGCTGATAATCTTACCAAGGGATTGTCCCGAAGGGAGGTGTTATTGTCATCGAGGGGAATGGGGCTTAAGCCCACATGATTTGATGCCAACGGTGGATACCCAACCCATGTGATTGGAGATCCCATGAATTGGGATCAATGCGGTAGAAACGAACCCATTGATGTAGCGTAGTTGGGAGCACATATTTGAAGGTTGAGAAAACTTTCTTCTCATTCCTATGATGATGTGCTCTACGTAACATGATAGGATGAACGTCAAGTTCTTAATGGATGCCAAAGGCATATACCTTTGCGAGATATGGTTACGAATATCTCTTGAGGCACCACCTATGTGGGGGGGTAGTCGTGAGGCCGCGACTTTGGGATTCGGGCTGCACCCTAAGAACCCTCATGAAAAATCAAGGAGTGTGCATGGCCATTAACGCGCCCACCGCCATAACCCGAGAACAACTAATCTTTTGTGTGCTTATCTAATTTACCGGTAAAAGTTTATAATTTAAAGCCTCTAGCACATTATATTCTTCGGTAGAGGAAATAAGTACTAAGTATAGGTTCAAGGTAACCACTCCACCTATACCCATTACATTAGATACAACTTGATGAAGCAAATTTATATTTGATTTTATTTATAAGTAATATTATAATATATGAAGTTCGCTTTTGGTTTTTCGCTTTTGGTTTTTCGCTTTTGTGAGGGATTGTTAGACATTTGATATATATATATATATATATATATATATATATATATATATATATATATATATATATATATATATATATATATATATATATATAATAACATTTTTTTAGGAAATGGTTTCATTGGAGTCTTTAGGTGTTTGATGTTTGTGATCCATATTTTAAGGGAAAAGCTCTAAAACCAAATGGTGGGAATCCAAAATTTTGGAGGGAACCCCTCTTTCACTAAGGATGAAATCCTATAGTCCCACCTTGCCTACATTCATTCATATGGGAGTGTTTACAAATAAAGTTCCTCTCTTTTATATGTTCAAAAGAACATAAGGAGAATCTATGCACCACACACGCGCGTGCGCGTGCGCACGCACCGCACCGGACTGAATTCAGATTTGGGATTTGAGATTTGGGGAATAATTGAATTGAATTTTTAATTTTGCTCCAAATAGTTTTGTCTCGGCTGCTCTTTCATCGAGCATTTTTTTTCGTCGACCGTTGTTCATCGACCGGCCTTTTCGTCGACCGCTTTCGCCAGTGCTTTTCGTCGACCGCTGTTCGTCGACCGGCCTTTTCGTCGACCGCTTTCGCCAGCGCTTTTCGTCGACTGATGTTCGTCGACCGATGTTCGTCGAACGGCCTTTTCGTCGACCGCTTTCGCCAACGCTTTTCGTCGACCGCTGTTTGTCGACCGCTGTTCGTCGACCGACTTTTTCGTCGACCGCTTTCGCCACCGCTTTTCGTCGAATGCCTTTCGTCGAGCTCCTTTTCGTCAACCGCCTTTTCGTTGACCATTCTCTCCAGCGGTTTCGCCGAACGCTTTTTGTCGACCTTTAATTACGCTGACGTTTTCAACGTTCTTTTCTTTTCTTACCATTCATAACCGTCAAAATTTATGACGAATTTATTTTTACTATTTACCTAGATTTGAAAAAACACCTTTTGAGGAATCGTTTTGGAGACGTTATATTCCTTCTTTTGTGGGGGGACGCAAATATACCTTTTCGGTTTTGAGTTTTGATCTTCTTCACATTTTGCTTCATCAAGTGGTAGTTCGGGTGCTCTGTACTTCTTCGGTGTCCGCGCACATCGGGGCTTCGGGATCTAGCCGGGTGTTGTACCTTGGAGGAGTGAGCATCGGTTGAAAGCCCTGCCGGAGGGTGGTGCAACTTCTTTAAGGCAGTGATCACACGCCTTACCCAGGCTCGATTCTAAACTATAAAATTTTATTTCTCTCCTTCTATATTTTGATCTAATTTAAAAGATCAAAATTCTCTAGATATCTATTTTTACTGCTGTTATGTCTTGGTTTTCCGAAACATATATATATATATATATATATATATATATATATATATATATATATATATATATATTTTATTCTGAAGTAAATAGAAAAAAATTATTCCAACAGAACTATGATCCAGTAATATGGCGACGGGAGGGGCAGTGACAGAGAGGCCGGGAAATGCGGCGGGAGTTGCGGCGAGAGAGGCAGCGGAAGGGGTGACGGGAGAGGCAACGACAGAGAGGCCTGGAGATGCAGCGGGTGCGGCGGCGAGAGAGGCGGTGAAAGCGGACGACGGGAGAAGGGGCGGGAAATAAGGCGGCTTCTCTATTTCGAAGGGTTTGCAAAATCTCTCTTAGGGTTTGCATATAAAAAAACACCTGGAAAAAATACCTTATTTTAAGATTTTGGTTTGCGTATATCTAAATTGGGTTTGCCTTTAACAATTTCCATGAAAAATCTAAGAGCACGGAAGAAAGTTAAAAGAGAGCAATAACTAAAAATAAAGTTTGAACAAAATATCTACGTGATGGTATCGAGAATCTAGACGATCTTTCGAGGAGGTGTGTCTGGGTAGAGGAAGAAGGATCATGAGTGTTTCACTTATTCGGGATGGAAGTGAGGTGCAAATATAATTTTGGAGTACAAAAAAAATTATGAACTACGAATAGTGATGGACTGCGAATAGCCAATTCCGAACTGCTAATATCAACTCTCTTTTTTAAAAGACTCACCTTAGCGTAAATTTTGAGTCTGGGCCATGCTTACAAATCTCTATCTATGTATTAGGATTTAGACAAGTAACGTCATTTTTTAAAGTTTCACTGTGTGTTTGGGCGACATCTGCCCTCCTGTGCGGTTGGAGAGAACGTCATCGCCTTCAATCCAAAGTGTTGATTTTTTTCATTTTTTCGTGATGTTTTTAGTCGCCGCCCTAGAGAAATGCCTTAGCCTTTGAACCAACTGGGAGACACTGGTGGCGATCGCCGGTTGCATTAGCTGGCTCACCGGAATGTCGCCGCCCTCTCAAAGAGACCCTAAATCTATGAAATTCGTACGTTGGTATCTTAGGCTCCCTTTGGCGCGGTGGTGGCAGTTGTGAACGTGGTTGTTATGAACCATCATTCATGAACGTCTGACCTCACATGAGGAATGTCGCCCACCTTTATATTCAAAAAATAGTTTTCTTTTCTTGGTTGTGTTGATAACCCTTGTCATGTTAAGCATGCATTCTATGACGGTGATGTTTTTGTCAAAATTCACAAAAGCGAAAAATGTCATGTCAAAAGCATCCTTGGGTACAAATGTAATATCTCATATATTATTTATGTTGGGGATGACCCTCATTTTATAGGAATTGGGTGTGCACATAGCCATAACCCCATGATCTCCACCCAAAAGGAGTGAGATCATGGGTTTGACCGCACACACGATCCTCTCATACGTCGATCCCATTACGCACACCATGGGAACCACCACCGACGCCGCCCCGCCGGCCGCCGGCCGCCGCCCCGTCCCGGCCGCTGCCTTGCGGCCAAAGGGCGGCCGCCGCCTTACAGACGAGGGGTGGCCAAGCCGGCCTCCCCCTCCTCGGTTGCTGCCTTGCGGCCCAGGGGCGGCCCAGCCGACCGCCCCCTCCTCGGTCGCCTCCTTGCGGCCCAGGGGCGGCCAAGCCGGCCTCCCCCTCCTCGGTCATCGCCTTGCGGCCCAGGGGCGGCCAAGTCGGCCGCCCCCTCCTCGGTCACCGCCTTGCGGCCCAGAGGCGGCCAAGCTGGTCGTCCCCTCCTCGGTCGCCGCCTTGCGGCCAAGTGTAACGCCCCTGATTTTTCGGTATTTATTTTTATTCCTGTAATGGCGTAATTTTGACGTCAGGGCGTTACTTTAACTCATGTTTGGCTTGTGTCGTGGTTAGAGCGTGGTTTTTCTCTTTGAGTTTTCTGTGTGCCAGAGTTTAGCCTGTTTGCAAGATTCCCGTGCGAGCCAGGTCTGTTTTGGTGACACGGTGGAGCCTTTTTGGGAATGCTTGTGCTTTGGATTCTGGGTGTGTTTGCCTGAGTTTTGTTTGACGAATTTGAGTTTCGACTTCGTCGTTGGATTCATAGTGTCGATATTTAGCTACGGTGCGAATTTCGTTACATTCCGAGTTATTATGGATTTCGGATCGTTTTAGGATTTAATGTAATGTGATATTCATTTGTAAATAAATATATATATATATAGATACACACACACGTAATAACGAAAACCTAAGGTCACTATTCATCATCTCCCCCAACCCGACGACAGTTTTCATTTCACGAAAGAAGGAGGCATGCAGCGGACGGAGCATTCGGCCGGCGTTTTCGGGTGATTGGGTGGTCGAATTCGTCGATTGATAGGAGATTTGGAAAGCACTCGGCGAGGGCTTCGCGTTCGTAGTAAGATCTTCTCATTTCCCCAATTTTTGTACGTTGGGGTTTGAGATTTTGACCTCCTTTCTCCTCCAAAAGTTTCTGGAAACGTTGCTTAGGCCTTTCTATGGCCGATCCTTGAAGCGGAGCGAGCGGGCGGCATTTCTCCAAAGTTTTGAGGCAAGTGGATCTCTATCCCTTTCTTGTTCGTTTTTACTTGACCTCTCTTCTCATTTCTTCCTCCTTTAGAGATTAGGAGTAGTATAAGAAACATGAAAATGTCCCTCTAGGCTAGATCTAGATTTATGGTCAAACCATAAAAATTAGGAAAAACTTGGGACAAGTAAAATTCAGCGTGTATCATGTAGTAATTCGTCGAGTTTCGTAGGATTTAGGTAAGAAATCTTTGCCGAGTAACGATATGTAGTCTAAGTAGGATTCAGCGGGTATCGGGTAGGAATTTGGCGAGTATCGCCGAATTTAGGATTAAGTCATTTTCGGCGAGTATCGCCAGTTCATTCGGCGAGTGTCGCCGAATTGGTTAAGTCATATTCGGCGAGAATCGCAGATTAGTCGGACGCAGTTCGACGAATGTCGAGTGTCGTTCGACGAATGTCGAGTGTCGTTCGTCGAGTATCCATAAAATTCGTCGAGTATCGTTGGATTTCGCAAGGTATTTTCGCCGAGTATTGAGAGATTCGTCGAGTAATGCTTAAAGTTCGTCGAGTATGCAAGTGATTCGTCGGGTATACTCGTCGAATTTCCTGGGACTTAGAGAATTTCTTCGCATTTTTTGTCCAATTCAGCGGGTTTAGTCCTCAGGGTGGTTTTAGGCCGGTTTTAGTTTCTTAAGGTTTAAACTTGGGTTTTGGGTAGGAACTGATGTTTCTTCGGCTATGAAGATTGGCAGTGGATAAAAGACCACCAACTGGAATTCGGTTTGTGGATCGTTGCACTTGGCGGATGTTTGGTCTCTGTTTTTGAGGACTGTTGGTTGGGTTTGGACAATTGGTCACCACCACAGGACCTCTGTTTTTGAGACTTTGGGCTTGGGAGCCTGGTTTGGGACAATTGGTCACCGACTCTGCCCGGTTGTTTTTACCAAGTGTCAATGGTCACGTTTTATTCGAGCTGTTTTATGCTCAGTTTGCTTCTAGATCAATCTTTGCTTTTATGCTAATATTTGCAGATATTATCGAAGCATGACTTCGTTCCGCACTTGGTGCATTTATTCTATTAACTTATTTACTTCAGATTTTACTGCACTTATAATTATCTGGCTATCCAGTTATGGTCCCTTTGTCACTTATATTTTTCTTGCTGAGGTGTTCTTCCTTTGAATACCTCAGGGTTAGGACAGTAGCCGGTTGAGCGGCTAAGTTTGGGAGCTTACTTGTGGACTACTTGTTGTAGAAGCTTTCCTCACCCTTGTGAGATATTTTCTTGGGTTGTTTACTTTAGTACAGACATACATGCTCACAAGTGGGTTCGTGTCAGGTTGTTGGCGCTCACTATTGGTTTTCTTTTGAAATGTTAATTACTTTGTTAAGCTACTGAGTTGCCTGTTTTCTGTGGTTATTTGTACTTGCTCTCTGGGAAGGCTTTATGCTAGGTTGCATGTTAGATATTTTAACTTATAAAAAATATTATTATTAGTATTTCATACTTGTCATCTCTTTCGAAACTAAAACACTACTTTCTGGTTAGCGTAAAGACTTTTCTTATACTTATTATAAACCTAGAGTCTTGCATATCATGAGTTGTCCTTCGGGGACGTTTATACTCATGTAGGATGTTGAAATCAACTTAATCAAAGTATTTTTCCGCAACGTATAACTATATTTTTACTTGTGGACTAGTTGATTCCACTAAGCTGAGGGATACGGCTAACTGCTTAACTTAAAACTGGATTTTCCTTAAATAATTCATAAATCTTTAAAAAGATATTTAGTCGTGATCTTGCCTGAACGTCTGTAGTTATCCCCTGCCGACGTGACATCATGATGCGTGTTTTCTCCTTACTCTAATATATCCTTTTTATGCGGAGAAAATGTGGGTTGTGACAGTTGCTATCAGAGGGATGAGTTGTTAGACAACTGATCGAGCAACCATCTCTAGTTAGCGATAGTTGTCTAGTGACATCTCATACACACACCGATGTGTCATCAGTGCGTCTTGGAGGAAGCATGAACACTACACTCATAGCATGATAAGAAGTATACGGGGCATATTATGTAGTATGAGATGCATAATATGTGTTTGTATATGGATCCAACATAGGTGGCAACATGTGACTGTTATGTAGTATGAGATGCATAACCATCATCACATGAGTGCCCATTTGCACGTTTTCTTTTTTTGTTACATGCGATGTTATATAGTATGAGATGTATAACATTTCATGTGTACGCTGCTCATAACATGCATTAAGGCCTTTTTTAGATTGCATAGCACGACATGCATGACATAACATTGCATCTGCACACGTGTCAAGCTAAAGATTTACATGATGACACATGTACACACATGATTTTGAGTCAAAAAGAATAAGAAATTCATACATTCATTGTTTAGGCACATGAGTCAGTAGGATGACAGTTTATCATCCTAAGTTTAGGTATGACATCATGATTTATAATCCTAGAGCAAGTTAGCAGCTTTAGCAAGTATTTAAGCATGTTTTGTCTGGACTATGTTGTTTGGGTGCTAGCGGTTGGGCTATGTTTTGATTAGATGTTCGTTATTGGTTTATATGACACCTAAGTGTATGGTGACTAGGTCAGCTCCCCAGTCAGTGGGCGAGTCTTCAGGTGCGAAGAGTGAAGCGATGATTGAAAGTCTGCTGCAGAGTAATGAGACTTTGTACAAACAGATGGTGGAGATGCAGACACAGATCCAAGCGTTGTTATCGGTTGTGTCAGGACAGTTATCGCGAGTGCAGGACTCGGTTGTGGGTCAGGCTGTTCCTGTTCCCCCTGCTCCTCTATTGCCCCCGGTGTTGTTGCCACCAGAGATGACTTTTATCTCGCACTTCTAGAGACTAGGACCCCCTACTTATGATGGTATGGCAGACTTTATGGCCTTGTATAATTGGATAATTGTCATCGAGGAGATGTTTGCTTACTCGGGAATTTCAGTAGACCAGAGGGTGATGGTCATTGCGTATCTACTCAAGGGACTTGCTAAGAGCTGGTGGCTAAGGGAGAAGGAGAATCTTAAGGATGAATGCTCATGGGAATCTTTCAAGGAGTTGTTGCTGAAGAAGTTTCTACCTTTGGTCGAGAGAGACCGTTTGATGAATGATTTTCTACATCTTAAGCAAAGACAGCTTATTGTTACCGAGTACGAGGTGGAGTTCAGCAAACTTAGTCATTTTGCCCCGGACATGGTGTCTTCAGAGTCGAACCGAGTTAAACGATTTTTGGGTGGTCTTAGGAATGACATACAATAGCTAGCTAGTGCTTATGGATCTGAAAACTATGCTGAAGTGGTGGAGGCTGATCTGAAGGTTGAGGAAATTGACAACGCTAAGAATCGAGGTCAACAGATGAGAAAGGATAAGAGGAAGACCGGTGAGGGTAAGAGTTCCCAAAAATCCGGTACCGCTTCGGGGAAATGAAGCAAAGAGATATGCGATTTCTGTGGCCGGCCAGGCCATCTGTTTGAGAGATGTTATTAGAGATTAGGAGCCCAGAATAAAGAGCAGGTGCATGCGATTCAGGGTGCTCCTAATGGAGATTTGGTTTGTTCTGCATGTAAGCGGAGGGGGCACAACGTTGCCCGTTGTTGGCAAAAAGTCAAGACCTGCTTCCAGTGCGGTCAGAAGGGTCATGTTAAGTCGAAGTGCCCGCAGGCTCAGCCCCCGTTGCAACCAGTTCCACTTCAGGCCTTGCCGCCTCCGCGACTATTAGACAAGGGGAAGAGCAAGCTGAATGTGGTGTCTTTGGAGGAAGCTCAGGCATCTTCGTGAGTTATTACAGGTTAGATCCTAACCTGTTCCTTGTTTTCGGTTATAAGTTGTAATTCAACGTTCGTTTACTTAGGTGCGTATGCGATTTTATATAGGAAAGTTTAAGGTTAAGAACCGCTGGGCGCGTGTTCTGTTCGATTCTAGTACTACCCACTCATTTGTGGTTAGAGCTTTCGTAGAGCGTCACAGTTTGACCCTTGATCTTGTTGGCGACGCATTTAGTGTCAAGTTTCCCTCTGGCGAATCTGTGGTATCAAACCAAGGTATTCAGAGTTGTCCGATTCTGTTAGGTGATTTTCTAGCGATTGTGGATTTGAAGATGATAGACTTGCAAGATTTTGAAGTGATTCTGGGCATGGATTGGTTGTCCGAGTATGATGCGGTCATCCAGTGCAAGGTTAAGCGATTGCACTTCTTGATGGACAACGGTCAACTCAAGAGTGTTTATGGTTTCTCGCGCCAAGTTTCTCCAATTATTTTTGCGGTACGTGCTCGGAAGCTGGTAAATTCCGGATGTTTTGCTTGTTTGGTTTCAGTGTTGGCGACCGATGGTTGTTTGCCGCGAGTGGAGGAGATTGTTGTTGTGCGTGAGTTTCTGGATGTATTTCCTGATAATCTTCCTGGTTTTCCACCCAAGAGAGACGTGGAGTTCATCATAAATCTGGAGTCGGGTATTCGTCCTATTGCTAAGGCGTCGTATTGTATGGCCCCGCGCGAGCTAGAGGAGCTGCGTTCACAATTGGATGAGTTACTTCAGAATGGTTTTATTTGGTCGAGTTCTTCTCCGTGAGGTGCTCTTGTGTTGTTTGTAAAAAAAGGATGGATCGATGAGGCTTTGCATCGATTATAGAGAGCTGAATAAGGTGACTATCAAGAATAAATATCTCATGCCAAGGATTGATGACATGTTTGACCAGTTGCGTGGTAGCTCGGTGTTTTCAAAGATTGATCTTCATTCAAGCTACCACTAGTTGAGGATACGTGAGGCAGATATTCCTCGGACTTCTTTCCGTTCGTGGCATGAGCATTTTGAGTTTTTGGTGATGTCTTTTGGATTGACTAATGCGCCCTCTGCCTTTTTGGATATGATGAACATGGTATTTAAAGATTACCAGGATCGTTTCATTGTGGTTTTCATAGACAATGTTCTGATATACTCCCGCAGTGCTGAAGAGCATGCCCAACACTTGCGTCTTATTTTGTCCACCTTGAGGGAGCATAAGTCATATGCCAAGTTAAGTAAGTGCGAGTTTTGGCTTCTTCAAGTTTCGTTTCTGGGTCATGTTGTTAATGAGGATGAGATTTCTGTGGACCCTAAGAAGGCAGCTGCTGTTATGAATTGGAATAGGCCTGCCACTCCCAAGGAGATAAAGAGTTTTTTAGGGTTGGCTGGCTATTATGGAAGGTTTGTTAAGGGTTTTTCTACGTTGTCTGCGCCCTTAACTAAGCTTACGCAGAAGAACGTAACTTTTATGTGGAGCGATAGGTGCGAGGAAGCTTTTATGGAATTGAAGAGGAAATTGTGCATTGCTCCGATTTTGGCCTTGTCTACTGAAGGATAGAGTATGATGTGTATGTGAACGCATCGCATGTTGGACTTGGTTGCGTGTTGATGCAAGAAGTTAAAGTGATAGCGTATGAGTCAAGGCAGTTAAAGACTCATGAGAGGAATTACCCTACGCATGATCTATAATTTGCAGCTATAATTTATGCCTTAAAGTTATGGAGACATCTTTCATATGACGCTTTGTGCAAAATTTACACTGATCATAAGAGTTTGAAGTATGTGTTCACTCAAAAGGAGTTGAATTTGTGCCGACGGAGGTTGTTAGAGTATATTGCTGACTATGATGTCGAGATTCAATATCACCCGGGCAAAGCTAATGTGGTAGTCGATGCCCTAAGTAGGAAGTCAGCAAAGATTTTTAATCTTTCTGTGGATTCATTGGTGGAAGAATTCCTTCTAATGGATATATCGGTGGAGAGTAGCGACTCGCCTAGTAGTTTGGAAGTGTTAGAGCCTTCATGGATTTCACTGACGAGGCTACATCAAAGGGATGATCCTGATTTGATGCACCTTTATAATAGAACAACAAAAGGGGAATTGCCAGACTTTTTGATTGATGACGTGGGTACCTTGAAATACCGCGACAGATTCTGTATCCCAAATGTTGAAGATATTCGAGTTAAATTATGCAATGAGGCACATGGTTCCAGTGTTGTCTACCACATTGGTTCTACTAAAATGTATAAGGATCTGAAGCAGATTGCTTGGTGGTATGGTATGAAGGGTGACATAACTAAGGATGTTTCGTAATGTTTTACTTGCAAGCGAGTGAAGACCGATCATGGTAGGCTTGGAGGCAAGTTGACGCCCTTAGAGATTCCAAGTTGGAAGTGAGAGAACATTTAAATGGATTTTATTACTGGTTTGTCGAGATCTCCCCGTAGACACGATTCAGTTTGGATTATTGTGGATAGATTGACGAAGTGTGTTCACTTCGTGTCGTTTAAGATTGATTACCCCATGAAGAAAATAGTTGATTTATATTTGGATGAGGTCATCAGGTTACATGGAGTGTCTGTCAGTATTGTATCAGATCGAGACTCCAGGTTTATGTCTCACTTTTGGAAGAACTTACAGGAAAGATTGGGTACCGATCTGCGGTATTTCACCGCTTATCATCTGCAGACTAATGGTCAAACGGAAAGAGTAAATTAGATCGTTGAAGATATGATTATATGTTATATTTTAGACCACAGAGGAGCGTGGGATGAGCGTTTGAGACTGATGGAATTCGCTTATAATAACAGTTATCAAGAAAATTTGCAGATGGCCCCGTTTGAGGCTCTATATGGGAGGCGTTGTAGAACTCCCTTATTTTGGGCCGAGGTTGGTGAGAGACCGTTGTTGGGTCCGGAAGCGTTAGAGGAAATGGATGTTTCTGTAAAGCTTATTCGAGAGAAGCTTCGGATAGCTCAAGAGTGATATGAGAAGAATGTCAATCGGCGTAGGACCGATTTGGAGTTTGCTATATGAGATATGGTGTTTCTTAAGGTTTCCCCGATGACTGAAGTTAAAAGGTTTGGTAAGAACCACAAGTTAGACCCGAGGTACGTGAGACCTTTTAAAATTGCTGAACGGATTGGTGTGGCAGCATATAGGCTGGATTTGTCCACAAGTTTCTCTAGTGTGCATGATGTTTTTCACATAAGCCAATTGCGGAAGTGTGTGCTAAGTGACAGGCAAGTTCTTGATTTTGTGCCCCGGTTGTAGCCTAACCTTTCATATGTGGAAATGTCTGTTCGTGTTTTGGATACTCAAGATCGGGTATTGCGAAGGAAGACAAAGCTTATGGTTAAAGTTTTGTGGTGAAACCAAGACGTGGAAAGCGCGACTTGGGAGTTGGAGTCAGCTATGAGGGAGGCTCATCCTCATCCGTTCTCCTGATATTTTGGTAAGTGTTTCCTTTGTTTGCATATGATTGTTTTTTTTTCTGATTGGGATTTGATCCTATTTATGTTAAATTTCAGGACAGAACTTCTTTTTAGGAGGGGTGGCTGTAACGCCCCTGATTTTTCGGTATTTATTTGTATTCCTGTAATGGCGTAATTTTGATGTCAGGGCGTTACATTAACGTATGTTTGGCTTGTGTCGTGGTTAGAGCGTGGTTTTGTTCTTTAAGTTTTCTGTGTTGCTGGGTTTACCCTGTTTGCAAGATTCCCTTGCGAGTTGGGTCTATTTTGGTGACTCAGTGGAGCTTTTTTGGGAATGCTTGTGTTTTGGCTTCGGGGGGTGTTTGCCCGAATTTTTTTTGTCGAATTTGAGTTTTGACTTCGTCATTGGATTCGTAGCGTCGATATTTAGCTACGGTGCGAATTTTGTTAAATTTCGAGTAATTATGGATTTCAGATCGTTTTAGGATTTAATGTAATGTGATATTGATTTGTAAATAAATAAATTAATATTATTATAATATATATATATATATATATACGTAATAACGAAAACCTAAGGTCGCTATTCATCATCTCCCCCAACCCGACGGCGGTTTTCGTTTCGCGAAAGGAGGCGTGCGGCGGACGGAGCTTTCGACCGACATTTTCGGGTGATTGGGTGGTCGGTTTCGTCGATTGATAGGAGATTTGGAAAGCTCTCAACGAGGGCTTCGCGATCGTGGTAAGATCTTCTCGTTTCCCCGATTTTTGTACATTAGGGTTTGAGATTTTGACCTCCTTTCTCCTCCAAAAGTTTCAGGAAACGTTGCTTAGGGCTTTCTACGACCGATCCTTGAAGAGGCACGAGCGGGCGGCGTTTCTCTGAAATTTTGAGGCAAGTGGACCTCTCTCCCTTGCTTATTCGTTTTTACTTGACCTCTCTTCTCGTTTCTTCCTCCTTTAGAGATTATGAGTAGTATAGGAAGCATGAAAATGTCTCTCTAGGTTAGATCTAGATTTTTGGCCAAACCATAGAAATTAGGAAAAATTTGGGACAAGTAAAATTCGGCGTGTATCATGTAGTAATTCGTCGAGTTTCATAGGATTTAGGTAAGAAATCTTCGTCGAGTAACAGTATGTAGTCAAAGTAGGATTCGGCGGGTATCGGGTAGGGATTCGGCGAGTATCGCCGAATTTAGGGTTAAGTCATTTTCGGCGAGTATCGCCAGTTTATTCAACGAGTATCACCGAATTGGTTAAGTCATATTCGGTGAGAATCGCTGATTAGTCGAACGCAGTTCGACGAAAGTCGAGTGTCGTTCGTTGAGTATCGATAAAATTCGTCGAGTATCGCCAGATTTCGCAAGGTATTTCCTCGGAGTATTGAGATATTCGCCGAGTAACGCTTAGATTTCGTCGAGTATGCAAGTGATTCGTCGGGTATACTCGCTGAATTTCCCGGGACTTAGAATTTTTTCGCCGTTTTTGTCCAATTCTGCAGGTTTAGTCCTTAGGGTGGTTTTAGGTCTGGTTTTAGTTTCTTAAGGTTTAAACTTGGGTTTTGGGTAGGAACTGTTGTTTCTCGGCTATGAAGGTTGGCAGTGGATAAAGCACCACCAACTGGACGTCGGTTTGTGGATCGTTGCACTTGGTAGATGTTTGGTCTCTGTTTTTGAGGACTGTTGGTTAGGTTTGGACAATTGGTCACCACCACAGGGCCTATGTTTTTGAGACATTTGGGCTTGGAAGCCTGGTTTGGGACAATTGGTCGCCGACTCCGCCAGGTTATTTTTGCCAAGTGTCAATGGTTCACGTTTTGTTCGAGCTATTTTATGCTTAGTTTGATTTTAGATCAATCTATGCTTTTATGCTAATCCTTGCAGATATTGTCGAAGCATGGCTTCGTTCCGCACTTGGTGCATTTATTCTATTGACTTATTTACTTCAGATTTTATTGCACTTATAATTATTTTGCTATCCAGCTGTGGTCTTCAGCGTTTTCTACTCGGGTTTGGTAAACTCATCTTTTATTTACACTTTTACCTGATTATTTTCTCTTTGCCACTTGTAGTTTTCTTGCTAAGGTATTCTTCCTTTGAATGCCTCAGGTTCAGGGCAGTAGCCGGTTGAGCGGCTAAGTTTGAGAGCTTGCTCTTTGACGTCTTGTTGCAGAAGCTTTCCTCACCCTTGTGAGGTATTTTCTTGGGTTGTTTACTTTAGCACAGACATACATGCTCACTACTGGGTTCGTGTCAGGTTGTTGACGCTCACTGGTGGTTTTATTTTGAAATGCTAATTACTTTGCTAAGCTATTGAGTTGCCTGTTTTTTGTGGCTGTTTGTACTTGCTCTCTAGGAAGGCTTTATGCTAGGTTGCATGTTAGATCTTTTAACTTATAAAAATGTTATTATTAGTATTTATACTTGTCATCTCTTTTGAAAATAAAACACTACTTTCTGGTTAGCGTAAAAACTTTTTATATACTTATTATAAATCTAGAGTCTTGCATAGCATGAGTTGTCCTTCGAGTACGTTTATACTCATGTAGGATGTTGAAATCAACTTAATCAAAGTATTTTTCCGCAGCGTATAACTATATTTTTACTTGTGGACTAGTTGATTCCACTAAGCCGAGGGATACGACTAACTACTTAACTTAAAGCTGGATTTTTCTTAAATAATTCATAAATCTTTAAAAAGGTGTTTAGTCATGGTATCGCCTGAACGTCTGCAATTATACCCTGCCAACGTGGCATCACGACGCATGTTTTCTTCTTACTATGATATATCCTTTTATGCGGAGAAAATCCGGGTTGTGACACCAATGGGCGGCCAGGTCGGTCGCCCCTCCTCGGCCGTCGGCGACCTCCCCCACCGACGGCGAGGGCGACGACAGCGGCATGATCGTCTGCCACCCATAGTGACTCACCCCCACCGTCCGATCAACTCAGGTCATCGAAAACCGTTTGATTCATGTGTAACCACACACTAAAAATCAGGTTAGTAGGAGTAATTTAATTAATATCTTATTATTTTATTTATGACGGTCTCTAAATAGCGAAACACACACATTAAAACTATATTAAAAATAATCAAGATGGTGGTTATGGTGTGCGGATAACCGTGTAACCATCATAACACCACCTGAAGCCTATAAAAGGAGCCAACGACCTCCTAATTTCTCATCTTTTCTGTTCTGAATCTTCTTCCTCCTTGGATCGAAGCTCTGCCAATTTCCTCCTACAATCTACCTCCGAGCTACACCCGAGCCACAAGCGGGTCAAGTCAAAGCCACATGGCAAATCCAAATCGTTCAAGTTCCAAGCGGATCATGCAACTGCAAGACCAAGTGCTCCGACTCCCATCAAGAATCGGCAAGCCGCTATCCTAAGACCACCAGCGCGAGACGAAATTTATAACAACTCCCGGCGCGACTTCCTGTCGTCTGTCGTGTGTCGAGTGTTTTATCACCCCATAATTGTAACGAGGGGTGGCATGTCACCCTCGACTTCACAAACTAGTTGTAACCGCCAAGAAGTAGTTGATTTTGACTGGCACAGATCCGGTCACGTTGTTTTTTACCCAATTGAGATGTTTTTTCACGTTAAAACTGCTTGTGTACAATCAACCTACTCTTTTAACTGTGTGCGCACTCGACCGTCCCGAGAGCTAAGGCGGTCTAAAAAGTATCCCGCCCCGACCGGGACGTCGAGTTAGTCCACAATAGTTTGGCGCAGTTTGTGGAAAACGAGTTCTCAGTATCCTTAGAAAATTGTACCCTCCACACAGCAATACGAGGAAATAGAACTGTCAACCTGATAGTTTCCAAGGAGAAGCTTCAATGACAAAAAGAAGCGCTCAGACAGCTGAAGCATCCGTCCCGGGAGGGCGCACTGAGCTAGTCCACTCTCATTTACTTGTATACGTGCCCCTCGAGGTAGAAACTATTCTCACCCCAGTAACAGCATTGGAGGGACGAGTTTGACAAATGGAGGATCAGCAAATCGGGATGCTCACTCTGCTCAGGAACATGGGGCGCCTCCCGCTCAGCCGCTTGCACCAGCCAATCCCCCGCTTCCACTAGGTCATGCCCAACCAAGGGAAGCTCCGTGAAGAGAAGCGTCAGAAAAATTCTCTAACGCCGCTAGTTCCACTCACCCGGTCCTCAGAGCAGTCAGAACTTGTCGTCGCGACCAAATCCTGGAAGAGGAACCCCGCTTGTTGGGTTCGGCGTTCCTTCACTTGACCCGTGGCGCTTTTCTACTTATTTAAGAAATTAAGTAGCACCTTTTCCAACAGTCCGGGCTTTTGGAACAGTTGGTTATGCGCTTGATCCTTCAATTGGTATCAGAGCAGGTCACGGGTTCAAGACCGGGGGAGCGCTATTAAATCCTGATTTTTCCCTTCTACATGTGTGGGTCTGGCGGGTCAGACAACCGTGGACATGTGGTAACCCCACCTCTGAGTCGTGCAATCGTGGATATGTGGTAACCCCACCTCTGAGCCGTGTTGGCCATGTGGTAACCCCACCTCTGAGCCATGTGGGCCATGTGGTAACTCCACCTCTGAGCCGACGGGTTGTGCTGGACGCCGGGGGGGGGGGATTGTTGGGTCCGGCATTCCTTCACTTGACCCGTGGCGCTCTTCTACTTATTTAAGAAATTAAGTAGCACCCTTTCCAACAGTCCGGGCTTTTGGAACAGTTGGTTATGCACTTGATCCTTCACCGCTCACCCCTGCGCGAAAGATTCACTCGAGAAGAGATGCATGAAGTGATCGTCGAGGAGTGCAGGAAGGTTGGCCACCAAGATATTCACCATCATTGACCGCTTCACCAAGGCTCCCCACTTGCACCCCTGGTTTTGGCTCATCCATTCTCGCATGGCTTCAAACTGCCAAGTATCGAAACCTTCGACGGGACAGACGACCCGCTAGAACACGTTAACCACTTTACCACGATTATGAGCCACTCTGTCAAGTCTTCCCAGCCACTCTCAAAGGCAAAGCTCGGACCTAGTTCCACTCCCTAAGAGAGGGAACCATCATAAACTTTACGGAATTGACAAGGCAATTCACTGACCAGTTCATCGTCAATCGAAGAATCGTCCGAGACCCTTCACTTTTGTCAGAGATTCGACAAAATGAAGGGGAATCTTTGAAGGAGTTTTTTTCGCTGGTTTACCGCAGAAGCCCGTCAAATTCCAGGAGTATACACAGAAATATTGTGGGGAGTATTTCTTGGAGGGCATCACCCTAGTGGGTTCTACTCAGCACTAATGAGAGAAACTGTCCCAGCTACCCAGACCTTGTACACTGCGTGGAAGTGCAGATAGCAGCAGATGAAGCTATTGAAGCCCATCATCAGCAGTTCAATGGAGACCAGAAGCACAAGAGGGACAGAAAACAACCCTCAACAGCCTGGGAAGGAATATTTCAGGAAGAGCGCCAGAACAGCCAACGACGACGTGACTTTCAGAGGAACCAGCCACCCCGAGAATACACTCTGTTAAATACTATTTGCACGAATATACTTTATGCCATCCAGAATGAGCCGGCTCTGCACCGTCCCAAGCAGCATGCCCCTAATCCCCGAAGCAATCAATCAAAGTATTGTGAATTCCATTGGGGAACTAGACAAACCACAAAAGAGTGTGCAAGACTGAAAGACGAAATCGAGCGCCTAGTTCATCAGGGACTCCTGGGTAGGTTCTTACAAGGACGCCAGCAAGATCAACAAGCTCCCCTAGATAGGCAAGAGATCAGCGGGATGCCCGACAAGGAGGAGTCGGTGGCAGGAAGATAGCTGGGAACATCGAAACTATCGTCGGATCATCAAGTCTCTCTACCCATATATTTTTGATAAGAGCCCAAGAGGATGTCCACCAATACGAAGAACACAAGCAAGACTCCACCATAGCCTTCGGGGATGAAGATCTTGAGCAAGTCCAAACACCCCATCGAGACCCCATCGTGATCAGCGCAGGGATCAGAGATCCCTGCTACAAGGTCAAAGGATACTCATTGACAACGGGAGTTCGGTTGACATCTTATTCTTCTCCACTCTTCAAGACATGAACTTACCATTCAACATCTCACGCACGTAGCCAGACCTGTCTACGACTTCAATAACCATCCAGTTCGAGTGCAAGGGACGATAACTCTACCAGTCATCATAGAAGAGTTTCCAAGGCAAGCTACGCACGAAATCTAGTTTGTCGTAATATATTCAAGCTCACCCTACAATACGATCTTCGGGAGACCCATTTAGTCAGTCTTCAAAGCTATTCCTTTGATCCCGCACCTCGCCATAAAATTCCCCACTACTGCGGGAACCGGTGTTATACGTGGAAATCAAGAAGCCGCCAAGAATTGTTACTCTAAGCAAGCACAGCCATAAGAAGTCGTGGCCCTAAATATCAGTGACTCTTTATTTTGAACTTCCTCAAAAATGCCTTTATCATATTTGAACTCTATGACGAGTAAGAACCACAATACTAGACACGTATAGACAATCAGTTATTCAAGCATTATGTTTCATCTTCAACAGTGTCCGGCTAATAAAAGATAAAACTAAGGTGCGAGCGATGCTTGTGCGAACTAAGCCGCGAGTGATCATCGTGCGAATTAAGCCGCGAGCGATCCTCGTGCGAACTAAGCCGCGAGCAATCCTCGTGTGAAAGGTAAGACTGTACATGCGGTTTGAATACAAAAGCTATTCAACGAACCTGCCTTTTTATGCTAGGATGTCGCAGGGCCTGCCCCCCTCACGACCAAGCCGCAAGTGATCCTCGTGCGAATTAAGCCGCGAGCGATCCTCGTGTGGACTAAGCCGCGAGCGATCCTCGTGCGAACTAAGTAGCAAGCGATCCTCGTGCCAATTAAGCCGCGAGTGATTCTTGTGCGAACTAGGTTACTAACCAACTACAGACACAATTATAGTCCCCACAAAACAACACTACGAGCCAAACAATATTCAAGAAATAAAAAGGAAAAATGACACAATCATCATCACAACACCGTACAAATATATGCGCAAGCGCGCCAATCAATAACCATCAAACAATAATGATGACCTACAAGACACCAGACTGGAAAAGCAAGAAATGTAAACACACATTAATACAAAAAGACAGCGCCGCTACACGTCGGGCGCGTCAACATCAGAACTCTCATTGCCAGAGATATCATCAAAGCTAAGGTCGGACACAACATATCCCAAGCTCCTGCCAACAAGACGAAAAGCCTTCGAGACTCCACATGTAACACTTCCCCTATAATGATCGTACAATATGGGTCCGGCTGGGGCCCCACAACATACAGACGTTATATTATAAGATGATATAAAATACCCCACTCAAAACTCACACTAAAAACAACAGAAACAAAAGAGCAAAACCAGAAGTTATCCACTAACACATGATTATCAAAACGACTTTATGCCCTTACAACATTTTATAGTCCAAAATTCAACCATAACATTAAGTGTTAATGTGCATAAGAACTCCTAGGCTACCTCGGCGTGCAAGCCGGAAAATACAGTACATAAAGCATTACATTCCACAAAACAGAGCTATAACACTTCATGAGACTTATGCCTTTTTGGTCGGCGAGCTTGCTCCCGCTTGTGATCCTTACCCTGTAAAAATTTGATTGTAACGTGGGTCAGCAAAGGCTGACCTCAACTGTGTAACCAACACATCTCCCGGTCTTCCCTAGTGGCCCCATGGGCACTCCATCACCCTGCAGGTCAGCACTTCGTATACAAAATACAATAACATGTAAAACTATAAAACAGGTTTGGATGTCGCATACGGCAAATATGTTTCTATGTTGAGCATATAATAAAAGGGCCCTACAATGCAGCATGAATGCAATTCCGGGTTTCACCCAAGGCACCCTAAATCGTATGCTTCTAACACATCATCACATCAGGTACTCTAAATTCCTCATCGGCGTTCAAGCCGCAAACACAAGGGTACTCTAAATTCCCCTAAATGACATACAAACCACAAACACAAGGGTACTCTAAATTCCCCCAAACAGCATACAAGCTGCCACACAAACAAACTGATAAGAAACTTTGCTAGACCCCACCCGTTCGCGACGACTAAGGCCCGGCTCCAATATCGGGATCAAGTCCAATGAAGGAGACCCAGCGAGACCCAACTTGAATCGTCCGGGCTTGCCCAAAGCTCGGCATTCTCGTCAGTTCCACAAAAGGGGGACTTGTCTCGCCGGGACACTCTCCACACATGACTTTGCAACATCACGGGCTAGCCAGCCGACCGCAGAGACAAATCACACCTTAGTACGTCACAATCTCACGCCTTTCCCGCCCAAATCCACCGTTCGTACCGTAACGTTCTCATGCCCCCAAGGAAACCATCTACTGTCACAATGGAGCTAACCTTGTCCGGTTCCGATTAACGTTACCGTGCCCCAAGGAAACCATGGCCTAATTCACTAATGAAGCAGATTTCTTGTAGTGTATGATCATGCTTGCAAAGGCTTTACCCACAATGTCTAATCCACTAACGAAGCAGATTTCTAGTGCGATAACATGCCGGGGATGGACACAACCGACCCGGTGGCTCTTCTTGAACCATGGCAACCCGAATCCCTCTCATTTGAGAGATCTGGTGCCTAGAATGCTTAAAGGAAAATAAAAATAGAGTAGATGTCACGTACAAATCCTAAAACTGAGAGGAGATGTGTCGTTACCTTACGACTCCTCTTCTTAGCCATGAAACCTTGTCTTGCACGGATGAAAACGAGGGCCTCCACGTCCTCTACCCGGATCTGGCCTCAAAACGACGATCGGAGGTCTGAAGCTCCGTTAATGAAGGAAGAAAGCTCTCTTCTTCCTTCTCCCACCTTTCTCTTCCAAACTCTAACTCTCACTTCCCAAATGAGAAAATGAATAAAAACAACTGTTCAGCCCTATATAAGTACTCTGGAGGAGAGTCTTAGGCCTTAGGATCAAATCCTCGGATGGCTATAAAGCCAAACGACGGAACTGCTTCCGTCCGCTACCGCTGGGCGCTAACTACCTACCGCCGAGGGGTAGGTTCCCGAGCGCTCGGCCAGAAAATAATGCTGCGCTAACACCGGCGATAAGGCTAACGCCTCGCGGTAGCGTTTTTCTCGATAACTCGATGTTTTATCGAAAACTCAGCGTTCGACAAACTGGGCACTTCGTTCGACATTCGACGAAACAGGGCTATCTCCGGGCGATAGCTACTATCGTCTGGCGGTAATCCTCCAGCGCTCGACGAACAGTTCTTTCATTCGACGGTCGACGAAACAGGGCTAACGTCGAGCGGTACCTTGCTAACACCACGCGCTAGCACTCAACGCTCTCAATGTTTGGCCACTCAACGCTCTCAGTGCCTGACCACTCAATGCTAAGCTACCGCCAGGCGATAACTACTACCGTCTGGCGATAGATTCCAGAGACTCGTTCTGAAAATGGGGGTGTTACAACTCCTCCCCCTTAAAAAAATTTCGTCCTCGAAATTAGTCTTCGGACCAGAAAACAGCAAGAAAATTGTTGCAATAAATTTATTACACCAACCAAACAATAAGAAAAATGTTGCAACACCTCAAAATATAGTTGCAACATACCTAACATTGTTCCATTCAACATTATACAAATAACTCGAGATACTCTTCGCGCAAGGTTTGTTCTCGCTCCCAAGAGAACTCGTCCCGCCCGCAGTTGCCCCAACGCATCTTTATGAGCTTCACCTCTTTTTTCTGTAACTGTCGAACTTCTGAATCCTCTAAGCCCACTGGACGGACTTTCGTCCTCAAGTCCTCTTCTATAGGCACCGTCGCCGGTTCGATCACCACACTAGCCTCCACTAAGGGTTTCCTCAAGATGGAGACATGAAAGACATCGTGTAATCCACTCAGCTCTGTGGACAACACCAACCGGTAAGCTGATTCTCCAATGCGTTCTAAAACTTCGAACGGCCCCAAAAACCTCGGGCTAAACTTTTTGAGTCGGCGAATACGCGAAATGCCTTTGAAAGGTTTGATCTTTAGATAGACCCAGCTGCCTACCGCAAACTCCATATTCCTATGGCGAGCATTAAAATACTTTGCTTGCCGGTCCTGAGCAACCTTAATGCACTCCTGAATGGTTCGCAACAACTCGCATGCATCGACCACCACTTCTTTTTCCAAAAGTTTGGTGTCTCCCGCCTCTATCCAGGATATTGGCGTTCGACACCGCCTTTCATACAAAGCTTCGTATGACATCATCTTTATACTTGTTTGGTAACTGTTGTTATAGGCGAACTCTACCATGAAGAGGTGATCTTCCCACTTCTTCCCAAAGTCAAGAGTACACATCCTTAGCATATTCTCCATTGTACGGTTCGTTCTTTCTGTTTGTCCATCAGTTTGAGGATGGAACGTCATACTGAACTTAAGCTTCGTGTCCAGACTTTTTTGAACCAACCTCCAGTCTTTGGACATGAATCATCCATCGCGATCATTAATTATACTCTTAGGAATCTCATGTAGTCCCACAATGTTGCGAACATACAACTCTACCAGCTTCTCCACGCTGTCCTCTTTTCGGTTTGGGATGAAATTGGCCACTTTGGTCAAGCGGTCCACAATCACCCAAATCGCGTCGTTTCCCTGCTGCGATCGAGATAAGCCATGTACAAAATCCATGGAGATGTCATCAAACTTCCATTCGGGAATCGAAAGAGGCTTCAGGAACCCGCCCGGCTTCTGACACTCGACCTTCACTAAGGCGCAGGTTTGACACCGGCTCACGTACAAAGCTATATCACGCTTCAAATCAGGCCACCAAAAGGATTTCTTAATATCCAAGTACATCTTCGTACTGCTCGGGTGGATGGAGTACTTCGTAAAGTGAGCCTCAAACATCAACTTCTTGCGGAGCTTGCCGAACTGCGGTACACAAATCCTTTCGTCCTTCCTCAAGATCTCGTTAATCATCTCTCAGGCACTACCTTCGCCCGTTTGTGCTTCCACCATGAATGGCTTCAACTCTTCATCCAAACTATTCGCTTCCCGTATATGATCAGATAAGTCATTTTGTAACTTGATCCAGTTCAATCGAGCCATTCTTAACTCGTCTCTTGCTACACACTCAATGCCAAGGGACTCACAGTCCTGCCTTAACCGCTCTTCATGAGCTTCGATCCAACTCCCTTGACCAGAGTATTTCCTACTCAAGGCATCTGCCACCACGTTGGCTTTGCCTATCGTATACTGAATTGCCACTTGATAGTCACCAAGGAATTCAACACATCTGCGTTGTCGCATATTCAAGTCATTTTGGTCTAGAAGATACTTCAGGCTTTTGTGGTTCGTGAAGATCTCCACCTTCGCACTATACACACAGTGCCGACACAACTTTAGTGCAAAAATTACCGTCGCCAATTCCAAGTCATGGATGGGGTAATTCCTCTCGTGAGGCTTCAACTGCCTAGACCCAAAAGCTATGACACTGCCATGTTGCACCAACACGCAACCCAGCCCACATCCTGATGCGTCACTGAAAATCTGAAATCCTTCAATTCCTTTATGCAGACTAAGGATTGGAGCTGTCATCAGTCTTTCCTTCATGGTGTCAAACGCCTGACTGCACTCTTGATTACACACAAACTTCTGATCCTTACAAGTTAGAGAAGTGAGGGGTAGAGCTATCTGCGAAAAGTTTTCCACAAACCTTCTATAGTACCCGGCCAGTCCAAGGAAACTTCGGACCTCCGCCACGGTTCTTAAAATTGGCCAATCTCTGATGGCCTCCACTTTTACAGGATCTACCGCCACCCATCACCACTAATCACATGGCCCAGAAATGTCACCTTCTCCAACCAGAACTCGCACTTTGAGAAATTTGCATAAAACTAGTTTTCTCTCAACACTTGCAATACTGATCTCAAATGAGTCTCATGCTCCGCCTCCGATTTAGAGTATACCAAAATATCGTTAATAAAGACGACAACAAAAGAGTCCAAGTATTCACCAAATACTCGATTCATCAGATCCATGAATACTGATTGTGCGTTCGTCACCCGAACGACATCACCGAGAACTCGAAATGACCATACCTAGTTCCAAAAGTCGTCTTGGGTATGTCCTCATCTCGAATCTGCAACTGATGGTATCCTAACTTCAAGTCCAACTTAGAATACACCACTGACCCCACCAACTGGTCGAACAGGTCATCTATCCGAGGAATTAGATACTTATTCTTGACATTCAGTTTATTCAGCTCTCGATAGTCTATGCACAACCGCATACTACCGTCTTTCTTCTTCACAAACAACACTGGCGCGCTCCAAGGTGAAGAACTGGGTCTAATATACCCCTGCTCCAATAGTTCCTGCAACTGAACTTTGAGTTCGGCCAACTCTTTTGGTGTCATCCTAAAAGGAGGACGTGACACCGGCCTAGCCTCTAACACTAACTCAATCGAGAAATAGATCTCCCGTCGAGGAGGTGCTCCAGGAAGCTCATTAGGAAACACATCCTCGAACTCTGCCACTACCAGCACATCTCCAAGTGACAGCCTGGAAAGGCGAACCTCCAACAACGCTACAAGAACTACTCCTCCCTGGTTAACTGCCTGCACCAACTGCATGGCCGAAATCAGGGAGCATGTCACTCCACTAAGGCCCTCAAACTTAACTTATGCATGCCCTTAACTTCTCAGGGTCACCACCTTAGATAGACAGTCGATACTAGCACACTGCTCTGCAAGCCAGTCCATTCCAAATATCAAATCGAACTCAACCAACGGTAGAACCGCCACTACCAGTGTGAAGTCAACTCCGTCCAGACTCCAACAAATGCGCTCCTTCGCCCTAGTAGTCATGGATGACCCATTGGGCATGCACACCTTTAGCTCTGCGTCCGCCGAAAATGGCTCAACTCCAATTCTCCAGATAAAGCTTTCTGCAAGGAAGGAGTGTGACGCACCCGTATCAAACAATACCCTAGCGGGGTACCCAGAGACTAACACAAAGCTTGTCACCACATCGGGTTGGCGGATCGCTTCCCGCTGCCCATGGTTATACCCCCTTGGCTGCTCGGGTTGGAAACGAGAAGCGCTAGACTCCACCATCTTTCCTTTCTCCGCTGCGCTGGGACCAGAGTGCACCGACTATTCTTGTCTCGGCTCTTGTTCCACACCACCCTCAATACAGAAACGAGCTATGTGGCCCGGTTTGCCACACCGGTAGCACGATCGTGGTTCCTTGAAGAGAGACCCCCCCTCTCGACGTCATACTATCCTTCTCTCAATTCTTGTAGGGACGGGGCTTCTTTTTCCACCTACTTCTTTCAGATTTTCTATGCAATTGAGTAGGATTTTCTTCCCCTTGTTCAAAACCCTTCCATCGTTGGGTTCGCTCCAAATCGCTCTCCAACGTTCTGGCAGCCTCAACCAGCTCATTAAACCCGACATTCTTCATAGATATGAGGGGTTGTCTCAGATTCTCCCTCAGTACGTGGTAGAAGAGGTTGTCCCTCTCCACATCATCAGTCATGGTCATTCTAGCATAACGACCCAACCGAGTAAACTCCTGAACATACTCGTCCACCGTTTTGTCCCGCTGCACCAAGTGATGAAATTGCCTCTGAATGGCTAACCTCATCGACGCAGGAATGTACTTTTTCAAGAAAGCATTCTCGAATTCTTCAATGGACGGGGTGCGTCTAGGAAACTGGTGACCACTATGGCTCACCCACCACAGCTTGACATCACCTTCCAACATGAAACTTGCAAACTCAGCTTGCTTATAGTCGCACAGCTAGACACATGGACACTCAGGGTCCCGCGATACTCCTATGTGGATAACTTCTTAACGTAATTTGTGTAGGACATTTGTCTACGAAGACATACCTTGGACACTAACCTCGCTGTGATACCAAATTGTAACACCTCCCCTGTCATGACCGTATAATATGAGTCCGGTCGGGGCCCCACAACATACAGACGCCACAGCTTAAGCATTATAATATGATATAAACTACCCAACTCAAAACTCAGACAAAAAATTGCAGAAACAAAAAATCAAAACCAGAAGTTATCCACTAACACATGAGTATCAACACGGCCTTTTGGCCTTACAACATTTATAGTCCAAAATTCAACCATAACATTAAGTGTCAATGTGCATAAGCACTCCTAGGCTACCTCGGCGTGCAAGACGGAAAATACAGTACATAAAGCATTACATTCCACAAAACAGAGTTATAACACTTCTTGAGGCTTAGGCCTTTTTGGCCGGCAAGCTTGCTCCCGCTTATGATCCTTGCCCTGTAAAACTTCGGTTGTAACGTGGGTCAGCAAAGGCTGACCTCAACTGTGTAACTAACACATCTCCTCCTGATCGTCCCTAGCGGACCCCGGGTCACTCCATCACCCTGCAGGTCAGCACTTTGTATGCAAAATACAATAACGTGTAAAGCTATAAAACAGGTTTGGATGTCCCATACAACAAAAAGTTTCTATGTTGAGCATATAATAAAAGGGACCTACAATGCAGCATGAATGCAATACCGAGTTTCACCAAGGTACCCCAAAGCGTATGCTTCTAACAAATCATCACATCGGGTACTCTAAATTCCCCATCGACGTTCAAGACGCAAACACAAAGGTACTTTAAATTCCCCCAAACAGCATACAAACCGCAAGCACAAAGGTACTCTAAATTCCCCCAATCGGCATACAAGCCGCCACACAAACACACCGATAAGAAACCTTACTATACCCCACCCGTTCGCGACGACCCAGGCCCGACTCCAATATCGGGATCAAGTCCACCGAAGGAGACCCAGCGAGTCCCAGCTGGAATCGTCTGGGCTTGCCTAAAGCTTGACATTCTCATCAGTTCCACAGAAGGGGGACTTGCCTTGTCGGGACACTCTCCACGCATGACTTTACTACATTACGGGCAAGCCAGCCGATCGCAGAGACAAATCACACCTTAGCACATCACAATCCCACGCCTTTCCCGCCCAAATTCACCATTCGTACCATAATGTTCCCATGCCCCAAGGAAACCATCTACCGTCATAACGGAGCTAACCTTGTCCGGTTCCGATTAACGTTATCGTGCCCCAAGGAAACCATCTACCATCACAATGGAGCTAACCTTATCAGTTCTGCATATGCATACTCACGCGAAATGAGGGGGGGACATATAACATCTCAAACGACGTCTTGCCGCTATGCATCATCACCGAGTCGGACTAACGGTCACGATTGCGGCTTTACCCACAATGCCTAATCCACTAACGAAGCGGATTTCTAGTGCAATAACATGTCGGGGACGAACACAACCGACCCGGTGGCTCTTCTTGAACCATGGAAACCCGAATCCCTCTCATTTGAGAGATCTGGTGCCTAAAATGCTTAAACGAAAATAAGAATAGAGTAGATGCCACGCACGCATCCTAAAATCGAGAGGAGAAGTGTCGTTACCTTACGACTCCTATTTTTAGCCATGAAACCCTTGTCTTGCACGGATAAAAACAAGTGCCTTCGCATTCTCTACCCGGATCTAGCCTCAGAATGACGATCAGAGGTCTGAAGCTCCGTCAATGGCGGAAGGAAGCTCTCTTCTTCCTCCTCCCACCTTTCTCTTCCAAACCCTAACTCTCACTTCTCAAATGAAAAAAACGAAGAGAAACAACCGTTCAGCCCTATATAAGCACTCTGGAGGAGAGTTTTCGGCCTTATGATCGAATCCTAAATGAAATTGGACGGCTATAAAGCCAAACAACGGAATTGCTTCCGTCTGCTACCGTCGGGCGATAACTACCTACTGCCGAGAGATATGTTCCCGAGTGCTCGGCCAGAAAATAATGTCGCGCTAACGCCGGCGATAAGGCTAACGCCACGCGGCAATGTTTTTCTCGAGAACTCGACGTTTTCTCGAAAACTCAGCGTTCGACGAACTGGGCACTTTGTTCGACGTTCGACGAAATAGGGGTATCGTCGGGAGATAACTACTATCGTTGGGCGGTAATCCTCCAGCACTCGACAAACAGATCTTTCGTTCGACGGTCGACGAAACTAGGCTACCGTCGAGCGGTACCTAGCTAACGCCGTGCACTAGCACTCAGCATTCTCAATGTCTGGCCACTTAACGCTCTCAGCGTCTGGCCACTCAATGCTAAGCTACTGCCAGACGATAACTACTACCGCCGGGCGATAGCTTCCAAAGACTCGTTTTGAAAACGGGGGTGTTACACCACGTCTGACGACCAACACTCGAACATCTTCCATCTGAGGCTCCACCTCCTTGCTCCAGATCTCATCATGAACTTCCTCACTGATCAAGTACCGATCTCGCATGTAATACAAAGACTCCATATACTCTACAAGGCTAGCAGCCTTCAACCCCGACACATGGCTATCAGAAGATAACGCTTCCACTTTGGCCTTCGTCGCACCAAGCTCCGCCTCCAAACGAGAAGTCTCCTCTTGAGCGCACTTTAGCATTTGTGTAATCCTCTCCACCGAAGACTTCTCTACCTCTAAGGATGCTTGAGTCTCCTCCAGTTCCGTCTTCAGCTCCGATCCAATCCGGCGAAATCGAGAAACATCCTGGTCATGATCATCTTTCAAGGCAACAAGAGAACCCGTCTTGACTTGAAACCTCTCCTAAAGGGCCAGATATCCATCATTCAAGCTCACATAATGATCATTCCAGTTAACAACAATCTGAACTTGGGCCTCAATATGTAAAAGAAGAAAGATGGAGAGAAGTTAACACAATACAACAATAAAGAAGAGCAAAAAATGATCAAACTCACTTACCACTTCATTCATCACCTTCAAAGAAGAAGATAGCCTCGGTGCCGCTACCTCGGCAGGGAAAGACTGGGGGGCAGATGAACCTAGCACTTGTACCTCAAGAGGCGAACGACCACTGTTAAATTTTCTCAACGTGGTCAGCAAGATAGCCCAAACACCAAGTTAATATCTTCGGAACTACCCAGTTCGCACGTTGAACCAACGGAAACCAAGGACTAGAGGCACAAAGGTAAATCCCAACAAACAATGGAAGCACAAGCATGTCTATTATTCATTCACTTCTTTACAATGCGAGGCATACATAGCGAGACATGAGTTCGCTAGTATAACAGCTGAAAAACAGAAGCACCAAAAAACAAGCCGGGCGGACAGCACCCGAGTCCGCCGAGACCGCGAGGTCGCCGAGGTCGCCGAAGCCGCCCGAACTAAGCTGCAATCCGCCGAATACCACGGAGTCCGCCGAAGCCGCGAGGCCGCGCGGACACACCATTATTCGCCTCCTGCTGAACCCGAACTGAGGAGCACCCCTACCCGCCTGAAGCCGGCGGACAGGTTATTGAAGCTGGCAAAGTTGAAACAGAACTGACAAGCCGCAGAGCGACCTCCTGCTGAGTCCGCAGAGACCGCACACTTCCAAGCACTGACCGAAGTCACAGCCAAACTCCTGGCTCCTTGAAGTTATCCGCACGACCTGCACACAGCAAACCGTCAGCCTGAAACAATCCGCGCGGACTGGCAAACACAGACCGCAACACTTCGCTCAACCCAAATTACTGTTCACTCACGTTACTTAGGTTACTGTAGATGAGCCAGGGGGGTCCTATTTATAGGCCAGGTGAGGAGTGTGGTCACCGCCCAAGAGATAGCGACACCGCCCCAGTCCGCGCGAATACAAACGACCGTCCGCTCAGTCCGCGTGGACTTAGCCGGTCACCAAGGAAAACCGCCAGGAGCAAGGCAACCATTGACGAACCCTCTCCAGTCCGCCTAAGCTAAGCGGACAAGGCATCAGCCCGCAAAGCTCCAACCGCTTCAGGACAGCAAACCCCCTTCAATGGCTGTCCGCACCAACCTGAGGCAGTCCGCAAGACACACACCTCAATCCGCCACAAGTCCACGACCAAAGGCAGCTAAAAAACAGACCGCCCGGTCACAGCGGACTTGGCGGATACGGCGGACACCATGAACTTGGCACAAGGTGTGACCAAGCCCAAAACCATCAAGGAACAATGCGAGCATGGCGGACACAAGTTCTCGTCCGCCAAACACCCTAGCACAGACCGCCACCAGTCCGCGAGCACCTCACACTTGTCCAACGCAGTAGCTTCCTCCCGGACTCCAAACACCAGTCCGCCAACCGGTCTCCACAGCAAGACCTGCTGTAACACCAGAGCTCGACAAGGCCTCAGCCAAGCTCTAGGCTCAGTCCGCAAGCTTCCCGCGGACAAGAGCCAACCCGCCTTTCAGCACAAGCTTGCACCCGCGGCCACTAAGCAAAGCACCAGTCCGCAAAGCCTCTCTATCCGCAGATACCAGGCCGCACCAAACCGCGGACTCCATGCAACAACCCGCTCAGAACACAGCCGGCTTCCACCAGACTTTCCACCAGGCCGCAAACCTCAGTCCGCCTAGTCCGCCCAGTCCGCCAAAGCTGTCCGCCACAGGCCGCCCGGCCTGTCCCGTCACCCACTTCCACTTCACAAATTTCAACACTCCCCCTTGAAGTGAGAAGTGGTGACCAAGCCCAGCAAGCTGCGCAAGCGTTCAAAAGGCCCCTTCGACAGTGGCTTTGTGAAGATGTCAGCAAGATTATCTTCACTCCGAACATGCCCGACCAGCAGAGACCCCTCCAACACCTTCTCCCTGATGAAGTGGTGCTCAATCTCTATATGCTTGGTCCTGGCGTGACACACTGGATTGTTTACTAGTTTGAGAGCACTCTCATTGTCACCCCGGAGTAAAGTAGGCCCTTGCACTTCTTCATGGACATCCTCTATAAGCCTCCTCAACCAAACGGCTTCCCGAGCAGCCAAGGCCGAAGCCTTATACTCCGCCTCCGTGGTTGAAACCGACACCGAGTCCTGCTTCTTGCTACACCACGAGATGCTAGCTGAACCGCAAGTGAACACATAACCTGAAGTAGACCTTCGATCATCCGAATCACCGCCATAGTCAGCATCCGTGTACCCGAGCAATGCAACCTCCACGTCTTTTCTATAGAGGAGTCCCATGTCAGAAGAAGCCTTGACATACTTCAGAATTCCCTTCGTCGCCACTAGATGAGATTGCCTTGGTTCAGCCATATACCAACTTACTCGGCCAACAGCATAAGCGATATCCGGCCTTGTAATCGTCAGGTAAATCAAGCTCCCAACAAGAGCCCTGAACACCAAGGGATCATGAATAACCCTTCCCTCATCTCGTCGAAGCTTCAGCCCAGATTCCAGTGGAGTAGAGCACTTCTTCCCTTCGCCCATGCCAAACCGCTTTACAATGCGATCAGCATACCCTTTCTGGCTAATGAGAACCCCGCACTCCTTCCTCTCCACTTCAAGACCAAGAAAGTGATACAACTCTCCCAAGTCCTTCATCTCGAAGCATATAGCAAGCTCTGCCCTGAGCCTTGCTACTTCCTCCTCCGAGTTCCCTGTGATGATCATGTCATCCACATACAGCAGGACCAAGACTCTTAGCTCTCCCTTCTTCTTGACGAACAAGCTTGAATCCGAGTTGGAAGCCAGGTATCCACAGAATTGCAAGTACTCTGCAATCTTCCCATACCACGCTCGAGGAGCTTGCTTCAACCCATAGAGAGCCTTCCTGAGTTTGCAGACATAGTCCGGATGCTTCTCAGAGACAAAACCAAGCGGCTGATCCATGAAGATGTCCTTGTCAATCTCTCCGTAAAGAAAGGCATTCTTCACATCGAGTTGCCACAACCTCCATCCCTTGCTAGCAGCCAAGGCGATCACCACTCTAACAGAAGTCATCTTCGCAACTGGACTGAATGTCTCCTCATAGTCTTCTCCATACTGCTGTGAGAATCCTCTAGCGACCAGGCGAGCCTTGAACCGATCAATGCTCCCATCAGCCTTCTTCTTCAACTTATACACCCACTTGCAAGTAACCGGAGTAACGCCATCAACCTTGGGCATAAGGTCCCAGGTTTCATTCTTCTTCAGAGCATCAATCTCTTCCTTCATGGCATCATCCCACTCCTTTACTCCAGTGGCCTCATTGAAGTTTGCAGGCTCTCGCTCATCCAGAGGACCTGCAAAGAAGCAGGAGACAAAGCTCACTGCATTCCCATCACAGTACCGAGCCGGTGGCTTAACCACCCTCTTCGATCTCCGAAGACATGGCTCCTTGCTCACGGCTTCCGTTGCTTCTTCGGGCTCCACTCCAACCTGGGGCAAGCATTGAGCAGTGCTCCCCCTGCTTCCTGAGCCAGAAGGCTCAGCCTCGGAGTTCGAAGCAACAGGAGCTGCTGGTGAAACAGCAAGCTCCTCTTCCAAGCCTTCAGTAGCCTCCACCGGTGCTTCATCATCCTTGCTACTTCCGGCTAGCTCCACCGAGCCACCTCCATATGACGTCAGCTCGTCGAAGACAACGTCTCTTGACACCACGAACTTCTTTGTCACAGGGTCCATGCACTTCCATCCCTTCTTCCGCTCATCATAGCCAACAAAGACAAGTTTCCTTGCCTTCGCATCCAGCTTTGTCCGTGAAGCATCCGGGACATGCACGTAGCAAGTTGAACCGAACACCCTAAGGTGTTCAACACTCAGCTTCTCCTTCAGCAACAGCTCAATAGGAGTCTTCATGTTGATAGGGCTGAGTGGCATCCGGTTGATAACATAAGCAGTACAAGACATTCCCTCCGCCCAAAAGGACCTTGGGATATCTTTCGCATGCAGCCAGCATTTGCACGTTTCCGTCAAATGACGGATCTTCCGCTCCGCTACCCCATTTTGTTGTGGAGTGTGAGCACAAGTAAGCTCCCATTGGATCCCGTGCTTCCTGCAGAAGTTAGAAAACTCGGAAGAGACAAACTCCCCCCCCCCCGTTATCAGTTCTAAACTTCTTAATCCGCAAGCCAAGCCGGCCTTCTACCAACTCCTTGCACTCCACGAACAAACGGAAGGCTTCCGACTTCTCCTTTAAGAAGTACACCCAAGTATACCTTGAGTAGTCATCAACCAAGACAAGCATGTATTTGCTTCCACCAAGGCTGGAAGTAACCGTTGGTCCCATCAGGTCGCCATGAATACACTCCAGTGGTTTCTTGCTCCTTGTTTGTGATTTATCAAATGGAAGGCGATGTGCCTTTCCATATTGACAGCCCGCACAAACATGCCCATCACCAAAGGAGGACAACTTTGGCAACCCCCTCACCAAACTTCTACTCGCCATTGCCTTTAGCTTGTCCATGCCAACATGCCTCAGCCTCTCATGCCAGATAGCCGCACTATCATTGGCCCTCATTCTATCAACATAAGCACTGGTGGAAAGAACATACAAGCTCTTCACCCTTCTCCCAGCATGAGCAACATCAGCCTTCACCGCTGATACGTTGCGAAGGAACCTTACGTCTGTTGGCCCAAACAGAACGTGATACCCAGCGTCCACCGCGTTGGTCACCGAGAAGAGGTTCTTCTTCATGCCCGGCACGTGATACACACTCCTTAACGTGAGTGGCCCCTGATCACTACCCAATGACACGACCCCCTCTTTCTCTACTGCATAAACAGTATTATCAGCAGTGATAATAGCTTCATTACCTGAGTAAGCCTGCATGGAGGTGAACTTCGATTTGTCTCCGGTGAGGTGATGACCACACCCAGAGTCCACGATCCACTCGCCGTTGAAGTCCTCAGCAGACAAGGCCCGGACACAAGTGTCCGTCAAGAAAGCTCCGCCCCATTCTGCTTCTTCACTTCTCGAACAAGCTTCCTCCTTTCCCGCAGCATGCCTAGGCTACAGTTTGATCTTGCAGTCCCGCTTGAAGTGCCCACGCTGATGACACCGGTAGCACTTCAGATTCTTCTTCCAGTCCTTAGGAGCATTGCTCCTCTCCGGCAGATATGAAGTTGAAGTCTCCTTTTCAACAGCGGCCTGCACCTTCTTCTTCTTCTTCCCTTCCCATCCTTTCTTCTTGCCTGAGAAGAGAGCTTCGCTGCCTTCCTGATTCAGGTTCACTGCAGCCATCTGCCTTGCTAAGCTCTCCTGTGAGGCAAGCAGACTCTCCAGCTCCAGCAACGACGGCTGAGTAGCCCACCCTTGAACAGATGTGACAAAGGCCACATACTCCTTCCGCAAGCCGCGGATAATGTGCCTTTTCATCTTTGCCTCAGAGATAGGCTCATCAGGATCCAGTGCCGACAGCTCAGCACACAAGCTCTTCATCTTTAAGAAGTATTTGGAGATGGAAAGGTCTCCCTGAGTTGCCCTGGCCAACTCATTCTCCAGGAACTGCAGCCGCGCCACATTCTTCCTATTGAACAACTCATCAATGGTTGTCCAAATATCAGCAGCCGACTCACACCCAATGATGTGATCAAACAGCTCCGGAGACACGGCTCTCTTCAGAATGAACTCCGCCTTAGCATTCGTTCTTCTCCAGAGCCTCACCTGCTCAGCAGTACCGAAAACAGCAGTGACTTCCCGCCTGTCGTCTCCACCAACGACATCCCACAGCTCCTCGCCAAGAAGATAACTCTTCATGCACGACTTCCACTTCTTGAAGTTAGTCGGCATTAAGAGTTCAATGCCCAGACCTCTTGCTAAGCTCCCTTCCATTGCAACACATGTTGGCAACCTTTCAGCAGCTCCGAGCAACAACACAGGTTGATCACCACTCAATCACTGAGTAACAACACTGGCTGACTTCCGCTCACGCAACTGAACCTCAGCAACCTCCCTCTGATACCATGTTAAATTTTCTCAACGTGGTCAGCAAGATAGCCCAAACGCCAAATTAATATCTTCGGAACTACCCAGTTCGCACGTTGAACCAGCGGAAACCAAGGACTAGAGGTACAAAGGTAAATCCCAACAAACAATGGAAGCACAAGCAGGTCTATTATTCATTCACTTCTTTACAATGCGAGGCATACATAGCGAGACATGAGTTCGCTAGTATAATAGCTGAAAAACAGAAGCACTAAAAAACAAGCCGGGCGGACAGCACCCGAGTCCGCCGAGACCGCGAGGTCGCCGAGGTCGCCGAAGCCGCCCGAACTAAGCTGCAATCCGCCGAATACCACGGAGTCCGCCGAAGCCGCGAGGCCGCGCGGACACACCGTTATTCGCCTCCTGTTGAACCCGAACTGAGGAACACCCCTACCCGCCTGAAGCCGGCGGACAGGTTATTGAAGCTGGCAAAGTTGAAACAGAACTGACAAGCCGCAGAGCGACCTCCTGCTGAGTCCGCAGAGACCGCACACTTCCAAGCACTGACCGAAGTCACAGCCAAACTCCTGGCTCCTTGAAGTTATCCGCGTGACCTGCACACAGCAAACCGTCAGCCTGAAACAATCCGCGCGGACTGGCAAACACAGACCGTAGCACTTCGCTCAACCCAAATTACTGTTCACTCACGTTACTTAGGTTACTGTAGATGAGCCAGGGGGGTCCTATTTATAGGCCAGGTGAGGAGTGTGGTCACCGCCCAAAAGATAGCGACACCGCCCCAGTCCGCGTGAATACAAACGACCGTCCGCTCAGTCCGCGTGGACTTAGCCGGTCACCAAGGAAAACTGCCAGGAGCAAGACAACCATTGACGAACCCTCTCCAGTCCGCCTAAGCTAAGCGGACAAGGCATCAGCCCGCAAAGCTCCAACCGCTTCAGGACAGCAAACCCCCTTCAATGGCTGTCCGCACCAACCCGAGGCAGTCCGCAAGACACACACCTCAATCCGCCACAAGTCCACGACCAAAGGCAGCTAAAAAACAGACCGCCCGGTCACATCGGACTTGGCGGATACGGCGGACACCATGAACTTGGCACAAGGTGTGACCAAGCCCAAAACCATCAAGGAACAATGCGAGCATGGCGGACACAAGTTCTCGTCCGCCAAACACCCTAGCACAGACCGCCACCAGTCCGCGAGCACCTCGCACTTGTCCAACGCAGTAGCTTCCTCCCGGACTCCAAACACCAGTCCGCCAACCGGTCTCCACAGCAAGACCTGCTGTAACACCAGAGCTCGACAAGGCCTCAGCCAAGCTCTAGGCTCAGTCCGCAAGCTTCCCGCGGACAAGAGCCAACCCGCCTTTCAGCACAAGCTTGCACCCGCGGCCACTGAGCAAAGCACCAGTCCGCAAAGCCTCTCTATCCGCAGATACCAGGCCGCACCAAACCGCGGACTCCATGCAACAACCCGCTCAGAACACAGCTGGCTTCCACCAGACTTTCCACCAGGCCGCAAACCTCAGTCCGCCTAGTCCGCCCAGTCCGCCAAAGCTGTCCGCCACAGGCCGCCCGGCCTGTCCCGTCACCCACTTCCACTTCACAAATTTCAACAACCACGACCACCAAAAAGAGAGTCATCACTTGGAGAAGACAAACAAGGCGCTGAGCTATCGCCACCCCGAGAAACTACAATAGACTTTCGTTTCCGACTACAACCCAAAGATGTCTCAGCAGTTCGCCCAGAGACTGAAGAAATGTCACACCGCAACAACTGCTTCTCTTCTACGAACGAAGAAATGTTGAATAGACGGTTCGGCAACTCGCGAGGCTCTGAAAATCCAAGTACTAGAGAAAACTCCCACTCCTTTCCCTTTTGACGACAGCAACAATCATGCAAAGCGTTCCACAGCTCCGGCAAGCCCTAAGAATTCCTGACACAACCAAACAAAATATTTTCGTGGCAGCGGTCTGTCTGAATCTCAAAATCAAGCCAACTCTTGTTGTTGTAAATCTCCACCCGCTTGCCACCATCGGAGCGAACGTCGCACCAGTACCGAAAGCAATCCAAAGAAAGTTTCTCGTCATGCTCGCGAAAGAAGACAACCAACCCCATGAGGCGTACCACTCCCAAGGGAGTAAACTGGGAAATCGGCACGCCGCAGAACTTTAGAATCTCGACCACGGGGGAACTGAAATCCCAATCTCAAGATAGTCTCACAGATCGTCAACCAGCCGCGAGGAGGATTTTGGACCCTCTCCTCAACACGCGGTATCCTCACTTCATGGCCAGCACACAGGCCAAACCACCTCCTCCAAATTGCAACTTGATCCTCAGTAAGAGAGGAACGAAGACGCATTGGCCTCGCAGTACGCTTCGAGCCCTGTCACAAAAATTAAAAATTAATTTAGATTAAAAAGTCTGTGCAAAAAACATCCACCCCCGTCATGAACAAAATGGCGCGTCACCAGACAGAATCAAAAATATCTGCAACGCGCCCAAGCACATACATGTGCCCTGACACGCACAGAAGGCCCCCCGCGCAAGCCCGCGCACGCACACGCGGTCCGGCGCGTGCACCCGGACGCGCGCGGCCAGGCCCCCACATGGCCTGGCCTGCGTACTGCCCGACGCGCCCCCGCTCACTCGCGCGCGCGATCGGGCGAGCGCCCACGTGCGCGATCGGGCGCGCAAACGCGCGCGCGATCGGGCGCGCAAACGCGCGTGGTCTAGCGCTCACCCGCTTACGCGGTCTAGCGCGCACGCGCGCATCCGCATGACCAGCCGCCCGCACGCCTGCGCACCGGCACGCAGTCTGGCACGTGCTTGCATGCACGACTAGCCGTGCACGCTCCAATGTGTGCGCACCCGCCCGCCATCGCAGGTACGCCCGTGTGTTTCCTTGCACATATCCGCGCAAGCACCCACGCACATTGTCGCGACTGCGGGAGTAACGATTCCCTCCCCCAAGCACGGTCGTCACCTCTCATATACCATAATATATGCTAACATTTTTTACCCGAGTTTGCAGGATACAACCACTCGCCGGTGCAATTCCATCACTGTTCGCCATCATCGCCGCCATAAAATGAACACAGAAAGGTCCTTGTCTTTATTCGTCTGGAGCAATCTTATGCAACAAAGATCTGGAGGGGGCAATTGTTGGGGATGACCCCCATTTTATAGGAATTGGGTGTGCACATAGTCACACCCCCATGATCTCCACTCAAGAGGAGTGGGATCATGGGTTTGACCATATACACGATCCTCCCACACGCCGATCTCATTACGCACACCATGGGAATCGCCGCCGGCCACCGCCCCGTCCCGGCCGCTGCCTTGCGGCCAAGGGGCGGTTGTCGCCTTACAGTCGAGGGGCGGCCAAGCTGGCCGCCCTTCCTTGGCTGCCGCCTTGCTGCCAAGTCGGTCGCCCCTTCCTCGGCTGCCGCCTTGCGACCCAGGGGAGGCCATGCCGGCCGCCCCTTCCTCGGCCGCCGCCTTGCGGCCTAGGGGCGGCCAGGCCGGCCGCCCCTCCTCGACCACCGACGACCTCCCCCGCCGACGGCGAGGGCGGCGACACGATCGTCGGCGCCCATAGTGAGTCGCCCCCACTGTCTGATCAACTCAGGTCATCGCAAGTCGTTAGATTCACGCGTAACCACCCACTAACCTCCAGGTTAGTGGTGGGGGGGGGGGAATTTAATTAATATTTTATTATTTTATTTATGACGGTCTCCAAATAGCAAAATACGTGCATTAAAACTATATTAAAAATAATCATGATGGTGGTTATGGTGTGCAGATAACTGCGTAACCACCATAACCACAACGCGGAGCCTATAAAAGGAGCCTCAGGCCACCTCATTTCTCATCTTTTCGCTTCCGAATCTTCTTATTCATTGGGTCGAAGTTCTGTCAATTTCCTCTTACAAGTCACCTCCGAGCCACACCCGAGCCACAAGCGGGTCAAGTCAAAGCCACCCGGCGAAGCCAAACCGTTCAAGTTCCAAGCGGCTCCTGCAACTGCAAGACCAAGTGCTCCGCCTCCCATCCAGAATCGGCAAGCCGCTATCAGAAGACCACCAGCGCGAGACACAATTTGTAACAACTCCCGACTCGACGAGATGTCGTCCGCCGTGTGCCGAGTGTTCTCTCACCCCCATAATTGTAATGAGAGGTGGGCTGTCACCCTCGACTTCACAAACTAGCTGTAACCGCCAGGAAATAGTGTATTTTGACCGACACAGATCCGATCACGTGATTTTTTACCCAGTTGAGGGATTTTTCCACGTTAAAACTGCTTGTGTACAATCAACCTATTATTTTGACTGTGTGCTCGCCCGACCGTCCCGAGAGCTAAGACGATACAAGTATCCCAGCCCGACCGGGACGTCGAGTTAATCCGCAACAATATCAATATCTTAGATTCAAATATGACATACGTGTATCATACCAACACCTCAAATATCATATTGTCATATCCAAGATATGAAAGTTGATGTCTCAAATATCAAATCAAAAGAGCAATGCCACGTGTCAAACATAATATAGTTCTTTTTTTTACTATCTTTTAATACAATTTCTAATATCAATGTACATAATGAGAGCCGGCCAAACTCATACTAAATTACATATTCAGAAGGGAATAATTTAGTGGTGCAAATAAAGCCCGAGTATAAAGCCCGACCCGGGTCTGCTCAATTTTTGCCCGATTAGTCTCGGGCCTAGGTCGGATCTAAGGGTCTTACAAAGCCCCGTTTCAGCTCTCGGCCCAGCCTGCAGTATGCCCGGGCGTAACGTCATGCACCAGGCGGCCTAGGACCGGGCCTGGCCATCTTGGCGGGCCAACTTACTGTTGACCAGCCAGCTATTTGTTGGTGCTTGGGCCTGCATCAGAAGGCATATACAAGCAGCAAGTATAGATCTAGTATAGGCCTTATTTTATGATTTTATTAGTTTGGCCTCTATATTAATGAAAGTTTATTTTATTTTATTTTTTTGATGGAGGTGAATGTTCATTACTCTCACTCTTAGTCCCCAAAGGCCCACACTATGTGCAATTACATTCTAATCTTCATGCTCCACTCTTTAGTCTCCATTGTCGAGCCTCTTTCTTCGCTCTCGTCGATGGCTTTTCACAATGATGGGATCGCTCCTTGAGATACAAATTCATATATCGAAATTGTGGATCAGAAGCATCATGCATTAATGTTGGAATACTTCGACAAAATTCATGTCATTAAAGATCTAAAGGCTGAATGCTGACATTGTGTAAAATTACTCACAACAAAAGACAACACATATTGATGTGGTATTTGAAATCTTGTTTGGATAAGCAAATGTCATAGTCAAAACAAAACTCTAAACGAAACTAAACTATTCCATTCTCTATGCTCAGTCTCTATAATTTTGGAGTTCAAGGCCCTCCCATGCCCCCTTTGATTTCCCCTCTCCCCTTCACCAGGTTTGCTTACCTTTTGATCCTTGGCGACACTCTTGGTTCTTTGGACGGGTTGCATCCTAGGCAATCACTAATGACAACGGAGCCCCTCCTCTCCTGGCCATCGGGATTTCCCCCTAACAAATCTATTTTAGATCAAACGATACGGTATTCCAATGGCTCATTAACTTCGCCTCCTTGCATGAATCTTCATATTTTGGTGTGCATGCTTACGGCTCTGACGACACCCCTTACTTTTCTTCTTTGGTGTTGATCCCCTATACCTATTTGATCTCCTAGACACCTGATTCACTATAGCTCTATCACGACCACTCTGTAATTCCCCTAACGATAGGTTTTCCTCACTCCTAAAGTCCTTATAATACTCCCTCTAATGGAGTTTCCACTTCAAGAAAATAGAATTTGGAGTTGCACTTAACATGGTCCCTACAACACCCACCATTGTCACTAGTATTCAAGCCAACCGGAATCCACGAGCAACCTCTTATGTGACGTTAGTTGTCGCCAAGGTTGTCAGGATCGCGATCCAGATCATATGATCTTACGATTCTACGATCCAAATTTTATAAACCGATCCTGATTTTGTAAAGCGATCCTCGATCCGACCATACTATCAGATCCGATCCTGCTTTAAAATGATTTTATCTAGGATCTCGATCCTGACAACCTTGGTTGTCGCCCCTACCCACAACTAAATGCACTGAAGCTATTTGTGTCTCTCTCTCTCTTGCAAAAGCCCTCAGATTCATCTGACACCTTCCACATGTTAGAGAGAGTACCATGATTGATAATGCACCCACATTGAAAGTGTGTAATTGTAATTGAGAATTACTCTAGGGGGTGAATAGAAATATACATTTTTTTAACTCAATAAATTACATAATATGTCACAGAGTATATATATAGAATAAAAATTATGTAGCAAATAAATTTAAGTTATAAAGCAATCATCCAGACGACAAGAAATTTTTATAAAGGTTCATCAAAATCTGGGTTCGTATGTCCTCTCTTATACTCCTTGGTAGGAAATTACTAAACAATGTTAAGTCTTTTGATAAGGAGATATTTAAAATCATAACTGAATTTTTTTATAAGGATATTCTTAGAACTATTTAGCCTTTTGGTAAGAAGACTCTTAGAACAACTGAATCCTTTTGAGAGAGATTCTTAAAACTCTGCACTGAATCCTTTTGAGAGAGATTTTAAAACTCTGCACTGAATCCTTTTGAGAGAGATTTTAAAACTCTGCACTGAATCCTTTTGAGAGAGACTCTTAAAGCTCTTTTGGGATAAATGGATGCAGCAAACTTTTTCACAATAAGATTCTTTCATTGATAGGCTCTAAATGAATCTTTGAATATGATAATCTATTTAGTTACTGATTTGTCTTTGATCGACTTTTCTTGAAGAGGAGATAGAAAACCAATCAATATCTTCATTTATGTTCTTGGGGTTAGTAGCATCAACAACCATTTTCAAGTCGAGAGATAAGAAAGAGAGAAATAATTAGACTCAGGGTGAAGATGAGTCTTTCTGAGATTGTGAGAGAGAAGAATTCACAATCTTTATTTTTCCTTCATTAGTATTCTCTCAGTTGAATTTTTTTTATATATAGAGATGCAAACTATTTGAATATTTTTCTTTCGTCTTCTGATTCAATATACTTTCTTTATTTAATTGGTGCATCAATGTCTTGATTTGAATTGCAATCATGACTTGAATCTACTCAATTGCCTTAAACTAACATCCATTTAGAATTCAACTTAAGCTTAAGAAAACATTGATCACTTCTTGACGTTCATCAATTTTTAAGTTATTAGGAATTGTCGTAAGCCGAGGTTTGAACTTTGACTTCTTCTTTACACTATATAGAAATCGATGCAAGCAATATTGGCTCTTCAATGTACGTCAATAACTTCTCGACGTACAAGGCTTTCTTTCGACGTTTTTTCTTTGTATTTTTATATCTTCATTTTCTGTCATCTTTTTTGTCTTGCATTTCATTTCCAATTTTTCTATACATTTATAAGGCATTCTTAAATCACTTATTTAATTTGATATATCAAATCAAAAGATTCTTCTCAACAACATCCTTCTATTTGGTATAACAGATTTTTATAATTTAATAAGTGATTTTACATGAAAAAAGAAAAAAAATCATAATAAGAAAATTTACAGTGTAAGAAGAACAAAAAAAACATACATTCATCGTTTAAAGCATACTCTTGTACCATCTTTCTTTTATCTCTATATGGCAGAACCTTTACAATCACTTTTAGTGTTTCCCTAGTTAAGCTCTTCTGCAATAACTTTTACCAAAAAATCATAAAAATTAAAGAGCATATTTTCTCTTATCTTTAGCATGTACATTGTGAACTTTTTTTTGGCTTTACCAGGATTTTCTATTAGACATTTCATTATTGTCAATAATCTCATGAACTCTTCAAGAGTAAAACCATATACTTTTGCTAAAGTTAAACTTCCTTTTTTTCTAATTCTCCAACCATCCTGATGATCATTGTTACCCAAATATCTACTTTCACGACATACTTGCCTTTGATAATTTTTATTCTATCTTTATTCAACTGAGAAAGTGTTTTTTTAATCTTATACTCTGATGCATGAACCAATAAGGAGAATATTAAGTCCATTTATAGACATGGTCATATTTTCTCTATCTATTTTGAATTTGTCTTATGCTCATATAAGCATTATCAAACAATAAAAGAGTTTAAATATCAAAAACAAAAAGAGTAGATGATTTTTTTCCTTTAACTAGATTCTCCAAACTTAAATTGACTGTGTAAACCAAAAATTTTGGATTTAAAACAAAGACTTGTGTCTTTGGCTCATATATATTTAATGCTTCATAGTCAGGAGAGCAACTTTTATTTTCGAAATTTCTCCTCATGGATCTTGTAGATATTTTGGAAAGTTGAGTAATGAGATTATAAACTATTGAGAGACTATTTTTTTCAGCTAAATTAGCCCCAGTACTAAGTTATTTCTCTGCGTGAACTGTTGAATCCTTAGAAGATTCCATAACTATATTGCCAACAATTTTGTTCTGGCCAATCCGATGAGCATAAAAGACAAATTCATCATTGTGTGAGAGGGAATTTTCAACGTAGGAGTAGAGGTATCATCATTACACACATGTATATCCATATTTGTAATAGTTAAATTATCAACTACTTGTTCTATATTTCTCATAGCTTAATCATAATTAGTTTCATCTACATGAACATCATTCTTATCAAAAGTGATGATACTAGGGGGTCTGCTGATTGGACAGACATTCTCCTCCCTTCTTAATATATTCTATAAGAGAAATAAAAAATTCCCTTGTAATAAAAGGTTGAAAAGCATGCACAGGGAGTATGTTTATCTTGTTGGCTAACATATCAACCTTATATTCCAGGGAATCACAATGAGAAGAAAATCGCTGGGAGAGAGAATTTAACCTTAATATTATAGTGGAAGAAGTGGAGGTAAGAAGTGAAGTCAATGTATTCATGATATTTGTGGCATCATGTGATATTATATGGATATATGAGAGAAGAATTTGCGTAGGAGTAGGAGATGATGAAGGTATATGCATAAGACTAGAACCCATGGGTGTAGAAGGAGGTGAAGAAAGTGGATGAAAATACTTTAGTAGATTAAAGGAATTCTCTGGAGCAATATATGGTACAATCTCAGGAGCAACAATCCAAAATATGAATTCTTTGGGGCCTTTGATACATTTCCTTTGGAAATGGATCTCTTCCACTTTCAAAGAGATTTATTGGCAATCTCTATCCGTAAGGAATATGAATTCCTTTGGAGGTGCACAATTTAGCATAAGACTATGCAATAACCAAACTCATTATTCCCTCGTAAATATTGCCTCCTTATTTCAGCTTGTGAATGACTAAATGAAGCATATAAATTCCTCAATTGCAGTTCTTCTATAGTATTAGACATGCCATTATCTATAATTGATCTTTGGGTATGGCGTCATATGAAGAGGTCTTATACATCAAGACCTTGCTAACCATATCGATCATGAATATGTATTCTTTAGATACCTCCATTCTCTTTATGTTGAACAGCTTCAATCCAAAATATTTTATGATGAGAAGTGCATTCTTAATATTATATTCTGATATTTTTTCATCCAATATATTTTTGTCTAGCTCAAAGGTTTTTGTGATTGTATCAGCTGAAACCCTAACCTTTATGTCTTTGATCGTCGACCAAATTTCACTCTCATTAGCCAGGCCAAGAGATTTTTGAAAGTCTCTGGGCTCTTATTCAATGATTTGAGGAACAGATAACATGTTATTCAATCCTTATGCTTTAAAGAGTGATAAAATGCTTTTGAATTTCTGATCATGTACAATCTTTGAAGGACTCAATATACATGTCAACACCACTGTAGATTTTGATTGTCATTGAAGGCATGCAGAACAAGTTAGAGAAAATAAAACAATGAGGGAAGATAAAGATGTTTAAAAAAGAGATGTGGTGCATGCTTCAAGTTCTTGTACCTTTAATATCTGTCAAAACATAAAAGTGCACATAAAATAAAAGCTGGTGTATACATGCATCTATACTCTACATTTCTCAACGGCTTAACAATCTGGTGTAAAATCAATGTTCGTCAAATAATTAATCGACGTACGTCAATTTAAGACAAGTTGTAATTTTTATTTTCATTTTAGCATGAGCTGTCCAACATTCACTACACCATATCATGCATATGGTAGCGCTCAAAAACCGCTACAATATTTGAAAAAACTGCTACTGTAGAGCTACGGTAGCGGTTGCGTGTGTGTTGCATCTGCTGCCGTGGTCGTAGGGTATGGTAGCGGTTACCCAATATATTGTGACGTCCTTACAACCGCTACTATCAGTACGTCTATTGTAGCGGTTATGATTTTCAATGGTAGCGATTGTTCCATTTTACAGCTACGGTTACGATACTCTATGGTAGCGTTTATGCTTGTATTAGACAATATTTATGATTTTCTATGGTAGCAGTTATCCTCATATATAGCAACGATTTTTATTCTCAATGACAATGATTATGATGATCAATACAAGCAGTCCGAGAATGGACCCAAAATTCAATAATATTCAATTTGGAGGCAAGTGTGCACCCAAAATTCAATTACAAACGTGATTTCACAGACAAGAGTAGTTAAAATTTCCAATGTGATTATCAATGTCATTCCCAAGCCAAAATTCAATTACATCTCGAATGAAAAATAATCCAATTAGCTATATATTATCATCAACTAGCTAGATGATAAGAAAACTTTAAACTATCCTTCTCAACCCATACATCTCGAACACTCAAATTTGTAACAAAATCCACATAATAAGAATTTTGCTACTCTTTGATCCGTCAATTTTTCCACAAAGTTTGTGGTCGGAGACCTCAACGCGACACCTCTAAGTTCTTCTTTTGAATACTTCCGGTAGACACGATCTGCTTGTCATCTTGCGCAGAAGAATGAAATTCCACCATTATCTCAACACACTCCCTGCGCGCACCATAATCAGGATTATCAATTACAAACATGTCGTCTTACCGCCGAAAAATTCAACAATAAATACCACCAAACAAGAGTTTCATACATTAGTTGCGGCTCCGAAAAACTAGTGTGATATTGCACATTACCGGCTCCAAAGAGTTCCTCTTCCAAAGTAACAAAACTATGAAATCTTGAATCAAATAAAATCATGAGAGCACATTGCCAATAGTGTTGGCCGAATACTTTTCTTCTCCTGAAAAAAAAATTCACAAGTCATTCAAATTTAGAAGGTAATTAAGATAACAATAATCTACCTACAAGTCATTCAAATTTACCACAACCAAGAATTAATATACAAGCTGATCTCTAAAAACATTACATAAATTGACAGGTACAATTTTAGTATGCTAGTGGTCTACTATATAGAAGAGAGCATTTATCATTTTCAAAAAAAAACTTCAGATTCAGATATCATGAGATACAAATGAAGAAATAAGGGTTAAACAATAATTAGCAAATTTTGAAAAACCTTAAGATCATATTATGAATTATGAAGTAAAATTGGGTATATTGAGTTCACTTTGGCTCCGTAGATGAGTGGTTATACAATATTGAATTAAAACTAAAGTGACTAAATATATTTCTCTTGCTGCTGATTTCTCAGAAGTGCACTACAGATGCATCATCTAATTCACATTGTCTAAATATTCTTATATGAAAACCTAAAATCTAGATCGTCAACTTCGTTTTCTTTCTCAACAAGACCTATGATTTCAATTAGAGATGAATACTCACGGGGGAGAATCTTTTCCGCAAAATAAAGAGGGAGAGAATAATTACCTCCGTCTCTGAACAGTATGAGAAATGTACTCCAGCAGCTGAACAACTAATCACCAGCGCACTCTCCCGCGTCGTGCTCCCATCGGACACCAAAATCTGGAATCGTGAGAAACTTACTAGACTAGGATTTCGGAGAACAGTGGAGTGGCATTAGGTGGAAAAAGGGTGGCGTCGGTGGGGGAGGAAGAGAAATAGGGGTCGCCGAGGACTAACAGAGGTGGAGGGCGGCGTCGAGCGGCGAAAGGGCAGTGTCGGGGTGAACAAGCATATTTTAGAGGCTGTATCCCTCGGCTCAGTGGATCAGCTAGTCCACAATTTAAAACTATATTTTTACGCAGCGGAAAAATACTTTAGTTACATTACTTTGACATCCTAAGAGGGTGCATAAGTGTCCCCAGAGGACAACTTATACTATGCATACCCTACATTTATTTTATACCATATATATATGAAAATAAACTTTTACGTCGTTTGGAAAGTAGTGTGGTGTTTTATAAAGCATGCTGATCATGAGATAAATATATTAGTGCTTTTAGGTTTAAAAGTAACAAGCAACCTAACATAAATATTCCCAAGATCAAGTTGAATAAACTCCAAAACAGGAAATCTAGCAGTATAAGCAAAGTACAAAGCATCTAAAAGAGAACCACCAGTGGACGTCAACAACTGACACGAACTCCCTGGTGAGTAGGCATATCTGTACTACAAGTCTAGAGAAACTACCTCACAAGAGTGGGGAAGAGAAAATCACAGCAGCAGCTAAAGCACTAGCAAGCTCCAGAAGAAACCTAGCCGCACAGTCGGCTATAAACCTGAACCTGAGGTATTCAGAAAAAGAAGAACACCTCGGCAAAATAATTTATCAATAGGAAAATGAGACAATAGTATAAAGAAGAAGTAAAACAGGTAAGGACAAGGTAAACAGGTAAAGGAAAAATACTCGCCAAAAGTGAGTAAAAAGGGGTGCACCAAGTGCACGGATGAAGTCAAGCTTCAAAAATCTCTGCAAGAAGGATTAACAAAATAAATAAATCCTAACATAGAGCTAGAGCAGAAAGAATCACCTAATACTGGAGATGGACAAAATCATCAACAAGGGGCCTAGGCTGGTGGCAACATGTCCAACCAAGTCTATCAGGCCAAAATATCTTCAAGGTGTGGTGGTGGCATCAGTCCAACTCAGCCAAACAACCCATATTGTCTTAGTAAGACAAGAAGTAAAACAAGGGTGGCGGCATCGGTCCGACCCACCTTAAAATCACATCCTACTCCAGCACTAAGTGACTCGGGAAAACCCTTATTGGTAGTTCCATGAACCACCAAGAAGTCAACACAACCCTATTCCAACTAGAGCAACCCACCTAAGAACCCTAAGTACAAACCGACGGACTAAACGTCTAGTCGCCCAAATTAGTGGTTTGACTTAAATGAATTGAAAGCAGAACGATACCATAATTATGCAAGTAGTTAGACACTCAACTAAACATGTACCATTAGTTGGTCACCATAAAAAAAATAGGTTAGCCACCGAAACATGCACGATTAATTTGATACCAAACATAACGATTAATTTGACGCAAACATAAATAATTAACTTCATAATAAAACGAGTTGGTCTTGGTTCACACCCAAGAAAAAGAACCACAAGCTATAAATTAAATTGAAATGGGCAAGATTCTAACAAGTGAGCACGACCGAAATTATTGAACAAATGAACAAGTTCTAACAACCATAATTTCCAACCATTGGACATGTTATAACAGCAATTATTGAACAAGTTCTAACAACACAAAAGAAAGAACAACAACCTAATGATTCAATTCGGCCGCTAATTTAGCAAGCAAGAGATTTTGAACAAAACCAAGATACAACCCCTAACGGAATCCGGGCACGACACAAAGTCCCCAAAAAATACAACATTTAAACTAATAACTCATTTGGTACAAAATCCGATCTAACACTCCTAACCATGAAACCGCAACCTAAAGCAATGAGGATTAGCACCCAAAATTTCGGGTGAGCAAAGAAAAACTAGTTGAGTAGATCTGAAATCAAGCAAACAAAATCAAGAGCACTATATTGAAATCACTTTGACAAGGGCGAATGACGCACTTGCCTAGGTTTTTAGAAGGATTTCGGCCGACAACGCTCTTCCCAACAGGACCGGCCACAAGCAACCACCTAAGAAAACCTGGACAAAAACAAATCTGGGCGATTTTAGCTTGGGAGAAGGCGGGCTCACAGCTCTCGGTTCAGAAAAAGCACGGTGGAATCCCAAAAAAAATGCCTTGGAGCGAAGGTCTAGCCTAGAGGAGCTCGGATCCGGCCTCAAACTGGCGCCCCGACCTAATCTGGGCAGGGAGACGGCGGTCGGAGGGCCTCTTCGTTCCGCCTGTTCCGCTCGATCCGCAAGGGGAAGCCGCCGGGTTTGGGAAAAAAGGGAAAACCTAAACCTAAGGCAACATCTTTTATAAGACCACCTAATAAATAAACACATAAATCTCAATCCTATTAACTAATGAAGTATTAATTAAGTATATACTTAAACCCATACAAATATATCCACACACCTATAAATATATTTATACACTATACACATATACGCATAGCCACGCACCTGTAATTTTATAAAGCTTCGCGCGCACGTGCACGCATGCATTTATGCACAGGCACGCCTAAATCACTCACCAAACCAAAATGCGTAAATATATACATACGCTTATATAAAAAAAAGACTACCCGCTAACAAGCAATCGTCGAAACGACGCTAAAATAAATGATCTCGGGTTTCGACCAAACTCGCACCGTAGCTAAAAACTCGGGCTTCAAAAACAACGGCGAAGTCGAAAACAACCTTCGACGATCAAACACTCGGGCTAACACCTCCCGAGGCCAAAGCACAAGCATTCCCTGAGAGGCTCAGCCGAGTCTCCAAAACAGACGCCGGCTAGCTGGGGAACCCTGCAAACAGGCTACGACCACTAAGAACACCTAATGAGGTACTCAAACAATGACACAAGCCGGAAATACGTCAACGTAACGCCAAAAGAATAATAAATAAATGCTGAAAAACTGGGGGCGTTACAGAAGAAATCCCGTATTTAGGGCTTGAGCGCGTGCCGAGGAGGTTAAGAGCGCGATACGCTATGCGCAGGTTCACCTGCTTAGTTATAATTTTTGTTTTTTTGTGAATATTACTTTTGGTCACTAAATAGAATTTTAGTGACTAAATAGAATTTGGTTACTAAAAATAATTTTTAGGGACGAAATATTATTTTGGTTATTACAAAAATATATATATATTGTGATCAAATATTTATTTTAGTCACTAATTAATTGAAAATTATCTTTTATTGACTAGCCTCTAATTTCGTCACAAAAGTATATTCTTAGTGACAAAAAATATTTCGTCACAGATATTTCGTCAGTAAAAGCTAGTTTTCTTGTAGTGTATGATCATGCTTGCGAAGGCGATGTCGTCGAAGACGTGGATTCCGGCTCTGATGGCGGCGAAGGCGTGGATTCCGGTTGCAACAAATGCGATCGAGTGGATTCTAGAGCAACGGGAGGAGCTGGTCGACACTGATTGAGTTCTGGGAGGAAGAATCGAAGGGGGCACGGGTGTGGTACTCTGTGTGGGCTTCAATTGCGGCGAGGGGAAGGTTTAACTCTTAGGGTTTATTTGGGCGCGGGAAAGCAAGATAGGCAGGATTAAAATGTGAAAAGCAGCGCGAGGATAGATTATAGGCCGAAAATTTTGGGGAAGTATGGGGGAAAATTTTGGGGAAAAATTAGATTGTGGTAGTGTTTATAATATATAGTAGCGGTTGTAAACGCGACCATAAATTGTTATTGGTAGCGTTTTTGTAACCGCGATAAAATAACTGATACTGTAGGTATGATATGTTATAGTGACGTTTATTTATCTATAATTGCGGTTCTAAACGCTACCATAAATATTTTTTTGTAGCGTTTACTTAACCGCTAATAATTACTTGCTACCATATGCATGATATGGTGTAGTGATTCCTAAGGCACGAAGGAAATGAGTATGCTTCGTTTCATCAAGAGGTTTTATAAGATATCAGTGTTTTGATATCCAGTAAGGAAGTTTTTTCCTATCTTCATATTATCTTTAATGAAATGATGCATTATTTCAATATTCTTAATTCTACTATGCAACACATGATTAGATGTAATAGAATTTGTACTTTTGATGTCACAAATGATATGCATGTTGGAAAATTTAAACTCATAGTTAAGCAATTGATTTTGTATTCATATAAGCTGTGAACAGTAACTCTCAATTGAGATGTATTCAACTTCATCTATGGATGTAGACACAGTTGTTTGCTTTTTTGTTGAACTCAGAAATAAGTCTCCCACCCAGAATCGGCAAGTTCCTGATGCACTTTTTTGTTTAACCAGTAACCTGCATAATCAGCATTTGTAAGTCTCGCTAGTTCAAAGCCTAATTCTACAGGATACTATAAGCCAAGCATGGGTGTCCCATTAAAATACATCAGAATCCTTTTAACATGGGACAAGTGAAATTCTTTTGGAGTTACTAGATATCTAGCATATACACAAGTTGCAAACAGGATATCAGATCCACTGGCTTTAAAATATCAAAGTGAACCAATTATAGCTCTATAGATCTCTTAATCCCCTATGGCTGCAGTGAACCAATTTAACATGTATGACCCAAGGAAGGTCCATATGGATGCAATGTACCATATTCTTTGATGCTTAAAGAATTCTGTTGGAAAGGGGCAGATGTTCAAAAGAAATGGGCATGTGAAGATTGATGGCCACTTTGACTCTGATTGGGCAAGCTGTACAGATGATGGGACCTTAGTCTATTGCATAGTAGTAGGAGGCAACTTGGTTTCCTGGAGGAGTAAGAAATGGTCAATGGTTGCCAGATCAACAACAAATGCAGAGTATAGAGTCATGACATTGAGGGTTGCAGAGCTCCTGTGGTTGAAGAGCATGTTGGCGGTGTTGAAGATGGATCGAGGAGATAAGCTTAAGTTGTGGTGCGACACTCAGTCTGCCATCAATATTGCAAATAATCCAGTCCAATATGATAGAACCAAACATATCGAGATTGATAAGCCCTTCATAAAGGAGAAGTTGGATTGTGGGCTATTGGGGTTGAGCCATGTCTCGACTAAGGGTCATGCAACAGATTGCTTGATCAAGGGACTCAGTTTAGAGGATATGATTAGGGGATATGATAAGATGAGCTTAGTGAACATCTTTCATCAATTTTGAAGAGTATTGTTATATTATTATGTGTAGGCAATACACACACACACACATAGTCATGTCATTATCTAATTAATCAAGTCCTTTATGTCCCTCCATATCCCGCAACTCAACTCCCTTATTGCTTCTAGTGCCCAAGATTTCCTCTACAAACTTGTAGCTAAGTCAATAGCCCTTGATACCTTGGATAACTACCCACGAATAATTTTCAGAACAAATTTCAGCGACGATATGACCCATCAGTCCACCCACATCCTTTTCTCAACCTTGCTGCCCCTCCAACACCACAACAACCCCAGTGACCCTGGAGACCCTCAAACTCTATAGGAATCCTAATCAGAAGTGAAAATTCACTACAAAATAGAGTAAATTCTTTGTCCAACAACAAATATGCCTCTTTCCACTTTCATTAACTCATATAACTTATGTTGGTTCTTGCTTGAAATCATTATTACTCATTGTTGTATATTTGGTGAATACCCATGTTTGTAATATTATTTCTTACGCAATCACCCATGAATTAATTATTTTGGGATATTGTTTCTTGCGCAATTGCCTACAAAATATTTTTTTGCAGGATTTATTCCTTTAAATTTAATTAAAGCAATCATAAGTCATAACTCTAATTTGACTTGAGCTCGATTGTTTATCTAATGTTTTAATCACAATCGTGATTGTTTGTGAACCTATTTAATAACGTCAACATTTATTATCCATTAATCATCAGACAATTGCTGCCAATTTCACCATTTTAGATTCCACCCATGACACTACATTGGCACTAAAATCCTCTTAACACACGAACACGTGATGAAATAGAGCTGTCTGCCCTTAGTCATCTAATCAAGAATGAAAGGCATTAGCCACTTGCCAAGCTAGCATTGGTCGTGCTTCGCTCACGCCTACTTCGTAGTGTTAGATTAGATGAATCTTTCCAATCTATCACATTTTTCGCCTCTCTTCCTATATGCTCACCTACTTATGTCCTTTGAGTCATTAATGTCACTCAACACAATTGCACCTCCATTACCACCTTATCCTACACTATTAACATACTATACTTTTATAATAGAAACTATAGTAATGAAAGTAACAACTACTACTCTCAAGCCTTTATCCTACTATAATGGGGTCGACTATATGGATCCTTTGTCGCCATTTTGCCCTATCTTTTGTCATAATCTCACTAATGCCTAAGTATATCATGTCTTACCTTATAGTTTCATTCCAACTCTTTATTGGTCTACCCCTCCCTCGTTTAACATGCCTAGTGACTAGACTCTCACAACGCCTAACATGTGCATCTAATGGTTTCCTTTGTATGTGTCCAAACCATCTTCGTCGAGCTTCATGAATCTTCTCTGCAATTGGAGCTAGTCTTATCTTATCCCTGATACATTCATTCCTAATTTTATCCAGTCTCGTGTGTCCACATATGTAACGCCCCCGATTTTTCGATATTTGGTTTAATTCGTTATCTGGCGTGTTTATGACGTCAGGGTGTTACGTTGACACGTTTTCGGCATTTGTCGTTGTTAGAGCGTGGTTTTAACTCTTAGGTTTTCTGTGTGTGTGGCTGGGTTTAGCCTGTTTGCAAGGTTTCCTAGTGAGCCGGGTCAGTTTTGGTGACTCGGTGGAGCGTCTTTGGGAATGCTTGTGTTTTGGATTCGAAAGGTGTTTACCTGAGTTTGGTTCATCGAATCTTAATTTCGACTGCACCGTTGGGTTCGTCGCATCGGTTTTTAGCTACGATGTGATTTTCGTTAAATTTCGGGTAAGTTTGGTTTTGGGTCGTTTTGACGTTTTATTTAATTAATTATGATATTCTATATTAAAATAATCAGATAAAGTAGTATAAATAGAAACCCATCGCTTCAAACCCTATTCACTTGTCTCCCTCATGAAACCGTCGGCTTGTTGCGGAATAACGAGAGCGACGAACTTCCCTAAGCTTTTGACCGCCGATTTCTGGAGTTTTGGTGCTCGATTTCTTCTTTGGAGAGTGGATCCGAGTAGATCTCGCCAAGATCTACATTTCTACGGTAAGCTTTTTCAGTTTCTTGGATTTTTAGAGGTCTAGGTATGCGATTTTGACCCTTTTTCATTCTGAAATGTTTCAGGAAGTTTTGCTTAGGTGTTGTTGCGGCCAGATCTTTGAGGAGGAGCGTTTACGTGGCTGGTTTCGGCGATTTGAGGCAAGTGGTGACTTCTTCCCCATGCCAAGCTTGTCTTTTCCTTGTATATTTTCCATAATGTTCTTCCCTTGTAGTAGTTTTGGGATTAGTGTTAGATCAAGCCTTTTTGCCGATCAGCTTTATGGTGTCATTTGTCCGGCCAAGTTCAAACAAGTAAATGACTCATTATTCTAGTTTCATTGTGTAGTTGTCGGTTTGGAGAGGTCAGAGTTCGTCGAATAGAAGCTAAATCATCGAACTCAGTTCGTCGAATTGAGCCAGTTCATCGAATAAAGCAGATTCGCTAAGTGCAACCCTATGCGTTGAGTATAGCCCTTATGCGTTGAGTGTAGTCATAACACTGAATCCAGTTTCAATCCTAAGTCCAAAAGCGTTGAGTGCACTCAACGCCTTGCTGTGAGGTCTGCGACGCTAAGTGTAAAAACGTTGAGTGCGTTGAGTGCACTCAACGCGACGTTGAGTGCACTCAACGCGACGTTGAGTGTGTTGCATACACTCAACGCCATCAGAATTTGACGCTAAGACAGAAGGTGTTGAGTGTGCTGCATACACTCAATGCAGCGTTGAGTGTGCTGCATACACTCAATGCCATCAGAATTTGACGCTAAGTCAGAAGGCGTTGAGTGTGCTGCATACACTCAACACGGCGTTGAGTGTGCTGCATACACTCAACGCCATCAGAATTTGACGCCTTCTTGAGTGTGCTGCATACACTCAATGCGGCGTTGAGTATGCTGTATACACTCGACTCCATCAAGAAATCTTAGAGTCTAAGTGTAAAAGCGTTGACAATGTTGAGTGAGCTGAACTCACTCAACGTCGTCGCGCTGTGTTTAAGCGTTGAGTGAGCTGAACTCACTCAACGCCATCGTCTATTCTTATTGTTGTGTTTAAGCGTTGAGTGTGTTGTGTTATGGCATCGAGTGCATCGACTGCACTCGACACGGCGTCGAGTGTACTCGACGCTTTTCCTTAGATTTGAGCCCTTTCACAGATTGGACGTATTTCCTATAGTAACATGGTTTTTCTAAGTTAGAATCGTCGTGTTTAGGTTGAATTCGTCCTATTTGTGTTCTGTGGGTGTTTAAATATAAGGTTTGATTTGGTTGGTTTAATTTCATGAATCATACACTCGGGCATGTTTGGGTCTCGTTTTTGGGCTGTTGGGTCGTGTTGGATCAGATGGCCACCACCACAGTCTCGTTTTTGAGACATTTGGGTCTGTTGGCTCGGGTTTGATCGGTTTGGTCCCGACTAAAATTTGGTTGCGTTACGGTGTTAATGATTCACGTGTTTACTGAGCCTTTGCCCCGTTTTTATTTCCTATGAATTAAACTTATGCTACTTCTGCCTTTTCTCGTAGATTATTTTCGGAGTATAACTCCGTTCGCACTTGGTGCAAATTTCTTTACCCTTTAACTTTATAAGTTAACTCTTCATTCTAAATCTCTAGTTAGTTTGTTGTGTTTTCTTTTGACAGCTATTCAGTTTTGGGAATAATAATCGTGATACTCCTTGTTTACTGACAGTTTTGTTTGCCACTTGTATTTTTCTTGTTGAGACGTTCTTTCTTTGAATGTCTCAGGTTCTGACTAGTAGCCGGTTGCGCGGCTAGGTTTGGTGTTTGCTTGTGGACTGCAGTGTTGCAGAGGTTTCCACTACCTTGAGAGGTAGTTCCTTGTTGTTTTCTTTTTAGTACAGACACTCATACTAACCAGTGGGTTCGTGTCAGTTTGTTGATACTCACTGGTGGTTTTCTTTTAAATTGCTGAATACTCTGCTAAGCTGCTAGTTTTACCTTTTGTGGTTGTTTTTACTTGCTCTCTGAGAATGTTTTATGCTAGGTTGCATGTTAGGTATTTTCATTTATAAAAGCATTACTACTTGTACTTCATACATCTCATATTTCTAAAATTAAAATACTATTTTCTAGCTAACGTAAAAACTATTTTTATACTTATAATAAATCTAGAGTTTTGCTTACCATGAGTTGTCCTTTGGGGATGTTTATACTTATGTAGGGTGTTAATCAACATAACCAAAGTATTTTCCGCAGCGTATAACTATACTTTTACTTGTGGACTAGTTGATCCACTGTGCCGAGGGATACGACCATCCAATTTAAACTGGTTTTTACTTAAGAACTTATGAATTTCATATAAATTGTAGAGTTTAGGGTTTTGCCCGAGCGCCTGCAGTTATCCCCTGCACGACGTGACATCACGGTGCGTATTTTCTCTTGCTTTGATGTAACTTAAATGTTGAGAAAATGCGGGTTGTGACAGTTGGTATCAGAGGGAGGTTGCTTTGACAATTGGTCGAGCAACTTTCTTTTGTTAGTGTTAGTTGTCTCGTGTCATTTCATACACACATCGATGTGTCATCAGTACGTCTTGGCTGAAGCATGAACAATACACTCATAGCATGATAAGAAGTATACAAGGCATATTATGTAGTATGAGATGCATTATATGTGTTTGTATATGGATCCACCATAGGTGGCAACATGTAACAGTTATGTAGTATGAGATGCATAACCATCATCATATGAGTGTCTATTAGCACGTTTTACTTTTTTGTTACATGCGATATTATGTAATATGAGATGCATAATATTTCATGTGTACGCCGCCCATAACATGCATTAAGGCATTTTTAGAATGCATAGCACATCATGCATATCATAATATAGCATTTGCACACGTGCCAAGCTAAAAATTTATATGATGACATATGTACAAACATTGTTTTGAGTCAAAATAATACAAATTCATGCATTCATGGACTTTGCACAAGAATTAATAGGATGATGGTATATCATCCTAAGTTTAAGCATTTTATCATTTATAAAATTCTCAGAGCAAGTATTTATGTATGTTTTGTCTGTACTAGGTTGTTTAATTCTAGCGGTTAAGCTAGGTTTTGACTAGTTACTTGTTGTAATTATTAGAATATCGAGACGTCCTTCGACGAGGTCGACTCCCCAGTTAGAGGGCGAGTCGTCTGGTGCTCAAAACGAGGTTGTGATTGAAGGATTGCGATAGAGCAATGAAGCTTTGTCTAGGCAAATATTAGAGATGCAGTCGCAGATCCAAGCCTTGTTGACTGTCACTGTAGGATAGCCACTTAGAGTTTAGGACCCAGTCGTGGGTCGAGGTGTTCCAATTCCTCCCGCTCCTCTGGTGCCCCCAGCTGTACTGCCACAAGAGATGAACTTCATCTCACACTTCCAGCGATTAGGACCCCCTACCTATGATGGTAGGGCAGACTTCATGGCTTTGGATGACTGGATTATAGCCATCGAGGAGATGTTATCTTACTCCAGAGTTTCAGCAGACCAGAGAGTAATGGTCGCTGCCTACCGGCTCAAAGGTTTGGCAAAGAGTTGGTGGCTAACGGAGAAGGAAAACTTGAAGGATTGATGTTCTTGGGAAGTCTTCAAGAAACTTTTGTTGAAGAAGTTTCTGCCGTCGGTCGAGCGAGACCGTTTGTTAAATGATTTCCTGCACTTAAAGCAGAGGCAGCTCACGGTGAGTGAGTATGAGGTGGAGTTTAGAAAGCTGAGCCGGTTTGCCCTGGATTTAGTAGTTTCTGAAGCCAGCAGAGTCAAGCGCTTTCTGGGTGGTCTGAAGAGTGACATCCAGCAATTGGCAAGTGCTTATAGATCGGAGAGTTATGCTGAAGCAGTCGAAGCAGCTCTTAAGGTTGAGGCAATTGACAATGCCAAGAACCGAGGACAACAAATGAGAAAGGATAAGAGGAAGAATGGTGAGAGTAAGAGTTCCCAAGAATCTGGTGCTTCTTCGAGGAAGAGGAGCAAAAAATATGTAGTTTCTGTGGCCGGCCAGGCCACCCGTTCGAGAAATGTTTCAAGAGGATAGGAGCTCAGAAACAGGAGCAGGTCCATGCGATCCAGGGTGCTCCTAAATGAGATTTGGTTTGTACCATGTGCAAACGAAAGGGGCGTGATGCTGCCCACTGTTGGGATAAGGTTAGAGTTTGCTTTCAGTGCGGACAAAAAGGTCACGTCAAATCAAAGTGCCCGCAGTCTCAGCCTGCGCTGCAGCCAGTTCCGCTTCGGGCCTTGCCACCGCCGCAGCCTGTAGACAAAGGGAAGGGAAAGCTGAACATGTTGTCTCTGGAGGAGGCCTAGACTTCTACTCAAGTAATTTCAGGTTAGTTTCTAACCTGTTTTTGTTTCTGTTTTAGCTTGTAGCTGTAGTTTTGATGTAGTTCGATTTGTTATGTAAGCGTTTTTATAGGAAAATTTAAAGTAAAGAACCATTGAACACATGTTCTCTTTAATTCCGGTGCGACCCACTCGTTTGTGGCTAGGGCCTTTGTCGGCGTCATCGTTTGACTCTCGATCAAGTCGGCGATGCGTTTCAAGTCAAGTTTCCTTCCAAAATTAAAAAATAAAGATATATTTAACATTTTTGAATGTTTCATAAAAAAAACTTTTCTCTTTTAATATTGTTAATATATATATATATATATATATATATATATATATATATATATATATATATATATATATTACAAAGGAATTGTTAAGAGCATCACATTTTTAGCTAGTTGCTCCGCTTTGTTAAAAGCATGACACATTTCCTCATATTGTTAAAGACACCACACATTGCTAATCGCAAATGAGATAAAGGCACTGCACATAAAATTTGAATAAAAAGATGTTTTATTGAATTACAACGTGAATATCAACAAAATAAACAAAATACTTGATGGAAAAAACTACCAAATATCACTACAAGAAAATCATGCATTACCGACGTTCTTATATACCTTTAGCGACGTTTTTCAAACTTCTTCAATGTTATGGCGACGTTTTTATAATCGCCGATGAGGCATCGCAGAACCAACTGTTGCCAATTACATCCGCGACGTTTGTTTAAATGCTGCAAACATTCGTGGACAATATTGGCCACGTTTTTTTTCTGAAAAAACTTGGCCAATTTGTTGTTCTAAATTAAAAATATATATTTATTTTATATTCCCTGCAACATCCAACAAAAAATAGAATTTTGTTTTGATTTCAAATTGAAGGCATGTGCAGCAACTATAACACATACTATAATAAAAGACTGATTTATACAAGTTATAGCAACGAAATGACAAGAAGAGACACATTTCAAGAACAAATTAATCACGATTTAATTACAACAATATCAAGAGAATACAAAGCTTGGAAGTTGAAGTAATTGCAACTACAAGTTTAATTTTTTTTTTTTAAAAAGTATACAAGTTTTTTCATCTTACCAAAGAAATTATTCTTCCAACAACATAAAACTTCCAACAAGCAATCAATACAAAAGAAAATAAACTTCTAAATTAGAAGTTACACAAATGAAATGGAACATAAAATTTTGCTACAATTTTTGACTTTTGACCACACTTTTTGTGATGAATCAGTGGCTGGGTTCAGTGATTTCTACACCTATTTGGACTCCAGGAAGTTGTGGAAGCTGAAAGTGGACTGCCGGAAGATGGAACACTGCTAATAAAGTCTTGGAGGGATGGAAACTGAGGACGGGTCAACCAGTGGTGCAGCCTACTTTGGGAAGTAGATTATTACTTTACTGCAAACATACTGAGCACGAGTCTCTTAGTGGTTGGATTTGGGTTATTAAGAGCTAAACTCTATTAAGTGAGGCGGTGGCTTAAGTGATGCGGTGATATAATTAAATGTTGATCTTTGTTCTTTTCCATTCCTCATCTCATATTTTCTCACCGTTTGGAACTTGACGGGAAGAGGAATCTAGGGCTTGTTCGCACTTTTTTTCCTCTCTATTTGCCGATTTGTTTCATCTTGCCGGAAGATCGTGACAAGTCATTGTATTGGTGGAGATTGTGCTTTTGATTGGTAGATCTCAACTCGAAACCTTTCACTATGAGCTTTACTCTTTCCTTACTCTCATCTCCTGCTTTAAAGACTATAAATGTTGATGTGATTTAGGTTTTCAAGTCCCCCACTGTTAGGGGTTTCAAATTTTTTTTTGGGATTAAGGTTTTACAATTTAATTTCTTGCATGTTGCCAGGTCTATTGGGTTTTTCCATGGTGAGGTCTTTGTGTGGAGAAATTTTAGGGATCCGTTGTTGACTGGTTGTTGAGTTGTGTGCGTGTGTTTTGGCAGGCGATTGTTGTTTTTTTTTCTAGTTCTGGCCGATCTTCTTATGTGGATGAGGTTTTTGTTGCATGGTCTTTGTGTTGGTGTTGGTGTTGTTGTTTGTCTGTATGAGCCTACCTGTATATGGTTTAACTTGGGGATTTTTATTGTCGGACAGTTTTACTGTTTGAGTATTTGATTTCATTGGCTGATTATTGTTGCTCCTCCTTCCAGTTCTTCAGTTTTATATGGGGGTTATTGCATGATTGTGATATTCCAGTCAGCATCCCATCGTTGGGCATACCTATGCTTGTATTTTATGAGGTTTAATTGTGGAATTGTAGCTCTGTTGTCCAAGTCGCAGACATGCTAATCTTAATTGCTGAACCTTGAGAATTTTGGATACTGGTGATGGCTAATTAAGTTCTATTTTATTTTGTTGCATTTGTCGTCTCACACTTTAAATTATTCCATTCCATAGATAACCCCTAAAAAGTCTAGTCAACCCTTATGTGGCAATGTCATCGCTATAGCGAGGTGCAACCCCGATATAAAGACCCCTAATGATACGATTCCTAAACAGATGTTGTGAATGATGACATCCCAACATAGAAATGACAATGACGTGGGGCTTGACACCGGAAAGGAAAAAGTAACAGTGAGATTTATCTTTTTAGTTTATTCTTTATTTTATGCATTTTCATTTACTGGCATCAAAATTGAAAATGGAAATACTATGGCATGAGGCACTATGAAGTTTTATATCACTGATAATGATGCTCGCTATTATGTATGGCCTTGACAAATACAAATAGGCGAATGAAATTCTGAGGGGATAAATCATTGAATAAACATTCTTAAGTAAATGTAAATATAGTCGACACGTGGTAATGTCAAGAGTATGACAGAGATTGAAAGTACATAAATGATTTTGACGGATGTCAAATCAGTCGTCCGAAAGGCATAAACGCGTGTTAAACGTGTAACAGTCCAAAATCGTTATATGCCATGTGACGGGTGGGGGCGTTACAAAACGTACTAATTTGGACACTAAAGCCCCTAAAGAGGTCGGACCCAAAGACTGAAAAATTGATACAGATAATGATATTACACAGATACCCTTAGCATTATCTTAAACAAGAGTAATATTTATTTAATGCTTGAAATACAAATATGGACATTAACATTATTTTATTATTTTACTATTCTCTTACAATGATAGGATGTTAATTATGACATTGATTGTTTTTCTTATGTATATGTACACAGTTTCATATATTATTTCACCATATTGCTATCGTTGTTCTTACTAATTTGCATTTTGCTATGAATAACCTTTCTGATTTTACGTACAACAGATTTAAAAAGTAAACTCTCGCTTATTCTTTATAAAAGACTAACAGTTTCTATTTGTAACATTTTTAAGCGCAGGGAAGATGCAAACTAGACAGCTCTAGTATACTGTTTGGAACATATGATGAGATTAAAAACATATAGATGTCTTTTGTGGCTCTTGGAATAGTGTTGGCTATGTATATATAAACTGATGTATCTATGGCTGTTGTATACACTACTGTAATATGAATTAGTACCGTAACACTTTAATATTGTTGTGAGACTTGTATGTATTTGACTATGTGGGATGTGGCGTTATGTATTGCTCATTGTGTTTAATGAATGTGTTAATTGCACTCTGATGATCATGAGATGATAGTATTATTTATTGTGCAGACTACATGTCGTTACATGAAGTATCTCTAAATTTTTTTTGTGTGCACCATTTTTATATCATAATACTATGATTAAAACATGATTAAACATTTATCATGATATATCTTCAGAAAAAAAATAGCATTCCCATAATCAGAGATTTGTTTTCTTATCGTCACAAATATTACCACATAATCTAGCTCTAAATGCCAACATTATAATATATACCTGACAGTTCCAATTATTCAGTAAGTTTGATTCATGAAAGAAAAGAAATCATAAGCATAACTAGATATAATTTAAAACTAGGACAAATAAACAAAAAAATCTTACCACCATGTCGTACTTGCAGGGCTTCATTGAATGGACAAAATAAGGAATATCTTTCAGACAAGCGAATAATAAATTTGTGTTCCAAGAAAAAAAAAATAGAAAAAAACTAAGTGTCAGGGAAGATCTTTAGAGAAAACCTCATTGTGCTTCAAAGCGAAACTTAATCTGCCCTGGAAATGAACGTACACTGACTCCTCTAAAATTGAAACCAAGACGATCGAGGTTATTACCTTGAAGCAATAGAGGTGAAAAAGAGAAGGATAATGGTGCTTGCATAAGTGAAAAAGAGAAGGATAATGGTGCACGTCCTTCATCGGAGATTGCGCAGAAGAGGGATCCAAGGAACAAAGCTCTCCATGGGAGGTCCTTCGCCATAGGAGAGAAGTAGGGCTTTGCATCTATCTGTTCTCGCGATGGAGAGGTGCAAATTTGAAGGGGATCGATCGAAGATGTACGTGAATGTCTGTTTCCTTCCACCGTCTGTCCAGATTATGGCATAGATAAAAAAACGGCTACAGACCGCGCCAATGCTAGTTGTATACGCATTTTTTATATTGATTTTATCTATTGAGGCGTTTATTCTTAAAAAGCGACGCCAATAATAAATCTATAACCACACTCATTTACCAGCGGTGCAAAAAGATAAATCTAACCCCACGTTTTTTAAAACGTCGCAAAAAAACGTGGCGATAGATGATATCTCTTGTAGTTTGTCCAAATCGTTGTGGTATTCATGGTCCTATAAAATTAAGGGAAGGAATTTAAAATCAACATTATAATATGTAGATTAGAAAATGTAAGTAACAAAAATTAATGATTTCTCACAAAAAAGAAAAATACTTGATACAAAAAATTATGAAGTTTCTTATTCAAATATTTGTGATCTTTATATTTATATAAAAATCAAAGTAAAAGTCAACATGCAAATTTATAAGGTTGACAATATTAATAACACAAAGTAATGTTTTCTAACCGTTATCAAAAGTCATCTAAGCCGATAACAGAAGTGCTCTTTATATTTGTCGGTGGAAGGGTAATCCGTGACATATATGTAGATGCTCACAACATTGCAAACTTCTCATGAAACCTTCTCCATTGTGAGAATAATGGTGACAATTGACAATTGTCTCTTAGAATTAACGACACAATGATTCTCATTTATTAATCCAATAGAAATTAGTTTAGGCTTCGTCGGTAGAATTGAATGCAGTGGAAGAAATGTGAAGCACTGATCACGTGACAACTAAACTACGACAACATTATAGAATGACACAATTACTAAACTCATATCAGGTTGTGACATCAATTTTTCAACTGGTGCGGGCGTAACTGTGCAATCAAGAGAATCTATAAGTTGTTGTTGTTGTTGTCTCTTGGTGTCGTACACTCCATCATATAAAGTTGTATGATTTAAAAGTTTATATTGGAGATTATTCCTTACATGTATCCAATCTTTACCTAAATTTAAACCTTGAATTATAACCCGAAATCCACAATGGCATCCCCCTGCATATCAACCACATCTATAATATGTTCAGAGAAAAGAGATGACAATTGCACATGAACACAGGTACCCATAAATAACTTGCTATCTTGTGAAGGAGTTCTTAGTTGATTGGTTGCTCTCTTTCTAGCATTCAACTTCGCACATTTTTTCACTTTTTGGATTCTGTTTGTGAACCTTTCATAGCAAGAACGTGTTCAAAATAAGAAGGATCGCATTTTGTGGATTTCCAGTCATCCCTAATTTTTTAAGACTTCTTTTTGGTCTTCCTTCTAGACGTAAAGGCACCAAAGGCTCTACTGTTTGCTTACATGAGGGATCAACAAATTCTCAAAGTTCTCTTTTTATTGCATTTTTTGTTGATAACTTGATCGACAAATCTCTTTACAATGACTTCAATTTCGTTGTTAATATCAATGTCGTCTTTGTCTTTTTGCTCTCTTTCTTGAAATGTCAATTACTTGCAATGTTCATTTAGCAACCATAGAAAGATTGATTTTGATTGTAATATATAAGGTAAAAGCTCATGGGAGCATGACAAACCCATTGTAAATCTCTTCATATGTGTACACTCTTGAGTTTGCTTAACTTGAGATCCTTTGAGCACCACTTGCTCTTCCTCTTTAATGAACTCAAATGCTTTCAAAGAACAATTCTTAAATAAATTTGTATACAAATATCAGCTAAAATCTTTATTTACTTGTATGCATCTTTGACCAAAAGACCTTTTAATAGTAAGTTGGATATTGATCACTTGATCAAACGACTTCTATATGGTAGTAAAATTGCCAATACTAACTTTAAGATTTTTTTAACATGTTATGCCCACTCTCCACCTTGTTTATAGTCATACTACTCAAATGTAGAAATTTGTCAACATATGCTTGTACAACCCCATTTTGCTGGGTAGGACCAAGATCCTCCAAGCATTAGGATTGTGCTAGTTTTGGACTTATAATTGGATCAAGTAAGAAAGCAGGAGCAAGGGCTCTCGCCGTAAGTAGGCGGGAAGGTTCTCGCCCAGGGGTTGAGTAGCGCCATTCATCGAACGCCAGTTCGTCGAGCTCAGTTCGTCGAGCCGGGCCTTCGACTTAAGGTTATGTTCGTCGAACGCAGATTTTAGGCTCAGACCATGGCAAAACCAGGGGGCGGGAAGGCTCCCGCCCTGGGCAGGATCATGGGCTCGCGCCTTAGGACGACAGAAACACATCGACCCTCGGCGTTGAGTGATGCCTCTCCACTCAACGTCCCTTTAGTCTTTTGGTTCCTGCCCGGGGTAGGCGGGAGGGCTTGCGCTCAGGGCAAGCCGGGTTCCCGCAGAGCTCGGCAGGAAGGGCTTCCGCCAGATGGGACCCAGACTTGAAATTACCTAAACACCCCTGGTCTGCATTTAGCTCCTTAGAACAACGGAGTTTGACTATTGACAGACCAACCCATGGGCATTTTGGTAATTTTAGGGCAGCAGAAGTACGCTTTTTGCAGACCAGATATTGAAAATCTATAAATAGACCCACAAGATATCTCAGAAGGTAGGATTTCCTCATACTCTCATTTTGCCTTCTAGAGCTTTCTGAGGTACTCCTAGCCCAGCAATTGGCTTTGGAGGGGAAGCGCTCAGAGAGCTCCGGGTTAGTGGAGGAACCTCCCCGCTGAGGCTTAGGGTCAGTTTCCAGTTCTTTGTGGCTAGTCTTGGGTCGAGGTTTGGGAGAAATAGGTGTCGGTCACACCCCAAGGTCCGAACTCTTGTTGATGCCAATTTTTGGCTTCAACAATGCTGAAACACAATATTACTTGTATGACTCAACTCAAGAAGTGGTCACATAACCTAATGTATCTATGTAATCAGAAGCAAAACCAACCAATAAAGTGTTGAATGTCATAGTGAAATTATTTTCCATTGATGCATCAATCAAACGTTGTCATGCACACTTAAATCGCTCAAATCCTTTACCTTTGCTGATTTTTTTTACAATTGGCCAACACATTCCTATTAATGTGTGCCTGACATAATATGTTTTTTTTGTACTTGGAAATGTAGCTTTAATAGTGTTCATTAAAGTAAGTTCCCTGTCTGTAACATGTACAATCGTTTTTTATAATGAATCAAACAATGATTGAAAACAATTAAGTGTCAATCTGTAACTACTTTTGGTTTCATCGAACATGAAACAAAACATGAAAAATTGATTGATATGTTGAAGTAATTCCAACAATACATAATAATGGCATGCGATGCTTATTTGTTTTGTATGTGCAATCAAGTTGGAAAACTGTGGGAAGCATGTTACTCAATTTGATGGATACGGGAAGAGCAACAAACAGTCTCTGCACACGAACGATACTATCAACAACCACGTTGAAGCTCACATAACTCTACTCTTATATAGGAATTGTACTGGTGTACCTCCAACTAATTCCTTGTGAAATCAGACTCGCTTATTATAAATAGTTCTCATGACTGTTTTGTTCATATAATTATTTATTTTAACCGCGACTAAAACATTTCTTGGTTTCACTTCTGAAGCATACATATCTTCCACCATCTTTGCTTCATCCTCATTCAATCGTTCAGCATATCCGTGCACTTACAAGCGAACAAGCTCATGATTATGCAACTTGTAGATAACAATTAGCTTCTACATACTACATGTGCTACTTTTTTCCAAAAATAAAAACAGGTAACCACATCTTTTACTTGATGATTTCCTAATATCATTCTTTATGAAATCCTTCTTATTCTGATTGTCTCAAGGATGGCCACCTCTATCACACCCTAAGAGAACACGGGGTTGAGCCGTCCGAGCTATCTGAACGTGTAATGGTGATAACAAATCTCAAACTTCTTGTGCTTTTCTGACCCCACTCAATTAATGCTTCTTTTGTTGAAAATACTTGATCTGTTGCAAAGTTGGAACCCACGTCCACTTCAATTAATTTGGGAGTCTCATCATAAGGGTGATTTCAAGGGGAATATTCATATTTTTATCCTCCATATTGCAAACAAATGCATTCATCCACTCAAATATGCAACACAATGATCTTGATTTTTTTTTTGAAATAACAACCATTCAACCATTCAACATAATGAAAAAGAACATTAAACTATTTAATAATAAAAAGGAACAATAAAAAAGGAAATCAAAAATATAATACTTTAGGGTTGAGAAGGAACTCAACACAATGATCTTCAACAAAGAGGAGGAATCAACTGACTGTAGAGTATACCCTAGGAAAATCAAAGGAGGAGGAAAACCAAGAGTAAAATGGGTTAATAATAAGAAACCCTAGGTCACAGTAAATGAAACCCTAGGTTGCAATAAACAAAACCCTAGATCACTTACCGGGCGGTTGAAAATCAGGCGAGAAGGCGGGCGATGGAGGAGCGGGGTCGGAAGGAGGAGCACCGTCGGGTTGCGGTGCTCTTGGCGGGCGTCAGCGACGGGAGGAAGGGCGACGTCGGGAGGAGGAGGGGAGTCGGGGTTCAGGAAGTCGCCAAAAGGGGTCGCGAGATTAGGGGGCATGCGAATTAGGTGAGTGCGAGTAGGGTTTTTAGAAAGGAGATTTTAAGTACCAAAAGTACCTAAATGCGGTGCCCTTAACCATTATGATTAACAATCGTGCAACTTGCACCACAATCATTTGCAATTTTTTAAAATTCATTTTTATTCGGACCAGAAAAATCTGCGGAGCAGATATCTTTACACTCAGTTGAAAACTTTTGCTATAATATATATATATATATACATATATATCTACGAGTGATAGATACAGGGCTCCGTCCCTACGACAAATCAAAATAGTATCACGACCACGATAGACTCAGAGCTTCTTTCAAATTATTTAATGCAGCTTAAAATAAACATAATATCAATTAATTGATTCGATCAACAAGTTGTTACACACTTATTGCAACCAACTCAACCCTCCTGATAGACTGGACTAAACTAGGTCACCTTAGCCCGTGGAACGGTCAATCACGCACACAGTCACACAATAAGTAGAGTATGACACAAAGCGATTTTGATGCGGAAAAACCTCTCGACTGGGCAAAAAACTATGTGACCGGAACGGTGCCGGTCAAACTTCACTATTGGTTGCGGTTTACAGGTTGTTGGTGGAATCGAGGGCGATCAGTCGCACTTTGTTACAACTTTGATATGAGAGAGATTGCAAGTGCGCTTGGCGGGCGGCAAACAGCCTCACACGAAGCTCAGTTTCTGTCACTTTAGGGTGGAGACGAGCATTCCCGAACACTACTTGACTGGCAAACTTTGTGGCCTAACACGTAGAGAAGCGTTGGTGTGAACTTGAAGTGCGCCACACGCGTAGGAGACTTCATAGAGCGGCGAACATAATGTCTTCTTCTCTGGAGGGTCGTAGACTTAGGCGAATTTTTGGGTGGCTCAACGGGAGGAGGAGGCTCGTAGGAGGATTTTGGCAGAGTTCCGATCTGAGTAGGAGCAGAAGTTAGAAATGAGGGGGGGGGGGGGGTCTGGGATCTTATTTATAGGCCCCAACGGTGGTTATAGTGGTTGCGCGGCTGTCCGCACATAGTAACCATCAAAATCATTAATTGTTACCGCATTTAACATAGTTTTAAGTATGAATTATTTTCATAATATTTGTTATATGCAGACCATTAATTAAATAAATAATATTTCTCACTAACCATGGTGGTTAGGGGGTGGTTACCCACATGTAACTGATGACATTGATCGTGATGAGACGATCAAACGGTGGTGAAGGCCCGTCATGAACGGGCGTCCAACTTGGCGGTGGAGGAGTCGCGACTGGCGGAACAACCAGCCACGATGGGAGATAAAGCGGTCGCATGGGGTCGACCATCCCTTGGCCCTGCGGATGCGGCCTCACGGGCGCCGGGGGAGGGGGTGCAGTCTTGGTGCCGCGGGAAGCGGCCGCAGGGGGAGGGGGGAGGTGCGGTCGCGGGGTGCGGCCCCGCAACCACATGGGGGGGGGGGCACCCCTTGCATGTGCGGTCTCACCACCGCGGGAGGCAACGACATTTGCCGACCGGGGCTTCCCCAGCTTGCGGTAGTCGGCTGCTAGAGATGGAGGCGTCGGCCGACCATGTTGGCCGGTCGTGGGCGGTTTTTGCACGAGCCGCGCGGGGCACACGATTGTTAGCCCCATGATCCCACCAAATTAGTGGGGATCATGGGGTGGTGGGCTATAGACACACCATTTTTCCTATATATTTTATCTTGACCTCATCAACACCACTTCTTACTTTTTATTAAAAAAATACTCATCCTATGCATGTATCATATTTGTCAAATTAAATTTAATACAGAAGTGGCCTGACACTGCTTGACTGGCGAACTTCGTGGCCTGACACGTAGAGAAGCGTCAGTGTGAACTTGAAGTGCGCCACACACGTAGGAGACTTACAGAGTGGTGAACAGAATGTCTTCTCATGTGAAGCGTCGTAGACTTAGACGAATTTTTGGGTGGCTCGACGGGAGGAGGAGGCTCGCAGGAGGATTTTGGCAGAGTTTTGACCTGAGGATGAGCAGAAGTTAGAAATGAGAGGGGGGCGGGGGGGGGGGGGGGGGGGGTTTGAAATCTTATTTATAGGGCCCAACAGTGGTTATAGTGGTTGCGCGGCTATCCACACGGAGTAAACATCAAAATCATTAGTTGTAGACCGCATTTAGCAGTTTTAAGTATGCATTATTTTCATAATATTTGTTATATGCAGACCGTTAATTAATTAAATAATATTTCTCACTAACCATGGTGATTAGTGAGTAGTTACCCCAATATAACAGATGACAGTGATCGTGATGGGACGATCAGACAATGGTGAAGGCCCGTCATGAACGGGCGTCCAACTTGGCGGTGGAGGAGTCGTGACTGGCGGAACAGCCGGCCACGACGGGAGATAAAGCAGTTGCAGGGGGGGGGGCATGCGGGTGCGGTCTCGCCATCGCGGGAGGCGACGACATTTGCCGACCGGGGCCTCCCCGACTCGCGGTAGTCGGCCGCTAGAGATGGAGGCGGTGGCCGGCCATGTTGGCCGGCCGTGGGCGGTTTATGCACGAGCCGCGCGGGGGATCCGGTGCGCCGATCGCGGGAGCGGTAGTTAGCCCCATGATCCCACCAAATCAGTGGGGATCATGGGTGGTGGGCTATAGATACCCCATTTTTCTTATATATTTTATCTTGACCTCATCAACACCACTTCTTAATTTTTATTAAAAAAATACTCATCCTATACATATATCATATTTGTCAAATTAATTTTAATAAAGTTAATTGATTTATTGGTAACTTCTCGAGAATACCACTAACTTGTTTAATGACAATCTTTCTTGAAAATATCACTGACTTGCCTAATAACACCATACCATAGTAGTTCTACTATTTTTTTTGAATTTAATGAACTTCAATAATTATTTTTTGATAGAATATAATTACTTGAATAAACATTATATTTTAATTTTTAAAATATATGATACTATATATTAAGACAAAAAAAAGTTCACGAGGTCACTACAAAATAGAAATTAAATATAAAAACCGAATGCTAAGTTGCTAACTATTGAAGCAGAAATATAGATATAAAAACCGAATTAAAATTAAAGCATAAATATTTAATATTAAAAGACACTAAAATTAATGCTTCATAGTCCTAATACCATTCCATTCCATATTTTCTAATTATATCGTAATTTTAAATTATTTCCCTATTTATAATCTTAATTGTCCAATAGGGTTTGTCTGTCTAGTTAAAAAGGGTCAAAAGCCGGAACTAGTTCTCTTCTTCGTTAGGGTTTTCTCTGTGCTCCGCCTTCTTCCTCTTCTTTCTCTCTAGCCAATCTTCTCCTCCGTCGATCTCCAATCGGCCGCCATGTCGCTGAGGCCGAGCGCTCGTGCAGAGGTCCGCAGAAACAAGTACAAAGTGGCGGTGGACGCAGAGGAAGGGCGCCGCCGGAGGGAGGACAACATGGTTGAGATCCGGAAAAGCAAGCGGGAAGAGAACTTGCAGAAGAAGCGCCGTGAAGGCATGCAGGTTCAGCCCCACCCATCCTCTACCCATGCCTCAGCCGTGGAGAAAAAGGTTTGCTCTATTCCTCTCATTGCTCTGCGCTATCTCATTTCGTCTCCGTTTTGGTCCGATCTAGTTACTATCTAATATTTACCTTTTATCCGTATATTTTTCCTGGTATGACTGTTGACAACGTCAATTTTGTCATGATCATAGTTCGAGTTAAGGATTTGTAGTCCCACTAATGGAAATTGTTTGCTTACTGTGATGGGTTCACAGCTAGAGAGTCTTCCAGCTATGGTTTCTGGGGTTTACTCAGATGACAGTGCCTTGCAGCTCGAAGCAACCACTCAGTTTCGTAAATTACTATCAATAGGTATCTCAGGGTTCGATATCTCGTTTCTTCTTTTTCATCTTCTTCAAACTTCCATTTTATTTCAACAATTACATGTTTGCTTGCATTTACTAATATCACGAATCAATTCTTCAAACAGAACGCAGTCCACCGATTGAGGAGGTTATACAGTCTGGGGTTGTTCCACGATTTGTTGAGTTTCTTACAAGGGAGGATTTTCCTCAGCTCCAGGTTGTAAATGAGATTCACTTCGTCAAAATTTAATGCACTATGCTAAGTTTTTGAACCTAGTTGTTTGGTTTTCATTTTATATTTACATATGAATGCATAAAACTGTGGTTGCAGTTTGAAGCAGCTTGGGCACTCACTAATATTGCTTCTGGGACTTCAGAGAATACCAAAGTGGTGATAGATCACGGGGCTGTTCCTATATTTGTGAAGCTTCTTGGTTCCCCTAGTGATGATGTTAGAGAGCAGGTATATGTTTCTACAATGCTTACTTTTCTGTATGGAGCTATGTAGTTTTAGGATATAACATGAGAATTCATTGTCTTGAAGTTGAATCCCGTTGCTGTCTCCACCATGGAGGGCTTGAAGTCTTTATCAAGTGATTCTCCACTTTTGTAGTGTATTTTTGATGTGCACATTTGTGTTTTAACAACTCTCTAGGATAATTTAGATACGAACTCATACACTTGATCCAATAACAAGTCTTTACTTTTTAATACAATCTTGTCCATTCTAATGTGTAAATCTAAATGTAAATAATATATTATTTGATTGATTAGGTTTTCCCAATCCACCATTTTCAATAATTTTTATTATTAATTGTTTCCTTCTCCAATTGCTTATTCGCACTGTACAAAGTTTTATTGACCATTATTTTCAACTGGGTTATATAAAATTAATGTATCTGTTACTGTAGGTTTAAATTAAGGATCAATGTTGAGTCTGTATTTATATATATATTAATTATAATTTTAATGATTGAAGATATTTACAGAATATATAAATGAGTTGTCATAGTGTATAATTTTGTATAGGAATGATAAGGCATCCACTGATGTAGGTTTATGGGGATCCAATAATTATCAATCTTTACCTAGAAGATAAAGTGATATTAAGGTGTGATGAGTCTGGTACTATTGATATATTAATAATATTATTCAAAAGGATGAGGATATATATGTGAAGTACTATGTTGAAAATTAAAAGTATGTTTTGTAAAACCATAAATAGGAAAAAATGATGTATGAATGCCAAGTGTCAGACACTTGAAGTTTACTTATCATTTATATTTAGCATTGCAAAAAAGAGATTTATAAGATGGATTTGTGTCAAAGTTTTAGGAAGAATAAATTATTAAATTATATTAGAAGAGCATGCAAGTGATATCCCCCAAGAAAAACAACGAGAGAGGCAAGGAAAGACAGACCCAAGGGCTCGGCAGGGAGGTCCCACCACAAACCCGGAAGATCTCTGAGCGCTTCCCCTCCTTAGCCAAGAGCCGAGCTAAGGTACTCTCAGAGAACACTTGAGAATGAGAGTAAGGAGGCACTGAAAACGTGTCCTCTGAGGTACCCCTTGGGTCTTATTTATAGATTTTCAGAATCTGAACTGCCAATAACCGAAAGGACTGACCTGGAAGTACCAAAAGACCCCTGGATGGGTCTGCCAACAGCCAAACTCCGCTGTTCTGAACAGCTATGCGCAGTCCAACCTGGTCTGCCAACAGCGAGGCTCCGCTGTTCTGAGTAGCTATTCGCACCCCCGGGCGGTCAGCTCGCCTTCAGTTCCTCTGCAGGAGGCGGGCGCGACCTGGCTCCGGGGCTCGCCCGTTCTCCTTGGGTGAGCGCGTGCCGATATGGGCGAGCTGCCGACCTCTTGCCGGGCGGATCGGCGGAAAGGTCGCATGCGGGGGGTCAGCCGGCGGGTCGCCATCCTAGGGTCCAGCTCGCTCGCCGAAGGTTGCCAGCCCGCCCGGCTCGCGGCTGCGGGTCGCCAGCTCGGGTCCGGCCTGCTTGCTGCGGGTCGCCAGTCGCGGGTCCGACTCGCTTGCGGCGGGTCGCCAGCTCGCTCGCCTGAGATGGGCAGGAGCGGGCCAGCCCTTTAGTCGTTCAGCCCGTCCTGCCGCTTGGGTGCGAGTCGCGGGGCAGGCCTGTTCGACCTCCCTGGTGGGACCCGCTCGCCGGACACAGGGTTGTACACAATCCCCGCTCTTTTTGAGCTTGAACCAAGCTCGGAAAGAACCATCCAACCCGCGTGTTCGGCGAGCCCCTGTGCTGAGCTGGCAGGGAATCTTCTGGTGGGGGCCCACTGTTCTGCTATAAATACATACCGCTGACCCCTGTAGGAGGCTCCCCACATCCCTTTGTTTTCTCTGAGCAGTCTCTTGTTCCTCGATGCCGGTTAGCGAAGAAGTGCGAGCTCGCCTGGCGGCAGCGGTCCTGCAGACTCAGGAGGAGGCCCTCGAGGCCGCCCCATGGCTAGCTCGCGGATCCTCCGGCCCCCTCTTCAGGCCGGCGAAGGGAAGATCGTTAAGCGTTCTCTGGCGGGTGACTGCCCGGCCTCCAGCTCGGCGGCGGGTGCTGAGGTCGTCCTCGGGGTGCGTGGCCTTCCGCCGATTATCGCTATTCGTCTGACTCCCTGTTTTGCAGGTAATTCCCTGTGAGGAGGTGGAGAACCGGGGAGAGGATCGTCCCCCGCCTCCATCGCCTGAGAAGATCGCGAGTTCCCCAGGTCCGGATCGCCCACCTCCGGAAACTCCCCGTCCGGCGGTCTCCCATGGGCTGGGGAAATCTCTTGAGACCCTCGAGGGAGGGAACTTTCAGGATCGGCCGGGCTCTTCCCGCCCATCTGTCGGTGCGGGCGATGTGCCCACCCCTGGTGAGCTGGTTTTTATTGTTGACTTTGCCTCTTGCTCGCTCATTCTGACCCTCCCTGCTCGCAGGCTTCCGCAGGGCCTCGCCTGAGACCGAGATGAGCGAAGGGTACTCGCCTCCGCCTGACGTGGACAGTGTATCTGACTATCTGGGCGACCCGAACGATGCGGCGGGAATGAAGAGGCAGGTGACGCGGCTATTCCAGAAACACACAATGCTGCTGCAGGAGGCCATAAGGAGGATCGAAGGCGACAAGGCCGAGACCGATGCCCGGCTCGCGGCCTTGGAGGGCCCTCGGCGTGAAGCGGAAGACGACGACGTCACCTCGCCGGGCGTGCATATAACGCGAGCCGAGGGGCATCTTAAGAGCGCCGTGGAGCAGGTCGGCCGGGCTCAGCGGGAGCTGGTGGCGGTTCGCGATTACCACGATCCCCGCGTGCCGCCTCGGGCGGGAACGAAGAGGCGGCACAGGTGGAAGTGGGTCGAGTACTGACCCAGTTGTTTGCCCCTCGCTCGCGTGATACCGCGGGGTTACCGTCATCTCGAATTTATCTTGTATTTGTATTTGTAATTGCTTGCGACTCTTTTAGCCTGCCTATGGGCCTGACTATTTTGTTGCTGAGATGTATTGAAATTGTTGCGCTGCTCTTCTTTGGTCTTCTGTGTGCGGGTTAGGGGGAAAGGTCCATTCTTCTCTTCGCGCTGATCGGGGCGGGGGCGAGCCGAGGAGCTCGCTAGACGGGGAATCCCCCGTCTCGCGCGGCATGCCGTGCGGGTGCGGGTTGGGGTTGGTTCGCCCGCACCGGTCTCCCGCGGCTGCAGCCGGGCGAGAACCGTGCCGGCTCGACCTTTGAGGTGTGCTCGCGCGCGGGAAGTCGAACCGTCGGATTAATTTTTGCTATCCGCACCCCATCTTTTGGCGGGAAGTTTCCCGCCCCTTCTTTTTCCTATAAATAGGTCCTGCCGGCCCTTATTTCTTCACCGACTCCAAAACGTCTTCTCGCTTCCCCTTTTCTCGCGAAGTGCGATTCTAGCTCGCCTCCCGGCTTTTTGTCTCGCGTTCGGCGGCGAATCAACGGGGATGGGCGGAGGCGGCGGCGACGCGGACGGCCGAAGCAAATGCGCTTGGACCTTCTCCGAGCACGATTTCCCTCGCGCCGTCATCACAGAGCGCGAATACTTGGAAGCTCTAGGCGACCACATCCCGGCCGGGTTTTCTGCGAGGCGACCTGATGAGAGGGAGAAGATCAACGACCTATTTGGGGATGAGCTCGCCATCCCTCTCGCTCACTTCGAGGTGGGCCTGCGACTTCCCCTGTGGCCCGAGGTGCGCCAGGTGCTCAAATACTTCGGGGTCGTCCTGGGCCAGATGACCCCGAACTCCATCGCCGTCATGATGGGGTTCGCCTGCTTCTTGCGAGGGGAGCGGGTGGAGTTCAGCCTCGCGGTATTCCGGAAGCTGTTCTCCTTCAGGGCGAACCGAGACGGGACGGCCTACTTCTCCAGCGCCCACCTCAAGGTGCGGGAGACCGTCAACAAGAGCCACAACTGGCTGAAGAAGTTCCTGTTCGTCAAGGGGGACTTCGGCAACGTGCCCTTCTCGCCGGTGCAGCTCAGCGAGGCGAGCTACCGGCCACCCAACCTAGGCGGCCATGAAGCCGACCTGTTCGCGTTCTTCGTCGGGAAGAACTTCGAGGTCGCGTTCCTGCGCCGCCACCTTGACGATCTCGCGGTTGTCGCGCCGGGGGGAGGTTTGCTACTCGTCTCCATTAATCCTTACTTTCCCACTCTTCTTTCATCTCACCTTCCCTTCTTCGCAGGCGAACGCGACATTCCCCTTCATCCTCCTTACGAAAGCGCCCGGATCCCCCCCGGGGTTCTCGCCCGCGCCCAGGCCGCGGATGCCGCTCAGCGCGACATCTCATCGGTCCCGGCCAAGAAGCGACCGGGCGGCGGGCAGTCAGCGCCTCCGCCGAAGTCGGCGAAGACCGCGGATCAACAACCATCCGCGGGCCAAAGAAAGGGTAAGGCCCCCGCGGTCTTGTCGACTGACCCCCCCTCGCCCCCGCTGGTTGTCTCGACCAGCGATTCTCCGGTCGGGGCGGCGGGCACCTCCGCGCCGCCGGGCGGGTCTGGAGCCGCTGCGGAGCCGGTGCCGAGAGGGCATCGGAACTTCGGCTACGGCGAGAGGTACTTGGACGAGCTCGGCGCCCCGCTCCTGGCTTGGGACAAGGAGTCGAATCGCGCAACGATCTCGACCCTGCTGCCGAGCTGGATGGAGCAGGATACAATCGGCGGGGAGGCGTACAGCTTCTCCTTTGGGCTGTACTCGCGCGAAGACGCCGCCATATACGACAAGGAGGAGATGCGGGTGCTGATCCACGAGAGCTCGCGGGCCCAGCTGCGCGGCCTGGAGCTGGCTCATATGGTGGGGCGGCGCTGCACCCAGGTGGAGCGGAACGCCGCGTCCATCCAAAAGATGGCGGAGGAGAAGGAAGAGGCCCGGAAGCTCGCTCGGGAGGACGCAGATCTTCAGAGAGGGCGAGCCGCCGCCGCCGAGGAGACCCTCGCGCAATATCTGGGCGGGGTGGTACGCTCTCAACCGGAGCTAGTCTCTTCTTCTTGCGAACGCGCTCATGATAATTCCTATTCCGTTTTTCAGGACGCGGCGACTGCGAGCCAGATGGGCGCCGAGATTGCCACCCTTCGCCAGGAGAAGGCGGCGCTGGAGGCCCGGGTACGCGAGCTGGAGGCCGCTGCCGCTGTCCCTCCACCGGGCAGCGAGGTCTGCCCGCGCGAGCACCTGTCCGACTATGACCTAGAGGTGCTAATGCAGAAGAACGCGGCCAGCGCAGCGAGATACACGATGCAGACGCTGAGGCGCGCGGATCTGCTCACGAGCGAAGCAGCGGGACTCTCGGCAAAAGACGTGGTGCCGGCGCTGTTCCTCCCCGTGCCGGAGCCCGGCGACAGAAGCTTCCAGCCGCTTTAGGGTTTCCATATCTTGCGTTTTTTGTAATTTGCCCTGTAGATGAACAGTGTAAAAAATCTGGTCTGGGTTGTATGCGCGAGTTGCGCTTATACTCTATATTTCCGTCTATTGTTCCTTTTACACTGTTCTTTTTACATTTCTCGCCTGTTTTGTTTTTCTAGTGATGTCACTGCCGGATGGCGCGACCCGTCCCAGCGGCCCGGCTCTGACAAGGCGAGCTGGCTCGTCCATCGAGCGAGACGATCTGGTTCGTCCGCCGAGCGAGGCGAGCTGGTTCATCCGCCGAACGAGGCGCCCTGGTTCATCCGCCGAACGAGGCGAGCTGGTTCGTCCGCCGAGCGAGGCGAGCCGGCTCGCTCCTCGGCCGCACGCTTAGTTTTCGGGGGACTCTCGCCCAGGCCTTTGCCTTTACTCGACCACCTCTCCCGGGGCTTGAGGGTGGGACTATGCTAGACCCTCTCCCTCTTTTCTGGCTAACTCTTGCGATTCCGTCCTGCTGCGCACGCTTTCCGGGTAGTTCCCGGCCTTGCCGGCTAGGTGGGAGTCTGACAACGCGATTCGCTCTAGGTCGCAGGCCATTGCTTTCTGAGTCATTCCATCGAGTGTCATCCGGCCCTGCCAGCTAGGGGGGAACCTGGCAGCGGGATCTTCTCGAGGCTAGGGATGACACCGAGTGACTTCCGGCCCTGCCAGCTAGGTGAGAGCCTGGCAGCGGGATCTTCTCGGGGCCCAAACTCATTCTCCCTCGAGTGACTTCCGGCCCTGCCAGCTAGGTGAGAGCCTGGCAGCGGGATCTTCTCGAGGCTAGGGATGACACCGAGTGACTTCCGGCCCTGCCAGCTAGGTGAGAGCCTGGCAGCGGGATCTTCTCGGGGTCCAAACTCATTCTCCCTCGAGTGACTTCCGGCCCTGCCAGCTAGGTGAGAGCCTGGCAGCGGGATCTTCTCGAGGCTAGGGATGACACCGAGTGACTTCCGGCCCTGCCAGCTAGGTGAGAGCCTGGCAACGGGATCTTCTCGGGGTCCGAACTCATTCTCCATCGAGTGACTTCCGGCCCTGCCAGCTAGGTGAGAGCCTGGCAGCGGGATCTTCTCGAGGCTAGGGATGACACCGAGTGACTTCCGGCCCTGCCAGCTAGGTGAGAGCCTGGCAGCGGGATCTTCTCGGGGTCCAAACTCATTCTCCCTCGAGTGACTTCCGGCCCTGCCAGCTAGGTGAGAGCCTGGCAGCGGGATCTTCTCGAGGCGAGGGATGACACCGAGTGACTTCCGGCCCTGCCAGCTAGGTGAGAGCCTGGCAGCGGGATCTTCTCGGGGTCCAAACTCATTCTCCCTCGAGTGACTTCCGGCCCTGCCAGCTAGGTGAGAGCCTGGCAGCGGGATCTTCTCGAGGCTAGGGATGACACCGAGTGACTTCCGGCCCTGCCAGCTAGGTGAGAGCCTGGCAGCGGGATCTTCTCGGGGTCCAAACTCATTCCAACTCTCCGACCAAGCCTAGGTATGACAATCCTGGGGGGGAGGAAAAAGAAAAGCTTTATTATAATAAATCGTGTTGCTTACAGGAGATTAGGGAAAAAATCTCTTCAAGTCGTCTCCACTCCAGGTGAGACTCAGGGCCTCGCCCTCTATATTTTGGAGTCGATAGCCCCCCGACTTCAAAGCTTCCTTCACAATGAACGGCCCCTCCCAACTGGGGTTGAGTTTCCCCACGGACGCTGACCGCCCTGCCGCGTCCACCTTCTTCAGTACCAGGTCCCCTTCAGCGAACTGCTTGACCCTGACATGCTTGTCGAAGTATTTTGCCATCCTCCTTTTGACCTCTTCCTGCCGGATGGCCGAAAGGTCTCTCAACTCCTCCACCATGTCGAGGGAGAGCCTCAGTTCCTCCCCATTCTCGGCTTGCCATTCCTCCCGGCCTTCTCTGGCCGTCCCGACTCGTGGCGTTTGGACTTCAAATTCTATGGGGAGCACCGCCTCGCACCCATGGGAGAGCTTGAAGGGGGTCTCCCCCGTGGCCGTGTTGGGAGTGGTTCTAAGGGCCCAAAGGACGGCGGGGAGCTGCTCCACCCAACTCCCTCTCAAGTTTTCCACCTTCTTTTTGAGGAGATTGACAATGATTTTGTTCGCCGCCTCCACCTGCCCGTTGCTCCTGGGGTGGTGGACCGAGGCGAATCTGAGGTCGATCCCAAGCTGCTCGCAAAAGCTGGTGAACTCGGCGCTGACGAACTGAGGCCCGTTGTCTGTGACGATGGCCTGGGGCAGCCCATGGCGACAGATGATCTCCCCCCAGACGAAGTTCCTGATTACCTGGGAGGTCACCTTTGCCAACGCCTTCACCTCCATCCACTTTGAGAAGTAGTCGATCATCACCAGGAGGAACCTTCTCTGGCCGCTAGCCTGGGGAAACGGCCCAACCAAATCCATCCCCCAGACTGCAAAGGGCCAGGGGGCCGTAATGCTCTTGAGTTGCTGGGCCGGCTGTAGCTGGAGGGGGGCAAATAGCTGGCACTTATGACATCTTTTTGCGAACTCCGCGGCGTCCCGTCCCAGGGTGGGCCAGAAATACCCCTGCCGGACTATCCTCCCCTCCAAGGTCCGACTCCCGGAATGACTCCCGCACTCCCCGGAGTGGACTTCTTCCAAGATCCTCTGCGTCTCGCCCTCGGTCACGCAGCGAGCCAGCATCCCGGAAAGGGTCTTTCTGTATAGTTGCCCGTCTTTGAGGAGGTAGTAGGCGGACTTGTGTCTCAGCTTCTTCTTGTCTACTCCCTCCGGATACTCTCCCGTGGAGAGGAAAACTATTACCGGGTCCATCCACGAGGGCTGCTGATCGATCTCCATGAGCTCCCCCTCTTCAATGGAGGGGCGGAACAGGTCGGTGATGGTGCCCCCCATCCGGGGGCCATGCTTCGCCAGTTGATCGGCCTGTTCATTCTTTCCCCTTGGCACGTGTTGGATGGAGAAGGTCTGGAAGGTCCCTATGACCCCCTTCACTTTGGCCAAGTATAACTTCAAAGCGGGCTCCCTTGCTTCGAACTCCCCGTTGATCTGGGAAGCCACCACCATGGAGTCGGTCAGAACTTCCACATCCAGCACCCCCAACTCTCTGGCCAGGCGTAGTCCCGCTATCACTGCTTCGTACTCGGCCTGGTTGTTAGTAATGGGGAAATGTACCACCACCGTCTGCTCAATCTGAGTCCCTTGGGGGCTCTCCAGGACCACTCCTGCTCCGTCCACCCTCACCTTCCAAGGAGCCGGGCAAGTGAGCTCCCCCTCTGCTACTTCTACCACGTAGTCGGCCAGGAAGTCGGCCATCGCCTGAGCTTTGATCGAGAGCCGTGGCACGAAGGAGACATCGAACTCGCTTAGCTCCACCGACCACTTGGCCAGCCGGCCCGAGTGCTCCACCCCCTCGAAGATATTGCGGAGAGGATGGTCTGTCACCACTCGGATCGAGTGCGCCTGGAAGTAAGGCCGTAGCCTCCGGGCCGAGATGATCAGTGCGAACGCAAGCTTCTCCAAGATTGGATATCGGAGCTCGGCCTTCCTCAGGACTCGGCTGACATAATAAATAGGGAGCTGCCTCCTCCCCTCTTCTCGCACCAAGACGGAGCTCAAGGCCTCTGCCCCGACCCCGAGGTATAAGAACAAATCTTCACCCTCTTTCGGCCCCTGGAGCAGCGGGGCCTGTGTTAGCTGCGCCTTGAGGGCCTGGAACGCCTCCTCGCATTCCTTAGTCCACTCGAACCTCTGGCCCCCCCTCAGTGTTTTGAAGAAGGGGGAGCACTTCTCCCCTGCCCGAGAGAGGAAGCGGCTCAGTCCTGCTAGCTTCCCTGTCAACCGTTGGACCTCCTTCGCATTCCGCGGGGACCCCAGCTCTAAGATAGCCTTGACCTTGTCGGGATTCGGCTCGACCCCCGCGGGGGTGAGGAGATGCCCCAAGAATTTCCCCCGGCTAGCCCCGAAAACACACTTAAGGGGGTTCAGCCGCATCTTGTATCGGCGCAGGGTGGCGAACGTCTCCTGCAGGTCCGGAGGTGGGAGTCCACGTCTCGGCTCTTGATCATGAGGTCGTCCACGTAGACCTCCAAGTTTCTCCCCTTTGCTCCTTGAAGACCCTGTCCATCATTTTTGATAGGTGGCACCAGCGTTCTTCAACCCGAACGGCATCATCTTGTAGCAATAGCAGCCGTCCCCTGTGATGAATGAGACATCCTTTATATCCGGGGGGTGCATCCTGATCTGATGGTAACCTGAAAATGCATCTAAAAAACTCATTACAGAAAAACCGACGGCTGAGTCAACCAGCGCGTCGATCCGAGGCAAGGGGTAACAATCCTTAGGACAAGCTTTATTAAGAAGGGAAAAATCGATACACAGGCGCCAGCGGCCGTCTCCCTTTTTGACCATCACAACGTTCGAGACCCAGCCGGGGTATTGGATTTCGGACACGAAGCCCGCTTTGAGAAGTTTTGCCACCTCCTCCCTGATGGGCTCCGCTAGCTTGTCCGCCGTGGATCTCTTCTTCTGCTGGACGGGGCGTGTTCCCGGGTCCAGGTTGAGGCGGTGGCAAGCCACATCCGCGTCAACCCCCGGCATCTCCGCGGCGCTCCAGGCAAAGATGTCCACGTTCTTCTGGATGCACTCCAGCATCCTGCCCTGGTCCTCCGGGGTCAGCCCCCCGCTGACGCGGATCTTCTCCACCCTACCTCCGCGGGTGAGCACCTCTAGCTCCACCACCTCCTCTGCGGCCTCCAGTCTGGACTGCTCCCCCCATCCCTCGGCATCCCCTTCCTCCTGAACGGGGACCTCTACCTCCATTCCCCCTGCCACGGCCCTTACTTCGACCACTTCCTCCAAACCTCCTCCCGCCTTTTCTGCGCAGCCCTTCACCTCCAGCTCCACCTCTCCGGCTCCCTGCTCGCTTGCCTCCATCCTCCGCCCCATCTCCTCGGCCCCTTCCTGCCAAGAGATGGTGTTCACCGCGGTGACGTAGCATTCCCGTGCCACCTTAGGGTCTCCCCTAACCCTGACCTGCGCCCCCTCAGCGTTGAACTTCAAGCACTGATGGAAAGATGAGGGGACGCAGCGGAAGGCGCTGATCAGGGGCCTCCCGAAGATTGCGCTGTAGCTGCTGGGGGCGTCCACAATGACGAACTTGCAGTTTCGGGACTGCCCCCCCAGGGTGACATGGAGGCCGACTCCTCCCTCTACCTCCTTCCTTTCTCCCGAGAACCCGAACAAGGGCCCGTCCGAGGCTAGCACCCTCTTAGCTTCTACCTGCATCACGTCAAACGCCTTCTTGAAGACGACGTTCACGGAACTCCCATTGTCCACTAGGATCCGAGTGACCGTGAAGTTCTCGATGGCGGCCTTGATGACCAGCGCATCACAGAACGGATCCTCGTGGTCCGGCATATCACTTCTGGAGAAGGTGATCCTCTCCTCTGGCGGCGGGGTTTGGGACGTGGAGGCGACGCTCCGCCGATACATGGTGTGGAGACTTGCCTTGCGGGAAGCCTCGATCCCCACTCCCCCGTGGATCACTCCGATCGTTCCTCGGGTCCCCACATCCACCCGGTCTTCACAGCGATCCTCCTCCGTCCGAGGCAGGACCTCCTCGATCCTCACTTCCTGCCGCACCTCCTCCTGCTGCTGCTGCCGCCCCCTGTTCTCTCTCATCTCCAAGAATTCCGGGCACGTGGCCGTTGCGTGCCCCTCTTCCTGATGGAAGTCGCAGTAGGGCAGCTCCACCCTGAACTCCCTTCTCCTCCTCCTTATGACCCCTCTCCTTGCTCCCAGAGCTATGGCCATGGCCTCCTCCTGATCGGGGAGCCGCGGCCTCTGACCCTGCCTCCAGCCTGGGGGGTGGAACTGGTTCTGCCTCCCCTGATAATGACCTCTCCCGTAATATCCCCTCTGTGGCCCCTGCCCCTGCCACTCTGGTCTCCAGCCCAGCCTACGGTCGGGCTCCTGGCGCCCCCATCCCGGCTGCTGTCCTTGGAGCTGCCTCTGCTCCCTCTGCTCCCTCGGCCTGGACTCCTCCCTCCTCTCTTCCTGTCTTCTTCCTCCCTTCGACTCCTTCTCCTCCTCAGTCGCCCACCTGGCCAACTTCCTCGCAAATTCTGGGTTCGACGCCTCCCCGTCGACCTCTCTCGCCGCCCTCTCCATCAGCTCCTCGTAGGAGAGAGGGGGAATCCTCTTCAGCTCCATGCGGAAGAAACCCTGCTGCAGGCCCAGGGTGAAGGCCATCATCAGACTGTGGCCCGGCATCTCCTGGACCTGAGTGACCTCCTCCTGGAACCGATCGACGTAGCTTCCCAACGTCTCGTTCACCCCCTGCTTTATGTGGAACAGGGACTCGGACTCCTTCTTCCTCTTCTTTGCGGTGGTGAACCTCAACATGAACCCTCGGCGCAGGTCCTCGAAGCAATAGATGGAACTGACCGGCAGCTGGTGGAACCATTCCCTCGCCTTATCCCGGAGGGTGATGGCGAAGAGACGGCACTTGAATCCGTCCGACATCTGACGGATGGAGACCACGTCCTCGAACCACTGGACGTGCTGAACCGGGTCTCCCTTCCCGGTGTAGTAGGTCATCTCGGGCTCTCTGAACCCGTCTGGTACTGGAGCTGAGGAGACCAGCTCGCTGAAGGGGCTGCCTCCCCCCACCTGGCGGGCCGGCGAGTCACGCGGACCCAGCTCGCCGAATCGGCCTCGGCCTGCCGAGCCGGGGAAGAGCTCACGCCCCGAGAGCTCGCTCCCCCGACCTTCCTCGGCCACTTCCTTCCCGGCTCGCCTGCCCGGAGCGTCCTCGCCCAAAGAGGGGGCGGCCGCGATCTGGGCTGCCGGAGTCGAACACTCGGCCCGCACGCCGAGTGCGATCTTGACGAGATCCAGCACCTCGTTCCTGAAGTCTTCAAACATCCCCACTGTCGCGAGAGCTGGGTTGGGCGGCGAGTTCTGCCTGTCAGATCCTTGACCTCCCGTCATTGAGCTCGCCGAAGCTTTTCTGCACTGACCACTCTCCACGCTCACCGCACCAAGATGTTGAAACCGGAAACCGGCCTCTTGTGGAGTTCGACCCTTGGGGAAGGGGTGGTCTCGCGCCTACTTCGCACCTGCAAGAAAAACAACGAGAGAGGCAAGGAAAGACAGACCCAAGGGCTCGGCAGGGAGGTCCCACCACAAACCCGGAAGATCTCTGAGCGCTTCCCCTCCTTAGCCAAGAGCCGAGCTAAGGTACTCTCAGAGAACACTTGAGAATGAGAGTAAGGAGGCACTGAAAGCGTGTCCTCTGAGGTACCCCTTGGGTCTTATTTATAGATTTTCAGAATCTGAACTGCCAATAACCGAAAGGACTGACCTGGAAGTACCAAAAGACCCCTGGATGGGTCTGCCAACAGCCAAACTCCGCTGTTCTGAACAGCTATGCGCAGTCCAACCTGGTCTGCCAACAGCGAGGCTCCGCTGTTCTGAGTAGCTATTCGCACCCCCGGGCGGTCAGCTCGCCTTCAGTTCCTCTGCAGGAGGCGGGCGCGACCTGGCTCCGGGGCTCGCCCGTTCTCCTTGGGGGGCGAGCGCGAGCCGATATGGGCGAGCTGCCGACCTCTTTGCCGGGCGGATCGGCGGAAAGGTCGCATGCGGGGGGTCAGCCGGCGGGTCGCCATCCTAGGGTCCAGCTCGCTCGCCGAAGGTTGCCAGCCCGCCCGGCTCGCGGCTGCGGGTCGCCAGCTCGGGTCGGCCTGCTTGCTGCGGGTCGCCAGTCGCGGGTCCGACTCGCTTGCGGCGGGTCGCCAGCTCGCTCGCCTGAGATGGGCAGGAGCGGGCCAGCCCTTTAGTCGTTCAGCCCGTCCTGCCGCTTGGGTGCGAGTCGCGGGGCAGGCCTGTTCGACCTCCCTGGTGGGACCCGCTCGCCGGACACAGGGTTGTACAACTGTAGGTTTAAATTAAGGATCAATGTTGAGTCTGTATTTATATATATATTAATTATAATTTTAATGATTGAAGATATTTACAGAATATATAAATGAGTTGTCATAGTGTATAATTTTGTATAGGAATGATAAGGCATCCACTGATGTAGGTTTATGGGGATCCAATAATTATCAATCTTTACCTAGAAGATAAAGTGATATTAAGGTGTGATGAGTCTGGTACTATTGATATATTAATAATATTATTCAAAGGATGAGGATATATATGTGAAGTACTATGTTGAAAATTAAAAGTATGTTTTGTAAAACCATAAATAGGAAAAAATGATGTATGAATGCCAAGTGTCAGACACTTGAAGTTTACTTATCATTTATATTTAGCATTGCAAAAAAGAGATTTATAAGATGGATTTGTGTCAAAGTTTTAGGAAGAATAAATTATTAAATTATATTAGAAGAGCATGCAAGTGATATCCCCCAAAGATTAGATAATGGAAACTTGACTTTTGTGAATTGAACATCTATGACAAATTTCATCCAAGTAACGTTAGGATATTGATTTTGATTGAACTCGCATAGAAGAGCAATGTTTGTTAAAGAATTTTTTGTGGGTTTACTTGATTGCTGATAGTGACAACCTAAAATGAAGGAATACTATATTGTTTTGTTGATAAACCAAAGCAAGCGCCACCATGGATTTTTTTCATCTCTGATTGGCGATTATAGAATTAGAACCAAGGTTTCTTTGAAGTAACTTTGTATGGGGTTTCTTGTGGAAGTTGAAGTCTTACTTCTTATTAACTGCTAACTAAACACTTTATATCATGAGTTTATTTGTGCACATCCCAAAAAGCCCTGGAGAAACATTTATTTTGCACCAACACCCAATGCATATTTTTATCCTATCATATATTATATATTTTTTGAAGTTTTTTCTGACAAATGATTGGGGAAAACAAACCGCCTGTTCAATTTCAAATCAATTTAACGCTCATTCATCTCCAGGAGTTGGAAGCCCCATACAGTGTTTGTTACATTGATGAGCACGCTAACCCAACAAAAGCTTGTTAAATTCTTATATACCATTGCGATCTTTAGTCACTAACCACCCTCAACTTCAACTTGTAACCTTCATGCATATCACTTCAAATAAGTATGAGTTTATATTATTTTATGGTGGTATAATTACGAGTTCTTCCTTAAACAATTGCAATTTTCCTATATTTCCCTGGCGAATGTTTTGGTCCAATTCCCAGTCATGTATCAGCAATCACACGGCTGATCATGTGCAAACATTATTTGTTCACACATGAATAATAACAATTTCATGCGATTCATATGATCATAAGGTGATTGATAATGCTCGCAGTTATTCCAGAGACATAAAATTTGCCTTTTCTTCCTGCGTAATATATGATAGGTTAACATGGTTGGAAGCTGCTTTCCTTATTAATTTATCTTGCTATATTATTTGGTTATTTGAAAATATTGCATATCTTGGCTGTATGGGCATTTTGTAGTGCTATTGGTGGTTCTTTGGCTATATTATTGAAAAATAAATTTTTTTTTTTTTGGAAATTTGTATATCTAGGCTGTATGGGCATTGGGCAATGTTGCTGGTGATTCTCCAAGATGTCGAGACCTTGTTCTTGGCAGTGGCGCATTGATGCCTCTGCTTGCCCAACTGAATGACCAGGCCAAGCTCTCTATGCTTAGGAATGCGACTTGGACTTTATCAAATTTCTGCAGGGGGAAGCCACAGCCAAACTTTGAGCAGGTTTAGCGTCATGAAGTGGTGCTTATTTACTGGATATTAGCATATCTGTTATTTTCGCATATTTTCTAACTTTTACATTTCTTTTGGATTTAGACAAAGCCTGCTCTGCCTGCACTTAAGCACCTCATCCATTCAACGGACGAGGAAGTCCTCACTGATGCTTGCTGGGCTCTCTCTTATCTTTCTGATGGTACAAATGACAAAATTCAATCTGTAATTGAAGCTGAAGTTGTGCCTCGGCTGGTCGAGCTTCTTTTGTATAGTCTTTTTCCTTGAACAAGTTTTCAATCTGATTTGCTGCTAATCTTATCGTTTCTTCGCTCTCTTTCTAGTTCTTTAATTTTCTTTGATCATTTGATGTTTATGTGTATTCAGCCATCCATCACCTTCAGTTTTAATTCCTGCTCTTCGTACTGTTGGAAACATTGTCACTGGAGATGATGTACAAACTCAGGTAAAAAAACACCTGCTTACTTTTTTTACTTAAGCTAATTTTTGTGTGTTTTCTTGATGTTATGCTATAATCTGATTTATCCAATACTCTTGACAAGTCCTTGTTAAAATTTGTAAGTTGATATGCATGCATTTTTTTTGCCCCACATTGGCAGGATTTGAATGGTACTATATATATACCTTCAATTCTACAATTGCAGTTTGTTTATTGCGGCAAACTTGATTTCTATATGTTCTAGTATTCAAAACTGTATTTTTCTCATAGTCTATTTCTTACATTCATCTGTCTATTTCTTACATTTCCCATAGTCTTTGTTTTGTGAAGAACTTTGTTTACCGTGTAAATAAATTCCAGTTCGAGGAGTTTTTTTTGTTTATTTAGCTAGTTTATGGGCATGCATGCTTATGTTCTCAGCAATTATGGAAATAAATAATTATGCATGCAACTGACAGTGTCGCCGGACAATTTTGGAGTTTAACCCAATTTTGATTAAGATTTTAGTGCTGGCAATGCATGCTGTCTGTTAATCAGTTTTCATTTATTGCATGTCATCTTTTACTTGCTATACATTTTTTTGGCCCAATTATCAGTTAGAAGATTTAGCCTTATTTGGTAATGAAGGACAAACATAAATATAGGAATTTTGAAAAATAGATTGAAAAATGAAAGAGAAATATTGAGAATCATATAGAGTGGTATTTATTGAAATATTCTTGATCAATGGGCAGGCTTCCAGACGTGCTGATGGGCCAGCAAGGTTCAAACTTTAATTGAATGATTTGACTAATATAACACGTCACATGAAAAAATCCTTTCTAAAAAACCCTGGCACATGTATCAGATTGGGCAATGGTCATCAAATTTAAGCTCGGCCTGTGATTGTCCCTACTCGACCTTCTATTAACTAGTATGAATAAATTCTTATGAACTAGTATGCATTCATTGTTGAACTAGTATGAACTAGTACAACAATGAATAAATTCTTATGAACTAGTATGCATTCATTGTTGAAAAATATGAATGGGTAGAGGTATCATTATATTATATATTTTGATTTTTAAAGTATATTTTATTTGACTGCTTTTAGTTTGTTTACTATAGACTTGTGGAACCTAGTAAATGTGGCACACCACTTTAAATTTCCTGTTGTGTTTAGACCTTAAGAGTTCTCATCCCCATATTTTTCAAGTGTTAAATGTCATATAGTTTGGACAAATGACCGTATTTGAAGGAAAATTTCCATTATTATTTGACCCTTTTACAAGTTTTTTCTATTGAATAAAAAAATTATGATAATTGTTTCTCACTCGATGAGTTCCATATACATATATATAGGTATATATTTAGAATTCTTAAATTTGCTACAAATACTACCAGGCTTAGGTTCTGTTTGTTTCGGCATTTTTGCTCCATCTCTGTTAGGGGGAAAACGCCATTGCTAGAAAAAAACCGCTTGGTAACCCTCCAATTCCCACCGCCACCACTTAAAGATATTATTTGACCTTCTTTAGAACACAACCACCCCCTCCATTCCCCACTGCTCCATTGCCAATGCTCCCCTTTCCACTGCTCCAATTCTGACTACCAAAACAAACAGACCCTTAATAGAACTTACAAGTACATAGCAACTAAATCTTAATTTCTAGTTTTCTATTAAAACTACAGTAGGCGTTTGACAGTGGATAAACTTAGCTGCCCCCCTCAAGCTGAAGGAGTCATTGCCTGTAGTTTAAATTTGTAATTCGTAAATTTGTTTTTTGGTATTTCTTTGGCAAAAATACCATCTGTTTGATTCGTACTGGGCAATTCATTCACTAGAAGATCGCACATTTCTTTTGCAAAATGAAAATCAACCTTAACATACTTAACATTGGATGAAAACTTTGGTTAGCTGTTATGAAAGTGCCACATATTTATTTCTTTGGAGCCTAAAAACACTGATCAATTCGAACGAGCGTGTTGATTCCAGCTTAATTTAGATGCAACATTACAAAGCTTTATACTTGGTTCTTTACCAAAATGAGCACTAATTCTTTCTTCTTGGATGCTCTCGGGAGTAAATGATACATGAGATATAATAATCTGACTTGTGTATCTTATATTCTTATATCATCAGGGCATTACCCTATTCTGCATCTGCACAGGCACATATCTTGTTATAGATCCATTCCTAATTATTTCTTTATAGTACCCTTCAGTTATCTCAATGATATGCATCTACACAAGCACATGACTTGTAATATATCCATTCCTAATTGTATATCTATAGCACATGAACTGTACTATATCCAATCTTAATTGTATATCTATATGACATGATCACTATTAGGATTGCACCATTTGACAAAGTTTGTTTATTGCAAAGGAAATACCCTGTCAAGTCATTGGTAAATATTGTAAGCTGCCAAAAATTATCTATTAGTTGAATCAAGTAATAACTTCTCATTTTATTGGATAGGCTACTTACCACTATTCCCGATGCAAGACGAATCTATAGGTGCATGACACTTGATGCCCTAACCCTAGATGAATGTGAGTGATCAAAAATAAATGCTATGCACCTAAACCCAACTCTAGGATGACATGACATCATAAACGCAATCCACTGAATAAAATATTAATTTAATGCAAATGCAATGAATTAATCCGAGTGCAAATTAACAACAGACAGTAAATTATAATAAAGCCTAGTTAGGAGCACATTCGTTCACAAATAATGGTATTGGAAAAGCAAACAATAATTCACAAACAATTGAAGCGCACATTTTAAGCGCGCGTCGAATAAATCCTGCAAATCATTTGATTTCACGAAAACCAAACATATAGTAATTGTATCCCCACTAAATATAGTTGAAATACCAGTAACAAAAGACAAAAACACCGAAATATGATTTACACATATAGACGGAAGCAAAATACAACAAATGTAGAGATTCTAGGGCTGTTGTTTCAAATGGATGGTAATTGTCGATGGTTGAAGTTGGTGGTGGTCGGATGTGAATATGGAAGGAAGGGGAGGAGTTGACATACAATGGTTTGTGGGTGGGTGGCTATGGAATGCATTGCTGTGAATAGGAAATTGGAGGTACTAGGTTGGTGGACGTCGGTTTGCGGGTGATCAGGCAAGAGGTTGTTGGGATGCGACTGAGGAGTGACCGGTGTCAAAATGAAAAGGGAGGAGAGAATCGCGGTTGATTGAAATTGGGGAGGCGAAGAAGGAACTGGCGCTGAGATTAAGATTGGGAACGACAATGGGAGGCAAAATCGGAACTGACACTGGGAGTGAGATTAGGAACCACAGTGGGAGGTGGAATTAGAGTTGATGTCGGAAGGGGAAGTTGAGAACAAAACTGCAGATGAGATCGGGAATGATGGTGGGTGGGTGGTGAGTTCGTGGTTGTTACAGTGGAGGGGGATCAAGAATGATAGTTTGTGGTGGGGAGGCGAAATCGTGACCGTGACAATGGAGGTAGTTGGGAAACCCCAATGAGTCACACTAAGGGAGCCTCTTGGAGTCGCACTGGTGAGGATAGAAGGACTGGCTATTTCTAGTCTTTAACAAATTTTTAATCACCCTTCCGAATTGCTGCCCGCATGTATAAAAGAGTAATTTCCAGGGCACTCAGATCAGACGACTCAAAATGTTCGAACTGATCGGGTGTCAAATACAACTTGAAAAATAAAATTAAGTATATGAAATCGACTCAGAACGACCTTCCAGACGCATTCGTGGACTCTAATTGTCTGAATGAATAGCGGATCACCATGTTCTGCAGGAACAGATGTGTTTGTATGCCTACGATCTCCATCAATCCCCCATCGTCTTGAAAGTACTCATCTCCATTGAGTGAAGATGGTCAATTGGTCATATCCTTGGCGTAGCCTAGGGCGAGTCTCTCAAGCTCCTTTGGAAATCTAAGTGTCATCTGCGATTGGGCGGTCGGCAGGTCGCTCTAATAAGCAAGTTGTTTCACTCTATCTCGCCCGGTAACGACCGTTAAGTCATGGGAAACTATCTGAAGTATATCTCTGGTGCTCACAAGTAGCTCTTAGTAACATGTATCTTCGTCTAAAAATTGAACTGATGGAACCATTAGTGGTGCGAGGTGGCCCTCATGGTGAGACTCGTCAGGCTGAGGCTAGGGCGAAGTGGGAGGAAGTAAAGGATGATGTTGCTCATACGTGTGAGAGAAGAAGAGATTCACATACACCTGCTCGTCGTAGTAAGGAGTCAGGTCCTCTATGTTGAATACTCAGTTTATCCCCATATTTTGAAGGATGTCAATCTCATATTCATTCGTACTGATCCATTGTATGACTGTATAGGAAATTAGAGATCCATTCGCCGAGCACTTAATTTCTTTGTTTTTCCCTGAATGAATCTTTCAGATCGATTTTGAATCATCGCTTGCTTTCCAACAATTCCAATAATCATAACTTATTGTAATTTTACACCGGAAAAATCCATGCAAAACATACAATAGATAGGAATTATGCAACATGGACTAGTCATGTATTATATGTAAATGGTTATACAACAAATGTAAAAGTTGAACAATAGACATAACAAACTCCTTACACCAAGGTTCTTTGGTGCTACAAGGAGCTCCAAAGATGGGTACATGATCAAGAGTTTTGGTAGGTGGAGTAGAAAAGTTTATGTGCGACAAATATTTAAATAATCAGAGGTGTCAGTAAAAAGATGTAACAATATAATATGTTCAATGTCTCCAAAAGTGCTAGTGATAATGAATAAGATCACCGAATCATCGAGTGCACTTTCAAACTCGACTGACTTGCTAATAATGGATATATTCCTGATGAGCAGTGACTTAAATAGATGAGTATCTAGGTGGAGTGCAGAAATACTCGTTGAGTGTGTGATAAACACCTATAAGAATATGAGACATGAAGTTGGGATGCTAGTCTACGATGCGCTGAATGCCTCCATAAAGTGAAAATTCATTAGGTGGCTCTCCAATATGTATGCACAAAAATTTGTCGCGAGTGCAACGACCACCCGAGTGAATATTCAAAATATCGCCAATAAAATGTGACACTAGAGTGTGATGAGTGTCTCTAAGGAAAAGGAACTCAGGTGGGTTAGTAATTGTAGGATGATTCTCCAGATGAGAAGTGTAGTTAATGATAAAGTATTCGAGCAGAAGGAACAACTATCACAAAGTCAATAATATGCTCAATAATCTCACTTATACTGTGAATTGACACTAACTCGTCGTGGATCTCTCATGAACAAGCCCTCACGGGTGAGCGGATGATCAGAGCGATATCTAACTCAACACATGAGATAGGGGAAGGATGTGCAACTATAGGGTCAATAACTGCTCGTAATGAAGGGTGAGTTGGCAAGCGACGCATGTTTGCTTGAGATACCTTCTGACACTATCACATGTATCTTTTATTTTATGGAATTAAAACTGCTGAATTTATTTTTTTATATTTTATGATGAGATGAGGACCATGCTACTTATGATTGTTCTAACAGCGCCATTCAATACTACAATATTCAGTTTAGATTAGGAAAATTTAGAAAAAAGATTACAGAAGTCATGCATTTTATTTTCTTATTGCCGAAGAGCATAATGAGGATTGTGTTATGGGTCTTTGAATGTTGTTACCCGGAGGAGAGGCCGGAGGTGGAGATGACGGTAAACAAAGATACTGCGGAGCCTTGACCGCGGTTGCCTAAGTGGGGCGTGCTCGAGAGAGAGAGAGAGAGCTTCTACAATCTCTTTTAGGGTTAGGGAATATACTTTCATTCATTCACACTGATACGAGACCCTTAGGTCCTTTAAATATGACTTGGAATCGACACAATAAGAAAGAACGTGAAAGGAAATAACGACAAACTCGTGCATGCGACTGTTGCTGGCGTGATCCGTGGGTGGAGTGGAAACCACTGGAGGTGCTGTTGTTCGTCCATTAAGATTGGCGGTGAGGGTTGCCATGCCACATTGCCACCCTGATGATGTGCGTCGACGTCCCGAAAGCGTGCCTCAACGTCTTGAAGGCATGCTTCCAGGGAAGATATAACTGCATGCAACGTTCATAGTATCCAAGAAATCAGGCGAGTCTCCCATAGCACGGGTTAAGGCGCGGGTGACAGGACGACTGGATTGCTCAGAGGAAGCTGTTTGGGAGTTGCCGTGAGATCCACGACATTTACCAATGGTAAGAAATAAAAATATACTCTAAGCAAATGGCGTGGAGCTTGAGAGGGGGAGAATTGGACTTGCTGCAAGTTGTGGGTTGGATCGGTTTTGAATTAATTCCACGCGTGAGTGCTGAACGAAATAGAAAGGCACGTACACATATATTATCCTTAGTTGCGGGTCCGTGTAGGGAATTAAGGGTGCAAATTGGAATCCTTCGGCATGCGTCAGCGCTGGACAGGACACAACAAAATTAGAATCCTTCCGTAGATGGCGGTCCTCTTCAATAGGCGTCGGTGCAGAACTGTACGCAGCAACTGGGCGGCGACTGCAGCAAGTGTCGAGCGCAGAATTGAAGTGGAGGCGAGTGCTTCCTGGACAGTCGAAACTTGTCGCAGCAGGGATATCGCAGGCAACATGGGTGGAAGGGGAACCTAGGCTCAGCGGAAGCGTGCGCCGGGGTTGCCGCTGGAGGGAGGTGTGACAAACGACGAAGAAGTCGCTGGCAGGACATGGATGTCGCAGGGATCACGGGGTTGAGGATCGCCGATTTGTTGAATTGCAGCAGAAGTATGGATCTGAGGATGGAGTGCTCTGATATTATGTGGTTATGGGTCTTTGAATGTTGCCCGGAGGAGAGGCCGGAGGTGGAGATGATGATGAACGGAGATACTGCGGAGCCTTGACCGCGGTTTCCTAAGCGGGGGTGCTCAAGAGATAGAGCTTCCACAATCTCTTTTAGGATTAGAGAAATAAACTTTCATTCATTCATACCGATACAAGACCCATTAGGTCCGTTAAATGGGATTTACAGTCAACGAAAAAAAAGAATGCGAAATAAAATAACGACAAACTTGAACATGCGACTAAAAAGGACACGGCATAAAGACACGATATAAATAATAACGCCATATAAGGGCGTGACTCTAAGACAAAATAAAACCTAATAAAAAATAATTAATAATAAATAGCGCCATAAAAGGACCCGTAACAGATTGATGGGATGTGGAAGGAGCATTGTCATACCATTATTAGCAGAAAGATCTAACTGAAATACTTATTTTCCCATTACTAATGTAGAATTCTTCTCCTCAATATTACTTGGATTCTTTTTCAAGAACTCTGTCGTACAAATATAAACATATAAACATTAACAATTATATTTTTTCTTCTATGTTTTTGCTATCATTGTGCTAGTCATCAACTTTATCCAATTTCTTGGGGTGGATTTAATGAACATTGCACATTTGTTGTGGTTGCATGTGGTGTTTGAACCTGTTTTTTGCAAAATCATTTGGACTAATTTTATTCACACTACCTTTTACCCTTTCACCTTTCTAATCCCTTGACTTCGATTTTATCTACTTGGTAAATGGTTATACCTTTTTTACCTTTCTATGTTCATATTTATACCGTGTAAGTATCTTCTCTATTATTTTATATTTGGTAGATGTTAATTAAATTGTCTCTTTAATATTAATATTCCAATAATTCTCCAATTTCACTTCCTAATTTCGCCACCCATACACCTTCTTTCTTGATATTGTCATACTCAACTTGGATTTCATCAACTGTTTTATTAAATTTACCACTTGGATATACATCATCATCTACCTATCCTTTTTTATTAAATTTATGTAATAAATCTCTATGTTATTGTTTTACCACAAGATCTTGAGGAATTTCTCCATTTAACACCCAACCTCGACTTTGGAAATTATATCCCTATTTTGCTTGGAATACTTTTTACTTCCTCAATATTTGCGTGAAGAAAGATCTTATTTGTGGGCTTGATGGTCATGGCCTTACCTCCCTCCAATCGTCAGTGATCATCACGATGGTTTGGTGGGAACAAAAGTCAGTTGTTAAAGCCGAATTGTTTACCATTTTTGAAATGGATGACTGATTTTTTTTATGGTCTTAATTGAGGATCATTGATGGATGGTTGAAATTGTTATGATGGCCCCCTTGTTTTTCTTTTTAAGATAATATATATATCCAACATATTCAAGATGCTTAAATCTTTCACACATGCTATTATTTATTTTCTATATTATTGTTAATAATATTAGTTTCATATTCAAACTATTTGTTCTATTAATCGCATGCCCTCTATCGTGTCGATGTTTTCTTTTTTTTACACATTTTAAAAAAGTTTCAAGATATGTTTTCTGCCCAAGAAAACGTGCATGTCAGCTTATTAAAATTATTCTCACCGTAACAAATAATGGAAGAAATGGCATGAGTTATACAGTGCCCTAAGTACAAAATGAAAGAAAAAAAGGGCTCCAAGGTTCAAAAAGTTGATGCCTTCTTTCACTTAGGAGATGCAACTTTTCTTCATGAGAAAGTTTTGCTATTAACATGGTTCAATATAACTTGCTTCAAGATGATGAGAAGTGATGAAGCAGGAATTCCAACTTCTCCCTTCGCTAACTTATTCGCTGCTATGCATTTCACTCTTACATTCGTCCTTTTCTTATGCCTTCATTACCTCTCACCTTTGCTTTTATCCAAGAAGAGGATAGGAGTGCATACTGACACTTTGCTACACATTTCACAATTAGTAGTTTTTTGCCTTTGCCTTATGCCTTCATTAACTCTCACTGTTGCTTGCTTAACCCAAGAAGAGGATAGGCGAAGGATTACACACCGCCACTCACAATCACTTACTTTTTCTACAACTTTTAATACTGGTAAAGTAGTAAGTGTTCTATCACAAATAATTTCAATTTATCTTTGCTACACACTTCCCGTATCAAATTAATTCCCATTTGGTTTGATATAATACCTTCATAAACCAATAACAATAGGATGAAGATGTATATATATTGATGGATAGATCTAGACACACACACCCCTATCCAATGTAAATCATTAGAAATACAGCTTTTCCTTAGCTCACTATTTACCGAACTTCTTTCTTATAATTAATTATAAACCTGACGGCGCGCCACGACCGACACGTGTATATTCCCGCAGGAGGTGGTGATCCGCTGCCCGGACGGGCGATCGGAGCCTTTGGTCGCGTCTGGATGATCGTTTCTAGTCATTTTCGTATTTTATGTTTTTTATTCTGAGATGTATTTAACCCCCGATCGGCCCAAACAATCCTAGCCATCCGATCAGCGTGGTTTTATTTGAGTTTTACTATGCAGGCAACGGTTCACTGTAGGCGGCGGTTCTTATTTTGGGTTATTTATACCCGACGGTTTGGGGGAAGAGCGATCGCAGGTTTTGGAAGATTTCCGAAACCGTCGGTCACAGAAGGTGTGACGCCTTCCTTCCGCCTCTTCCGGTGCGATGCCGGGACAAAGACAGCCACCCCCTTCCTCTCCGGTGAGCCCTCCGCCTTCCCCTCTCCATATTCCTCTTCCTCCATATTTTCTCTCCGAGCCCTATCCGCCCTTCCCGCATCCCTCCACTGTTTTCCCATCCCAAGCCGGCGCCGACCTCCGACTTCCCACCGCCACCCTCCTCTGATCCGGTGAGCCGACCACCACCTGAAACCTCCTCTCCCTCGTTTCCTGTTGACCTCCACTCTCCAGCAACCCCCCGCCTGCTAACTCCCCGTGGAGCCACATCTTCCTTTCTCAATCCAAACCTCCGTCTTCAACATCCCCGTCGGCTTCCTACCACCATCGGACCACCGTGCAGCCACTCCATCTCTGACCCACCGACAACCCCACCTTCTCCCAACCCAAATCTTCCAAATCTAACTACCATCACCGATGCCCGTCCCCTGTCCCGTCCACCCTCCCGTCATGGACCCACTTCAGATCAGCCACCCGACATCGCTGTGACCTTGGATGCTCATCAACAACCGCCTCCGCCGCCGCCTACATATTCAAATTGTGGTAAACAGTTCTTGTCCTGTTATTGTTTTTATCTTGGTAAAAGCTTGTACTGTGTGAGTTGTTTTATTTATTGTGCTAGTAGTTCGTTCGCCGTTAAACTTGCGGGGCGACTTCTGTGAACGCTTGAAATATTTGCGTCTCAGTCAAAGTTAGAGTCAATATTTGCGTTTCCATAAATTAATTATTTGCAACCGCAAGAGCCTCTGTCGTTTCGTTATAATAATTAATTATATGCTGCAATTTTAGTGGACCTCTCTTGCACTTGCATGACACTTCATTTTACGTCATTGCATATAAGATTACATTTAGTGCGTCCACCTCATGACGGCCTTACCACTGCATCAAAACCTCAATAATATTAAAATTTTTCCACTCTTAAGAGAACATTTTTTCCCTTAATAACCTTTTATAACTCAGGCGTTGTGACGAGTCGAGAAAAATGAATGCCTCAAAGAGAAAGGTCAATTAGATAAAAAGAGAGCACGGGAGAGATCCGAGAGATTGTGTGCTGGAACAAATTTCATATTGGCATTTAGTCATGCATTCATTCATCTATGCTAATTGAAACTTAAACCATTCCCCTGGGTCCTATTCATCGAAAATCATACTATTTGATGTTCTTGATAAAGCAGAAAGGAACGAATCAATCATGTGTTTGATAACAAAAATTTGTCTTGATCAGCCGGTCGTCATCACTAATGCTCCGTTTGGCGGGGTGAATCCGCGTCAGTTGCGTGGACGAAACCGCCCCACCGTGGTTTCTGCCTATTTGCCGGACAGCGGAGTGGCGGTGGGGCTCCGCCCCGCCGCATGAAACCGCGGGAAACCCACGGATTCCATCTGCGCCGCGCTTCCCGCGGTTGCGGTTCAGCGGCGTGGATGAAATCCGCTCCCGCCTGACCTCCGTGCCAAACTTAGCCAATGTCCAAGTATTTAGAAGGTTAAATGAATATCTATAGATCTATTATTTACCACTGGATTATTGGGCTCTCATTTCCTTCAAGCTATGGCAAATAAAATAGTTCTGGCATCTAAATAGATAACAAGAAGTAACCATTCATTCTTTCTTGCATCTTGCTAGAGGGGGCTTCTATCTATTACCCTGACGGCATAGGCTATCATATTTCTGCAATTTTTGGACTGTTTTAAAGAGACCAATTTTTTTTCTTGACGGTGATTGTTGATCTTAAGTAGTTGAAGCCTCTCTATCACCATCTCATCTACTACATCCACTACTACATTGCATGTGCAGAGCTATTCCTTTACTACACTTTTATTGCATGTAGTTTGGCCTTCAAATTAGTTTTAATTATTTTCTTATTTTGAGATGATTTTGTAGAATTATAAGAATAGCTTCTCTTTGGTTGATTTTATCACCATAAATTCTGAAAAATTGCAGATTATATTCCCATAGCATTATTGGAAATTTTCGTGTATTTTTTTGGTTTCACGTGCTCTGTTCGGTTTTGGAAGCTTTGAAATTCTAATCTTGCCTTTTCATTTAATTTTTGGCACTCTAATTTGTGTTTTGTCTCAGTATGTCATCAGCCATGGAGCTTTGCCATTTCTTCTCAATCTACTGACGCAGAGTTATAAGAAAAGCATCAAGAAGGAGGCTTGTTGGACTATTTCAAACATCACTGCTGGAAATAAGGAGCAGATACAGGTATTAATGTATATAATTTTCCGTTTCTTTCAAAAAAAAAACATATAAATTAAGCGCTTTCAATCATGAAAAATACGGTTGGGAAAATTTGTTTATTCTTAAGTGGCATTGTGGAAACTCGCGTATCTTGTCAAATGAGACCATACCTTGTTTTCCCTCAGCGAATGGGAATACTCGGCTCATTATTTGTAATTACAGGCTGTGATCGCAGCTAGCATTATTGGTCCTTTGGTAGAATTGCTTCAAAGTGCCGAGTTTGATATCAAGAAAGAGGCAGCATGGGCCATCTCAAATGCCACTTCTGGGGGTACCCATGATCAGATCAAGTAACGGCTTTCTTTCGTTCTTTCTTTCTTTCTTTACTCTACTTAGTATTGTATGTCTCATGCTTGATGCTTGAATTTTATCTGGCCGAGGGCAGGTTTTTAGTCTCTCAGGGATGCATCAAGCCCCTGTGCGATCTTCTCATCTGCCCGGATCCAAGAATCGTTACAGTCTGCTTGGAGGGTCTCGAGAACATCCTGAAGGTTGGGGAGGCTGAGAAGAGCCTCGGCATGACCGGAGGGGTGAACGCCTATGCTCAGATGATCGACGACGCCGAAGGCTTGGACAAGATCGAGAATCTCCAGAGCCACGACAACACAGAGATCTATGAGAAGGCTGTGAAGATACTCGAGACTTACTGGTTGGAAGAGGATGACGAGGCGATGCCCGCCGGAGAAGCCGCACAAACTGGATTCAATTTCGGAGCGAGCGAACAGTTCTCCGTCCCTTCCGGCGGTTTTAAATTCGGCTGAGAGGTTTTCTGCGCAATCTAATGCCATGTTTCGTCCTGACTATTTCATTAATTTTATTAACTGAAATACTTTGTTCTAACACATCTTTTAGGGGCTTCTAGCGCTCTTATAGTTTGGAGAGAGGATTGATGATTGTGGCCCAGATGTCCTGAAGATGGAAGAGTGTTGTGTGTGTGGGGGTGCGCGTCCGGTCATGTCGGTCGGGGTCCAGTCGGTATTATCTATCCTGGCGTCGAGTCGAGTTTGTCGTGGTCCGTTGGTGCGGGATGGGCTGCAAAAAATAATCGGATTTTTGGCGGAATGGTGTTGGTTCATCCCCTGCGCTTTTCTGTTTCATATTGGAGGAGTTTCAGATTGGTCCGGTCTGATGTAATCTTTTAGTCAGCACATCTCCTCTTTCACCTATGTAACTGGGCAAATATTATTTTTAAGATTATTTTTAGATTCTATAGTTGGTCTATATGTTGTTCTGTTTCATTCATTCCAGTGCACTGTTTGTATTACTACTGTTTTCTACGCTTCAAGTTCAGGCGTTTTATTAGTTTCTAAATTGTAACTAGATCATTAATTCTGTGCATTTGATCTGTAATCTTATGTGTTTTTTGATTTGTAATTTGGAATTAGCTCCTTAATTGTGTCTTTTTTTTTTAAAAAAAAATCTTTTATATTTAATGATTTTTTTCTTTGGTATTTTATAAATTTTTAGCAATTTGCAGATGAATTTTGGAGTTATTTTGCAATCTTGCCTTTCAATCATACATACTTGCTAATTTCTTTACCAATATGGTATTCTTTTTTCTCTAGTTAATAAATCCTTATAAGCCACTGCTGCTTGATCTTGTTTTTTTGATTCTCTTCTCTTGAACCATGGAAACTCTCTGCATTGATGTACCGGATTCTAAGGCTATGTTTGGCACGGTGGTGGTGGTCATGAATGCGGGGTTTAAAGTGTCATTTGTTAACGTCCATCTAAAGAATTTCATCCACTTTTATGTTCAAACGGATGATGTTTGTTAGGTGATCCTTAATAAATGATGTTTTAAGGCTCTGTTTGGCGCGGCTGTAGCGATTAGAGAAGTGGTGAGAAGCAGTGGTGAATAATCAGCTGTTTTGCAGAGTGGTGGCAAAATCTATGAAACTGTTCGGAAGAACAATTTTTTAGAGTTGTTCCAAGCAGAAAAATTAAATTTTTTTACGAGATTGAGAGTTGAGCTTGAGTTGATGATTATAAAAAACTCTAATACAAACAACATAGATGCTTGATAGGAGGGTGGAATGGCTGAAGACCCACTATATGAATTCACATATATGATATCTTTATATTATGAATTTCTATTTAAGACTTGTTTGATGTTGAAAATATATTGTGGTTTAGGTATTTTTGTGTGAGACTTTATGTATTTGAAGCTTATTTTATATCTGTTTTGCTGATTTCTCTCATGCAGTTATATATGCTACATTGTTATAATGTTTGTTGTTTCATATGTTTGTGTCGCTATAATGTCAAATGTAAATGATGATATAAATGTTAACATCTTGCATGACATATCTCAAACATGACATAAATGGCTACAAGAATTATTTGAAGGACATCCTGGACATTTTCACAATATGTTTCGAATGACTAAGGTCTTTTTTTGACTTGCTAGCATTGTTAAAACAACATCACGTTTAAGAGAAACACATAAAACAAGCTAGGGAAGTTTTTGATAATAAATTTATATATTGGGCGGCCACAATGAAACATTCAGAAAATTAGGCGAAAGATTTCAACATTCCACGAAAGCTTTGAGTCGGTTGTTTATGATGGTCTAGAAGCTCTGACTAGTTTATCCATGCATAACATTGCTCCGATTTGATATCCAATTTCATTCAACTTTTCACACATACAGAATGATGAAAGATATATGCCATTTTTTAAAGATTGTATCAGAGCTTGATGGTATGCATGTTGATGCACGTATAGCTGTTTGAACATCAAGTTCCTTACATTGGTCGTCATGGTACCACGACTCAAAACGTAGTGGTCGTTTGCGACTTCATATGTGTTTTAATATGTTGTACCTGGATGGGAGGGCTCCGCACACGACACACCACATATATCATCATGTAGTAAGGGATCCGCTAAGCAAATTTTCATTTCCCCCAGAAGGTACGTAACATGAGCTTTCACATTATGTTAATTTTATCGAGTTGTTTGCATTTAATAAATATCATATATTCAACTGTTTAAACCCTTCTTACTACTGAATGAAAATATTATCTTATTTATGCCAAATAGATTAAACAGCTTCTTCATTTGAAACAGTTTTGCAAAAGCCGTTCATCCAAACAGTTTCACAGATTCTGGCACCACTTTCCAAAACAACTGATTATTCAGCCACTATCACATTTCTCGTTTATATTTATAAACATATATAAAAAAATTCAAGAACAATTTTTTAGAGTTGTTCCAAGCAGAAAAATTGTTAAAATTTTTTACGAGATTGAGAGTTTCATCAGCATGACCGAGCACGTTTATGATTTTCATGACTGAAATAATTCTTTTGAAAACAGTCTGTTATTTTTCAATATTGTTGTTGGACACTTAAAATGAATTAAGTTAACATATTCTTTTTATGTTATTGCTGATTGTGTTTAAGTTCCAGAAAAATGAACTGTGCACCACACATCTGTTTTGCCAAATAGATTAAACAGCTTCTTCATTTGAAACAGTTTTGCAAAAGCCGTTCATCCAAACAGTTTCACAGATTCTGCACCACTTTGCCAAAACAACTGATTATTCCGCCACTATTTCTCACCACTGCTTCTACAGTCGCTGTAGCTGAGCCAAACAGAGCTTAAGGCTCTGTTTGACTCAGCTGAAGCGACTGGAGAAGCAGATGATTTGCAGAATGGTGGAAAAATCTGCTGATTTGCAGCGACTGGAGAATCAGTGAAACTGTTTGGAAGATCTGCTTTTCTAGTGCTGTTTGAACAGAGAATGTAGCGGCCCAAAATGAAAAATGAACGTAAAACAAAATTCCCGATGATGAAAGAACTGAAAATCAATGTCGATTCGACGTCGCACAATGTATTTTGAAGTTCAGGATTTTCGATATTTTTGAGACAGTCGTCTCGTTTGACGTTTCATTTTGTTTTCTTCTTCTTATCGCAGTAGAGTTTTGTTTGAGATTGGTTGGAAATATTTGGTGTACGGGACTGGAATTGTGATCCTTTTGGTGGACTGAATTTAGTGGCTGTATTAATGGGTTGGTTGTATAGAAATTGAAAAGGGCCGGTTAATTTGGCTTGGGTTATATTGATATTATGTGGCTGTTCTTGAAGGCGGTGGGCAGCTAGTAGTGATTTTGGTTTCCTATTATAATATTATATAATATTAGAAGGCGGTGGTCCGGTGGAGGCAGTGGATTGTGGGGGGTTTTATTGCCAAGATTTAGCCCTCTTTGTTTCTTTTCCGCCTCCTGGAGCTCTCGATCAGCTGGTTTTCAGCTTAAGGCTGTGTCGATTTCCATTTCCTTTGCTAGCAGCACCTTCTCCTTAGTGGGTTGTGAAGGGAGAGGTTAACTGCTACTACCTTGGGTTGGATTTGAGTCTTGGCCGATGGCTTGCGACTGAATTTCCCTCCACTGTGAGCCTTCTTCCTCTTTTCTTTTTTTTATTGCTCGAATATGAAGAACTTGTGTTTGATGTAGTTCCCGTTTTAAGCGATAGTTGTTTTCTTGGGTTTGGGCTGGTGAATAACTTGCCGGCTGTTTATGAAATTGGAGGAGCATGGTTTTATTTTCTTTAATGATTGGCTATTGGAAGTAGATGATGTTTATGTCCAGCCGAATGCCTTGAAATTGAGAGGAACCGTTGGTTGTTCTGCTTGTTGGCCGGTTGATATGTTCTGTTGTTTATTGGTAGCAATTTGGGGCTGCCATAAGAGGCTTATATTGAAGACTGTAGCTCATTTTAGCTGCCTTTTAGTTTCCATTTCTCAACGTTCACAAGATTGAAATTGGATACATATAAAGTTGAAAAGTTACATCTTTATGATTTGTTGTTTTATGATTTTTACGTTTTTATTTGCCTTTCACCTTTCATGACTCAAGAGTTGTAATAATAATCGCCATCGTAAGTGAATCGTAACTAATTATCAGTGCAACCCAAAAGTAATTGATTTCACTGATACTACAGCGGATGGCGTCCGGTGATACGCACAATGAAAATCCTGGAACGGATAAAGACAAAAGAAAAGCAGTGAGTTTTTACCTCTTTATGTATGCTTACAAATATTCTCAATTTTTTTAAATTATATTGTTCGTAGTTTTAAATCACTGATATTGTGAAATCGCTAAGGATGCGAAAATGAATTAGCAAGTCTAAAAATTATGAGGGAAATTAAAAAAAGAAAAATATCGTACATAATGTTTAGGGCCAAATTAAAACTGGAAGAATTGATACTACCGGAGGCCGTCGAAGGCCGTCGAAGGCCGGAGGCCGTCGAAGGCCGGAAATCGTTAAATACCCAGAAGTGATTCAACACACGCAGATAAATAAGAAGGAAAATTGACGATTATATAAAAGAAATGTAGAACAAAGGTTTAAGATAAAAATTTTTTTGTGAACAACGAATTAAGTAAATACACAAATGCAAAAGATAATTTATTGATTAGGTCAAGAGGTATATTTCTCACTTAGTCATATTTTTAGGACTAAGTCTGTCGTCTCTCTTGTGTAGGTCGCTAAAGGATCACAGATTGCCAAACAAAAAGCTAGGATACTCGAGGAAGATTGACAATGACTCGCGGCAGAACACTTGAAGGTATGAGATATAGTTTATGTGATAAATTTGTACTCATGTATAGATATTTATACATATGTTATAACGAAAGCTTGGCAATCAGACAAAGAGAAAATGAATCTGTGGGGTTTGAATCAGAGCCTCATAGAGAATCTGTCAAAACTGTTTAGCAGAGTAGCTGTTTGATGGCTTATTCAAAACAAAATAATTGCTACCAGAATATGAAATTTTAATGTTTTGTCAAATATTATTATTACATAATCAGATTGTCTAGACATCATAAAAATAAACTTTAACTAATTTTTTGATTGCTTCATTGGATCCTCTCGCTTCTGCACCAATGCTTTTTAGCTGCATAATGAAAAAAATATTTGATCATTGATTTTGATGTTAAATTTTCTTTTTAACTACTAAAAAATATTGTACCTATGATCATTTTATAACTGGTTGACTATAAAATCTCGTAATGCAGACATTTCACTAGCAATTGTTACTGGATCAATGTTTGGATTTGCATTCGTGGTTCTTCAGTTACAAGTAGTTCGAAGCTCATACGCATGTCGATGCTCAAAGTTAGCATCCATATCACATGTATTAAACTCTCGATCCACGCATGAGGGGTGCCTCCGAATATAATTATGTAGGGTCATTATCACCACCACAATGACACACTGTTTTGAAAATGTGTATTGTGACATCTTTCTCAGTATGCCTCACTTCTTTTTCTTCCAGACACCAAAGGTTCTCTCAATCACACTATGAAGTGATGAGTGAGACTTATTGAAAATTTCACGCCGTCCTGAAACCGGTCGATTACCCCTCACAAAATCAGGTAAGTGATAGCGAGTCTCCGAATATGGTTTCAAAATTCCTCGCTGAAGTGGATATCCGTGAATATATGAGGTGACATCCTGAATGCAATGTGGAACCTCGTTGGATGACCAACTAACAACTCACCAACCCACTTATCTCCAGTCTGTGTAGACGTCATGCATGGTATTTTATCACTGTATGCCGACATGTATTCACAAACAACAATCACTGTTGTGGTAACTATATTGTTGAACAATACAAAATGACGTTGTCGATCAAAATCAATAGCTAAAATTTGCTCGTCATCATCAAGAGCAAATTCTTCATTATCATCCGTCATTGCAAACTACCTATAATCACAACAAACATACTTCTTTTTTTATAATATGAGGAGGTAAATTACATCTTAAACATATAAGATAGTAAAACATGCAACATGCTTAAACATAAAAACAAAATGTAAGTTCTGACAAATAAGAAAATACAATAACTTAAACATAGAAACTACATATGTGTTTGCAAAACATGTAAGATAGTGCACATTCGATTCAAGAGCTGTTATGCATGTAGCGATTTTTCAGCCACTCAAGCCTTTTGTCGTTTGGAATGCCCAAAAAAGTAGCTCTGTTGGTCATCGTCATTAGGAAAACTGTAGCCCAATCACAGAACCGTGAATTTCCATAAATCTCGGGATATTTCACAAGCTCTTCTAATGCTTCATTCAACAAATAAACATTTGGTGGTTTAGCGGGCATAAAGAAAGAACTAGCAACACTCTTGGAGGACTCCACTAGCTTCTCAATATGTGATTCCATTGCTTGTTTTTTACCCTTGTCTTTGAAGCTCCTCCCATTGCGTGATCTCTTGGAACCTTGTGAACTTGTACTACTATTCGGATCCTTCGGCCTACTAGAACATATATTGTTGCCAACATCATGCATGGTATTTTATCACAGTATGCCGACATGTATTCACAGACAACAATCACTGTCGTGGTAACTATATTGTTGAACAATACAAAATGACGTTGTCGATCAAAATCAACAGCTAAAATTTGCTCGTCATCATCAAGAGCAAATTCTTCATTATCATCCGTCATTGCAAACTACATATAATCACAACAAACATACTTCTTTTTTTATAATATGAGGAGGTAAATTACATCTTAAACATATAAGATAGTAAAACATGCAACATGCTTAAACATAAAAATAAAATGTAAGTACTGACAAATAAGAGAATACAATAACTTAAACATAGAAACTGCATATGTGTTTGCAAAACATGTAAGATAATGCACATTCGATTCAAGAGCTGTTATGCATGTAGCGATTTTTCAGCCACTCAAGTCTTTTGTTGTTTGGAATGCCCCAAAAAGTAGCTCTGTTTGTCATCGTCATTAGGAAAACTGTAGCCCAATCACAGAACCGTGAATTTTCATAAATCTCGGGATATTTCACAAGCTTTTCTAATGCTTCATTCAACAAATAAACATTTGGTGGTTTAGTGGGCATAAAGAAAGAACTAGCAACACTCTTGGAGGACTCCACTAGCTTCTCAATATGTGATTCCATTGCTTGTTTTTTACCCTTGTCTTTGAAGCTCCTCCCATTGCATGATCTCTTGGAACCTTGTGAACTTGTACTACTATTCGGATCCTTCGGCCTACTTGAACATATGTCATCAAGAGTAGGTGGTGGCGTATTTAAATCCTCTACAACATGCTCATCGCTAGACCCAATATTATTGGAAATATGGTCATGTTGATCAAATTCAGGTGGCATAGCTCCCGTAGAAGGGATCCATACATTCTCACCAGTAGCAACAACCTGACTAAACATTCGATCAAGTTTCTCCTCAAGTTCGGGAGCAATTCCTGTGATTCTAAAATTTTTGGCGGCAGACAACATCTGAAAGAAAGGATTTAAGTTAATTTTTAAAAAAACATTAACAAAATTAACTTCATATAAGAAATTGTTTCTAACCTCTATTCTTTTTTTCCACCATTCATCTGAGGTATCAATGGTCTTTTTAATTGGATTCCACCCTAACCTAGTCTCCCCTCTTTTTAGATCACACCATAGCTTCCAATCCCTCTTTAATTGGTCCCATTTGTTTTTTAACTGTGCCCGATAATATGTTAATCTAGTGCGTGCTTTAAAATTATCTATTACGTTTTTCCAACCCTATTTGCTGAAGTGAGTGGTTGACAGATTTCCCAAGTTGATTTCTCGAATACATATATCACAAAATACATGAACTGGGCATTCTCCCATGAGGCAGAAACACCGACTGTTTTTTGTTTACCCATCTAGAAACACACTAATAGCAAGGTCACTAGAAACATAACATATTTATCATAAGCAAGCGAATCCACACAATGCTAATCCATGAACAAACAAGACTGAGATCAAAAAATGACATGAAATGTGAATTTTCAGGACCAAATTGGACTTCGATCCACCCACCGACAACAACTTGATAAAACATACAAGAAAACAAAGAATTTTTTTTTGGGCTCATAGACATGGTCTGGACAGAGCAGATTGAAAAAAGCATGGACAACACCGACAACAATTTTTTGGCTCAAACACCTGGCTCAAACGCATGGCTTAGATCGAAAAAAAACAAATATGGAGCTCGGAAGAGAAGAGACCTGCTAGGAAGAAGCTAAATGTTGTCGGATCGACGGAAGGAGCTCCTTTGTGCGTCGCCGGAGACTGGCCGGGAGATCAATGAGAAGGGCTGAAACACTAGTCGCGCGATAAAAATGGCGAGGAAGAAACTCCTCTGTGCGTCGCGGGAGACTGGCCGGGACTTCGATAAAAATGGCCGAAACCCTAGTCGCGCGAGGAAGATGACACTGTGGGAAATTCCGCTGTCGCTCTGCGAAGATCGCGATTTGGGGCTTTTAAGCGGTTTTAGCATTTCAACGGCTTTCAACGGTGGGAGTAGAGGGCCGGGATTTTTGTTTGGCGCGGATTTTTGAGAAGCAACGATGTGCAACTTTCAATAATCCGCGCCAAACAGCCCCTAAGTCTGTTTGGATGGGTGGTGGCAGTTGAAGATGGAGTGATGGGAGATGAAGATAAACTAATATCCTTAAAAAGAGTGTTTTTGGATAATTGATTCTAAATGGAGGTTATTTAAATAGACAAAATACTGAATTTTTTTTTGAAACTTAAAAAAATGTTCTAACAAGCTGAGCCCTAAAATGAACGTGGTTCCTTTGTTTCACTCCAAACCTTCCTTCCCAGATGGGGGGACGATGACCCTGTTAGTGTATATTTGGACGAATAACGGGTTCGGAGGCATAATGAGTCAGTTCGGACACTTGTAGATCCCATACTCGTAGAAACTCCTTCGATTTGCCTATTTATACTCACCTAGGGGTAACAGGTAGGAGATTCCACCTAGATCCCATCCGGATGTTTCGAGCAACATTAACATACCCTTGTAGAATGGATTTAACTCGATATCCCCATCAAAGTGACTCCTACTAATGTGCTTAGATCTATATGTTTGGGCTATGATAAAACAACATTACTCTCCTCCTACAATTATAGTTGGCGAAATAACTATGGAGAAACCAAAAGATATAGTGATAAAATTAAATGTAAAAATAATGCTAGTCATGAATGACTTTTTTGTCTTTTAGATATAACCAAATTTACTCATACTTGTGCATGCAAAACTGGTTTTGATATTTGAAATTTATTGGAATTAACACATGAAAGTAATTCGCAGGTCAATGATTCAAAGCTCTTCCAATGTGAATCTAAGAACGAAAAATTTCGGATGGATCCCGATGAAGATGTAGACTCCATGTACACAAGATCCACAAAGATTGTAAATGCCTCAAAAGTACTTGAAAAGATGTTCTCCGACAGCGACTTAGTGGGGAAGATTCTAAGATCTCTCCCACCAAAATTCAACCTAAAGGCGACGACCATCTCCGAATCGCATGACCTAAAGTGAGTCCAAATTGAGAGCCTCCTTGGGAATCTTAAAACTCATGAGGTAGACCTCAAGATCCAACATGAAGAATACAATATGGAGTCAAAAAAGAAAGCATTAACGCTGAAATAAAAGAAAGAGGTCAACGACGAAGATGATGATGATGAAGAAAGTCTCTGGATAAAGAGAATTTCAAAAGGTTCATGCGGAATCCCAAAAGAAGAAAGACCTTCCGCAAGTACTTCACCAAAGTCCAACAAGGAGTCAGGTCAAAGAAGAGCAAGAAGAATTACGATGATGATGTGGAGCAATCTCTTCCCGAGTGCTTTAACTGTCGAAAGCTCAGACACATCTGATGCAAGGGCCCAAAAATCTGAAGGAGGAGAAGAGAAGTGACACAAAGGGAAGGACAAAAATAAAGAACATACTTCTTTTGAAGAGTCGAGTGTGTCATCTTCAAGAGATAGTGAGGAGACAAATATGTGCCTTATGGGAGAGCACCAATCTCGTATCGATAGCACATATCTGTCTACTAGCACCGTGCGATAAGACTTAACGCCGACGGTAGCATTAAATATCAAATTTTCCTTCTTTTTATTTATTTCTCTTTGAAATAGAAGATCATTTTATTGATATGCATGTTAAAGAATTTTGTGTGATTTCAAAAAATTCTTATTGACTCTTTATTTTTAAAAATATTTAAAAATCAACTATAAAAGTACAAAAATTCAAAACACAAATTTGTTTTTCTTGCAATTTGTTTTCTAAATGTTCGTTTTGTGTTTGCTTCTTTTTTCGTAAAAACAAAAAATTATAAAGAAATAACACATATCTGGCTTATTCCCGACGGTCATTTTAAAAGTGATTAGATATATCTTATTGACTAGAAAATATTTAAAAAGATTAATTATAAACACAAATGTTTTTCTTGATTTGTTTTCTAAATTTCAAAATTCTTAAAATATTGTTTTGATTAAATAATGCCATGAACACTATCTTTTAATATGTAATGAAATTGATTGAAAAAAATATGAGTAAGTGTGATTAGCTTGTCTCTAAATATGAGTAATGATTTATAATTGATAATAATTTATTCACAAGGGACATCCTCCTTGATCCATCACGAGCGCTGGGAGGCTCACGCTACTCGACGACCACCCAAACCTAAGGCATTGCTTAGGCGGTGGCGCTCCGACAGCTGGGGCCCGCATGCAGCTCGTTGACGAGCTTGGGAGGTAGGGGATAAATTGGAGGGTGGTGGACTCGGTAGGTGTTTTCCGACGAATTGGGGCTCTGACAAGGGTAAGGTTGGGGTGGGCTTGGGGGTGTGAGACCTTCTGAAGGGGTCGGGGGTCTTTTTATAGGGGTTTGGGTGCCCTCCTCCATACCATCGATATGGGATAAATCCCTTTGGAGGGGAGAAACTTTAGCATCCTCCGGCTAGCATTGAGCATGTGGTAGCCATCCAAGCAGGGCAGTACTGCCATATGTCATGATCAGGGTGGCTTGGGATTAACTTTGAGCTTGGGAAAGGAAGGAAAAAGAGTGGACAAGTGGTGGCTTGGCCCAAGGCCCTTCCTTTAAAGCTCTTGGCTGCATAACTAGAGCCCATTTAGGCTGAGGTGTGGGCCTAAAGAAGCTTGGTGAATGAGGTGGTGAACTCTCCACTTAAAATTCTCAATTTTTTTTTTGGAATTTGACTAAAATCAACTCTAAGGTAGGCCCCCCATGTAGGTCAAGGTCAAAATAGGTCCAAACCGTCGAGCGATGAGCCAATGTTGATGTGTTGGGATAATATTGATGCAGACATACTTTTCGGTGCACCATACAGTTTGATTTGATCAAGTTGATCAAACAGTGTTGAAATTGAGCATAACAAATTTCGTTGTTATTATATTGACCATACGAGTCTAATGCCACTGACTGAGATCAATTTCAAGTTCATATGCTAAATATACTAAAATGATGTCGTCATGATGCACAACGACACTCAAAATGATTATTTTCTCCAAATGACCTTAGATTGGAATGAAACAAGTTCTCTTGCACTCATATTGTCTATACGAATCCAAATACAACTGACAGAACTCAAAACAGAGCACATATGCTCAATATTTAAAATCGGCATCGCCGTGTCACACTACGATACTCAAAATATTCAAATTCTTCATATGACCCCGGATCGGAACAAAACGAGTTTCATTACACTCGTATTGCCTTTACGAATCTAATGTAACTGACAGAGCTCAAATTGAACCGCATAACTCAATATTCAAAATCAATGCCGTCGTGACGCACTACGATACTCAAAGTGTTATATTCTCCATATGACATCAAATTGGAACGAAACGAGTTCCGTTGCACTCGTATTGCCAATATGAGCCTAGTGCAACTAACAGAACTCAAATCGGAGCACGTATGCTCAATATTGAAAATTGGTGTATTCGTGATGCGCCACAATACTCAAAATGGTCATATTCTCCATATGACCTCGGATCGGAACGAAACGAGTTCTGTTGCAATCGTATTTTCTATACGAGTTCATTAATGCAACTAACAGAACTCGAATCGGAGTAAGTATGCTAAATATGAAAAATCGGCATCGTCGTGACCTGCTACAATACTCAAAATTAGAGGTGTGCAAAAATAACCGAAAACCGAACCGGAACCGAACCGAATGGTTAGGGTTGGTTCCAAATAGCTTCTGTCCGGGTCCGGTTCCCATAATATCAGAACTGTCGATTCGGTTCGGTTCCTGGTTCTAAGGGTCGGGTACCCAGAACCGACCTGAGAACCGAATATCAATGCTAAAGAAAATATTTTGAGACACCGATTATAGTCGTATGACCAAATACTCGAAAATAATTGAGAATAGTCTTATGGTCAAAAAAATATTTATTGTACTTGTGTCGTTGTATGATTTCAATATGATATAAAGTCATGATTCAATTATTTTGAGATATTGAAACTTATATTACAATGAATCATGAGTTGGAAAAATCATTTTTTAAATTTTGATAGACAGGTAGAACCAAGAACCGAACCGAAGCAAATGGTTAAGATCTGGTTCTATATAATAGGACCGTGGGTCGGTTCCGGGTCCAAAAGTTTAGAACCGAACATATATGGATCGGTCGTTCTTGGTTTTGGGTGGAACCGAATCGAACCGATCCGAGTTGCACTCATACTCAAAATGATCATATTCTCCACATGACCTCAGATTGGAACGAAACTAATTTTATTGCAGTCGTATTTCCTATACGAGTCCAATACAACTGACAAAGCTCAAATCATAACACAAGCTAATTATACAAAAATCGGGTCATCTCTTAACTTTAGGGTACCCTACATATGTTTGGGTCACTTTTATTGGGTAAACTAGAGTCCTATTGACCCAATAAAAATCAGAATGTTACACGCATATCTCTTACCATTATGAGTACAACGGGACGGTAACACCTACCGACGGCGCTAGATCAGAGTTCCATTTAAATGACCACTCCGCTATTTCATTTCGAGAAAGTTGAAGCCACAACTCCGAACTATTTCGTGTGAGCCTTCGTCCTAGACATCCAGCGCCCTCCATACATAACTTGAAGATCCAAAGGAAAACTTGATGGCGGATTTAATCAACGCTCATTCTGCAGGAAGGATGAATGCAACAAAAACTACCATCTCCCGCGTGCCTTCGTCATCGCTTTCAGCGTTTCTCTATAGCGAGTTTTACTAAAGAAATTTTATTTCTCCATCTTGTACTTTTATTTTCTTTTGGCGACTATCTTTGAGTAACGGTAGTGGAATTCGCCCATGGAAAACATATATGCTAGAGCCAACGGGTCCTTAGGGAAAAGAGTTGGCATGAAAAACCGAAGTGTTTTTACATTCATTGGCCTTGATTTTAGTGTCGTTGAAATTATTCTTTTATAATAAAAAAAATTAGGGGAATAAAATCACTTTGAAGATTTCTTACAAAAATATCTTGATCTATATTTTAAGTTAAAACAAAAATTATTAAACATTAATGATCAATATTTGTTTCAATGCAACCCCATAAAATTAGATATTTCGTCGTTAACATTTAACATTATTGATCAATATTTTATTAAATTAAGTGAACAAGTTAATGTCACATGATTTTTGCAGCTTTCATGATCTAAACCCCCCATTGTATTGCGCTCGGTTTACAAAAATTCTGAACTACTCAGCATCAAAATTACACTGTGCTGTTTAAAAATCAATACAGATTCTATCCTGTGAATGATTTTTTGCGGTTTTTAATAAGGTGATTGTTAACCGCAATTTATTATTGGCTAGTCGCACCTCAAAATTCCATAATTTTTCGCGCATTTTCGAAATACGTCTTGTACATGTAATTTTAGAAAAAGTGCTCAACACGAAATTTGTAGATCTCGTCGAGATCTACAACTTTCGTGTTGAACACTTTTCCTAAAAATGCATGTACACGGCGTACTTTGGAAAAATGTCCAGATTTTGTACCTTTCAGAAATACGCCTTTTACATGCAATTTCAGGAAAAATATTCAACACGAAAGTTGTAGATCTCAACACTTTCGTGTTGAACACTTTTCCTGAAATTTCACGTACAAGGCGTATTTCGAAAAGACGTGAAAAATTAGGAGATTTTGAGGTGTGACTAGCCAATAATGAGTTGCGGTTAACAATCGCCTTTAATAATCACCCTAGTAAATTGTTAGGCAAAGCATTTGGATTAACCTAAGAGAGGAGACTAACAAGTTTGAACCAAATCTCAAGTGAGAATAAGCTTAGGTTAGGGATGAAAGGGGGATCAAAAGCTAGAGTAGTCTGGTAGGTGAAAAAGGAGAGAAATAGGTGATGAAGAAGCACTTAATTTATTGAACATCTCCATAGTAAAACTTGTGATTCTATTTATTTACAACCCCAGCAAGAATTATGTCACATTATAAAAAAATGATTACAATTGAAGAATTCCCCTATGGAGCTCTTACAATTTGGAGCTCCGAGGAACTCGGGTTAAAGAACTCGAAGCAGAATTGTAACATCCTTCCCTCTCTTGCTTATCAGACATTTGCAAACAACTTATAGTTCTTCGCATCCAACGCAATCTGCCGCACGGCGGCGACGGATGCCACCACAGTGAGCACCGAGAAAACCGCAGCTATGGTTGTGTTGATCCAGAATACTGACCCTCTTGGCGATGGACGAAAAGTGATGTTGTAGACCACCGCCGGCACCACAAAGTCCAGCGGCAGGAAGCCGAAAGCTCCCATGAAAGCGTTGATGTCGCCGAAGAATGGAAGCATCGCGCCGATAACGGTGGCGGCCACCACCGAAATAGACCGAAAAAGTATCCTCGGGATCACGTTACGGGCGGAGTGCTGCCCTTTCTCCGGGTTCGCAAAAACTCCTTCCAGCACTTCGTTTGTGGGTTGCAAGTACACCTGCGGAAAACCGTGTTCTCAAATTATTCAGGGCAAACATCATCCTACAGTTTGTTTTTAGGGGAATTGACACAATGCACCCTGCAATTATCGGTTTTTGGCAGAATGCATCATAAGAGTTTAAAATTGACACAATGCACCTTCTACTTAGAGTGTCGCTCTGGTGTGCTAATATTAAGGGTATTTTGGTCATGAGAAACATGATTGTTTCTCACTCCTTGTTTACCTTGAACCAAATAGTAAATCTAGGTTTTATCTTTTGTTTTATTTTTTGTATGCTACTAAGGAAGGCTAAAATTTCAACTGTAATTGATCCGAAACTGCGGCAGTTGAACAAAGCCACTACACTGAGTCCTACATCCTATATATTTGTGTTTCAAGAGTAAGAAATTACTACTTGAAATTAAAAAATTATTAAGAAGTAGAGCAATTCTTTTCATAGCTTTCTAAGCCAAACAGGGAGCGGGTTTGTGAAAATGGAACCTATTCACAAAAGCATTAATGATGCAAGGACCGAAATACTCATGCTTTATAAGCCCATGGTGGAAAGTGCAAGACTAATGATAATTGGGGGTGCATTGTGCCAATTTTAATAATTCAGGGTGCATCGTGCCAAAACCCCCCATAAGGGTGCATTGTGACAAAACCCCTTGTTTTTATGAGGGTTTTGTATCCTTCCATGTAAGATTGCAAATTCGGTCACTTTGCCTACAAACATTGACATAGCATTGTGTGGGGGGGTGGGGGGTTGCATTGTGCCAATTTTAATAATTTGGGATGCATTGTGTCAAAACCCCACAAGAGTGCATTGTGACAAAACCCTTGTTTTTTTGAGGGGTTTGCATTCATCCATGTAAGATAAAAAATTTAGGTCACTTTGCCTATAAAATTCAAGGCATCAGACCAATTTTTTCTATCCAATGTGCAGCAATAATATGTCCAATCAAATGACATTTTTATGCTATTTCACCTTTCAGATTACCGTTGTGCTTTAGTGAATATATTTGAACGTACGACTGCAACAGCAGAGAGCTGGAGGATGGTGTAGATGTTGGTCATCATGAGAAACCATTTGGGGACCAAAAGTCTTTTGTCTCTGGTGACGAAATTAGCGAGGATGGTGCCCTCCGCCAGGTTTCCGAAGGCCCAGTAGCCAGAGATTGCGACGCTAAAAAAGGTCGTCAAAGCCACGGCGTAGCAAAGCGAAAGACCCTTGAACATCTTGCCTTCCACCGGTGGTGCAGCTGTTGCCTGTAATCATTTAATTCTATGTTAGCTGCTTTGCATGGTACGAAGACATAATTATGCATGCGTAGTTTGTGGGTTGGGGGGGGGGGGGGGGGGGGGTGGGTGGTTAAGGGAACCAAAATGTCTCATATTTGCAACAAAAAATGCAATTCTGTTGATGCTATTGAATTTTTTGATAAGGTGCATGTGAGTGTTGGTATTCAAGTTGAAATATGATAGTTGGTGTACCTAGTTTAATTTTGTCGCTCCTTTTGGTTCGTGTATTTGAAGTTGAAACTGTGATTTAGTATGTTCATGCAGTTTGTGGCTCCCATTGGTCTTGAATTATTCAAACACGGCCGAGTAATGCTCAGGAGAGGGTGATTCCTAGGACGATTTATCTTTAGTTTGTACTTTGTTAGAGAAGTCCATTTGAAAAAGCTCCATTATGTTCTTTTTAGTGTTATTTCTCCCTTATCTTTAGTCCCACATCATGTATAAGACCTCTCTCTCTTTCTCCCTCTTATAAATATGTACTCATTCTTTGTATTTGAGACAAGTGAGCATATATACAAGGTTCCTTTTTTTCCTCTCTACATGGTATCAGAGCCAGGTTTCGATCGCGGACTCCCGAACTCTATCCGCTTCTTTTGATCTCCTGCGGCCTGCTCGTCTACCCACTGCGGCCTGCTGCGACCTCAGTGTGTTCAGCGGCCTGCTTTTCTGCATCCACTTCCTCTTCTTCACCGTGGTTCCACCCCCCTCCTCAAGCTTGTTATAGCCACTTCTATTTTGTGACAGTCAGGCGGCCATACACATAACAAAGAATCTGGTGTTTCACGAGCGCACGAAACATATCGAGGTTGACTGTCATTTTATTTGGGAGAAAGTTTAAATGAAGAAACTTGAATTAAAACATGTTCCGGGCACTGATCAAGTTGCTGACATTCTCACGAAGGCTTTATCAAGTACCTTATTTTACTAGTGTTTGTCCAAGCTGGGTGCATATGACTTGTACGCTCCAGCTTGCGGGGGAGTGTTAGAGAAGCCCATTTGAGAAAGGCCCATTATGTTCTTTTTAGTGTTATTTCTCTCTTATCTTTAGTCCCACATCATGTATAGGACCTTCCTCTCTTTTTCTCCTCTTATAAATATGTACTCATTCTTTGTATTTGAGACAAGTGAACATATATACAAGGTTCCCTTTTTTCCTCTCTACATACTTTGATGCATGATACTTAAGATATTGAAAAAGTTATAGGGAGATTGTTATTGATAGAAAAATATAGCAAAAAGGAAGAAAGAAAAACAAAAGGGGAGGAAGAGAATTAGCAATTGATTTCATTCATTTCACTCTTACAATCTACTGACCGCATGCAGCCTCTTATATAGCACAAGGAAAAAACATCCTGCAAATCAATAAAAGGTCATTGGGAATAGTAATATTAAACGATAACTCTTAGTCTTCTAAAAATAACTCTTTGGATCTAATGCTCTCTTAATTGCAGGCTTTAAGTAGTCATTAAACTCTTTGCCATATCAGCATGGTCAGGTTCAGGTATTCCATCACCCCCTCTTGAACCGGACAAGCTAACAAGCCCCATTTTTGCCCTAAGATCGGCAAATCGAGCTCTGCTCAGCGGCATGATGAGTAAATTTGCTGGTTGATCTTTAGTTGGGCAGTATTCAACCTCTACCTCTCCTTCGTTCTTCTCTCGAATGAAATGGTGGCGGATTTCAATGTGCTTGCTTTTCCCATGAAAGATTGGGTTTTTAGACAGCGCTATTGCCGACACACTATCACTTTTGATCACAAACTGTCTTTTCTCTTTCTCCAAATTCTTCTATCATTCTGTTGAGCCAAATTCCTTCACAAACCGCTGCATTCATAGCCATGTATTCGGCTTCTGTGGTTGATAGCGCCATTGTTTGCTGCTTTCTGGTACTTCAGGAGATGGGGCTTGATCCGTAGTAGAAGATGTAGGATCCAGTGCTCCTTCTATCATCAATAGATCCACCCCAGTCTGCGTCGCAGAAACCGATGAGTGGGAGATGAATCTCTGGTGTATAGAAGGCCGAGATCTATCGTTCCTTCGATATAACACAGTATCCTCTTAGCATCGTTCAGGTGATTACTGGACGACATGTTTACAAATCGTGAGATCATGTTTACTGCATGCTCCAGATCTGGTCTGGTATTTGTCAGGTACATCATTGAGCCAACCAGACTTCTGTAATTCTCAGCATCAACCTTCTCTTCTCCTTGTAGCTTGCACACCTTTTCACTGGTATAGGTAGGGGTAGATGTATAATTGCAATTGTCCATTTGAAATTTCTTCAGAAGATCCGACGCGTATTTCTCCTGGGATATGAATATTGATCCTAGAGCTTGCTTGATTTGCATCCCGAGAAAGAACTTCAACAATGTTAAGTCTATCATCTCGTACTTCTCTTTCATTCTTGCTTTGAAGTGCGCCATTTCCTCTTGAGATTCACCTGTTACAATTAGATCATCTACATAGAGACAAAATTTTTAGTGTTGTCAGCTGCAGTTTTTATGAACAGGGAGGGCTCGAGCTTGTTGGTAATGAAGCCTTCCTGATTAAAGAAGGATGAGATGTTGGCATGCCAAGCTCGAGGTGCTTGCTTGAGGCCATAGAGGGCCTTATACAATTTGTAAACTTTATCTTCTTCTCCTGTTTTCTTGTAGCCTTCTGGTTGTTCAACATATACCTCCTCGATGAGAATTCTGTTAAGGAAGACAGATTTAACATCAAGTTGGTATATGACATAACCCTTTTGTGCTGCAATGGCGAGTAAGAGGCGAATGGTGTCGAGACGGGCTACAGGCGCAAATGTTTCATCAAAGTCCTTATCGAACCGATGGTTATATCCTTTGGCCACAACTCTTGCTTTATATTTAATCACCACAATAGCTTCATCCACCTTAATTTTGTACAACCATTTGAATCCAATGATGGTTTTGTCTTGAGGTCTTGACACCAGCGTCCAAGTGTTATTCTTCTCTATAAGCCCAATTTCTTCATTCATGCTTTTGCCACTTGGGATTGATTGCAGCCTCTGCATATTCTGTGGGTGTAGAATGAAACAAAACAGTTTTTGTATTTTCATAAATTTCTTGGATGAACCTTATTTTGGGGAGCGGTGATGAATCACTTTGATCTTCAGCTTCATCATCTTCTATTTCATTAATTTCCAGGATGGGGTTCGGACAAAACTCTTGGAATAGTACATCTCGAGATATCAAAAGCCTTTTTGATTTTAGTTCCAGCAATCTATAGGCTCTACTCACTTCACTGTAACCTACTAGGATGCATTTTATGATAGTGTGATCTAATTTCTCCCTCTTCTCTTTAAGAACATGTGCAAATGCCAAGCATCCAAAGGTTATTAGATGCTTTAGAGATGGGTTTTCACCATACAATTTCTCATATGGCGTGGTGTTGTGGAGGGCCTTTGATGGTACTCAGTTTAGGATGTGTACAACTGTAGATGTTGCTTCTCCCCATAGGAATTTAGGTAAGGATTTGTGGATAAGCATAGACCTTACCATATCCAAGATAGTGCGATTTCGACGCTCTACCACTCCATTTTGTTGAGGTGTGCCTGGGGTGGAGAATTCATGCCTTATTCCTTCAATGGAACAAAAATGTTTGAAGGCATGAGAGGTAAATTCTCCCCCATTGTCACTCTTTAATGTTTTAATGTTTTTCTCAAATTTCTTTTCAACTTCTCTTTTGAATTCCATAAAATATGATAATGCCTCTGATTTTTGTTCAAAAAAGTAAATCCACATGTCTTGAGATGTCATCAACAAGAAGGAAGAAATACCTCTTTTCACAAGGAGTTGGAGTGGTAGCTGGCCCCCACAAATCATAGTGGACCAACTCTAGCGGCTGCTTGCTTCTGTTCTGCAAGATAGAAAGGAAGCCTATGCGACTTTCCCAAAGCACAAGTTCCACATGGCTGATAAGGTATAGGGATATCTGGCACTCCTGTGGCTAGCTTCCCTTCAAATAGTGCTTTCATTGATCCATAGTTCAGATGTCCTAATCGGTGGTGCCATGTAGAAAGTGACGTTGATTTGCTGTCAACTGATGAAAGGGCTGCTTGACATGATGCATCTGTTTTAAGTAAGTAAATTCTGCTCTCAATCATTTGAGCTGAGGCAACTAACTTACCACCTGAATTCATTATTGAGCATGATTTTGATTTGAACATGACATCATATCCATTCTCAACAAGTTGTCCGACACTCAGTATATTATGAGCTAACGTTGGAACAAATTGAACATTATGGACATGCTTATTTTTACCGTCTAATCCAATAACTGCCACAGTCACTTTCCCTTCAATCAGTCTTGATTTTCCATCACCCAAGACCACATGGGACTTTTGGGTTTCATCTAAAGAGATGAATAAGTGCTTGTCCTTCACCATGTGGCTGGAACATCCAAAATCCATATACCACTCAATTTTATTATCATTACATTCTTCATGGCCGTAGTGAGACAAGAATAGTTTTCTGGTTGCTGCTCCTCCTTTCCATTTTTGGAAAACTTTGCCTCTTCCTTTTCTTCAAACCAGAAATCACGATCAAAGTGATTTGCCCTTTTACACTGTTTACATTTGAAATAACACCTGTCTATATTGTGGTTTTTTGTGTGCATAAAGTGCAAAAGGTATTTGAGTAATAGGCTTGGTTTCCTACTTCAAAAGCTTTTGGGAAGGGCTTGGAATTCTGATTCTAGCCACCTCTCTGTTGAGAGATGTGCTGTCCAACATTCTTATTTCTTTTCTCATTCCTTCCCAGGTTCATCTTGGACTGAAAGACACAATCAATAGAAGAGTATCTCTTCATTTGTCTTCATGGGATTGAATTTTTCCCATCAGGGAAGCAATGGAGAGGGTGTCTAAGTCATTGCTTTCTTCTATTGCTGCTACAATATATTCATATGCCTTTGGCAAGCTCCTTAGCACCTTGAGCACAATCTCATTCTCAGGAATGGGTGCACCAACATTACTTAGATGATTTGTGATATGTGTGATTTTGGGAAGATATTCAAAAATAGATCCATCATCCTTCATGTTAATTTGATCAAAATTTCGATGCAGATTTTGTCTCTTAATAGATATTACCTTCTTGTCTTCTTGGAAGGCTTCCTTGAGTATATCCCATGCGGCTTTGGCAGTGAGTGCTCCCATTATTCTTTGAAATATAGGAGACGTTACTGATTGTTGGAGAATGAGCAGTGCCATGGAGTTCCTTTTTCTTTTATCCTCTGGGTATTTCTGCTGCACTTATTTCTTTCTGTTTGTCGGTTGTTTGAGGGTCATTTCTGACAATTTTCCAAAACTCATGTGATTCAAGGAGCGTCTCCATCTTGATGGCCCAATGACCATACATCTCCCCATTAAAGATTGGGGTCAAAGTCAATGGTGCCGAGAGTGGTAATGTGGTGGATGCGGTAGATGAGCTCATTTTGATAGAAAGGGGATGTGAGTTATCCTAGAAACGTGTGCCTCTAATACCACTGATAGAAAAATATAGCAAAAGGAAGAAAGAAAAACAAAAGGGGAGGAAGAGAATTAGCAATTGATTTAGGTATTACAATCTACTGACCGCATACAATCTCTTATATAGTACCAGGAAAAAACATCCGACAAATCAATAAAAGGTCACTGAGAATAGTAATATTAAACGGTAATTCTTAGTCTTCTAAAAATAACTCTTTTTTGGATCTAATGCTCTCTTAATTGCAGGCTTTAAGTAGTCATTAAACTCTTTGCCACATCAACATGGTCAGGTTCAGGTATTCCATCAGTTACCGCACGTGACATTATTGCTTTAGTCCCACATTGAATAAATGAAAATGATGATGGCCGCAACCGCAAAAGTACCCGGCCAGCGAAAGTGCACGGAGGGCCCCCGATGCCCTGCACAACAGTACTCAGACCACGACATTGCCCTAGTGCGACGGCGTTCCCGCCGCTCGCAAACCCCCTAGCACTATACTGTGTCAGTCACTCGTTTTTTCCTTGTGCACGGGATTTGTGAGCGGTGAGGAGAGCACATTTCTTATTGTAAGTAAGGACTTTACCTATATGAGAGCATATTTTTTAAAATAATAAAAAAATAAAAAAATTAAAGAGATTGAAAATTGTGTAATAAATAGGGGTAAAATGGGAGTGTTGAATGTTAACCAAATGATGTTTTTATCCTTTAATATAGTATAGATATAGTTAGAGAATGTATAATAGAAAAGATTATGATTCTATAATAAGACTGGAATGCAGTAAATAAACATATAAAATGGAATACAGAGTTTTTATTTATTTCTCTATAAAAAAGAAAATTTAATTGAGAAAAAGAATATATAAGGATGCATACTTGAATTTCTGGAATAATCCCATTTCCATAACAGGTAGCAATAATGGCAATTGCATTGAATATTCCGAAGATGAGGTCTACTTTGTCGCTGGGAAGAGAGTAATCCCTTGAAGGGGCCTGGGATGAATGTCCTGCGTGCATATTTCACTCCTCTATAAATGAATAACTAAAAAAACACCATTATACGCCAAAAAGATAAATTTTATAAACAAAAGACAATATTTTGCAAAGTAGAATTATTAATCAAAGTCGCAAGCAGAATGTCTACAACAACTTATTGGAAAAATTATTAGGCAATGCTCAACTTAAGGATCGGTTTGGCACCACGGTGATGGTCGAACGTGGTGGTTATGAACTGCCACTCTTGAACGCCCGACTATGCCTAAAGAACTCCATCTACTTTTACGTTCAAAATTGATACTTTTCTTGGTGACGGTCATAACCGTTGTGAAGCCAAAAACTTATTTTATGACTGACGCTTTTGTCTAAACTCATTGGAGCAAAACACCGCGTCAAATGGGCCCTTAGGCAACATCCCCGGTATCGTGGATGCCATGATTTTTTGAGAGCGACTCAAACAGTTGCATGTGTTGAATGCATACAATATTTCTTTTGCCTCTTATTGACATGATATAAACTCAATTCCATGCAAATCATTAGAAATACTTCAACTGTTTCAATACATTTGCAAGTTACATAGACCTCTATTTGCAAACAGTTTGCCGAAAATTACTGATGGAACAAAATCTAAAAACTGAGAGATGAAAAGGGCAGGAAAAAGCTTAGATTCATTCATCTTGTTTCCATAGATCAGATTACATAATATCGGATATTATAACTGATGGGGTTCCTCCTAAAGATTTCCGAGTTAAACTGGACTGAAGGGCTCGAGCGAGTTAACCCAACCGAGTGAGCCGCGCTCGCTTGAATGACCTTAAAGCCACCCCAAAGGAGACTCGCCGCGTGCACACGCGGCCATCGCCGGGCACAAGCGTGCAGGGCCTACGTTGCGCGTGCACAACCGACGGTGCGCGCAACCCGTGCCACGCGCCCACCGGCACGAGCGCACGACCAGTGCGTGCTCCCCCCTTAAGTGTGCGCCCATCTGCACGACACATGGGTGCGCGACCCATGCGCCCCCCTTGCGTGCACGCGCATGGACACGCGCTCCTAGGGCGGGTGTCCACGTCCTCTGCGCGGGCACGCCCCAGGCGGGTGCGCATGCCACGTCGTCACCTTGTGCGCGCGGACACGCGGCACGAGCACGCACGCCTCTTGCGCGGGCGTGCGCATGTGCTCCCCTTGCATGCGTGCCCGATAGTTCGTCGCCACTGTCGTTGACGCTTCCTGCAGCTGTCATCTTCAGGCAACTTTCGTGAGCCGCTCAGGTCGCCCGGGGAGCATGTTTGTCATTTCAGGAAAATTGATGGTCTAGTGACCAGAACGGAGCGACGTCATTCGTCAACGCAAGATTTAGCCGGACGCAATTACCAACACATTCCTTCAAGAAAGTTATAAAAAGTCCCCCATGCCTTGATTTGAGGACAAACAACTTGAGAGACAAGAGAGAGCTCTAAGATTTTCCAGTGAGCACGTGAGACTTAGATCATTCCATCGCTCGGAACTCGCTCTGCTCCCTTTCTAGTCCGCTCACGCTCAACGTCCTCGTAGACGTAGCAGCTGGCACGAAAAACATACTCGTGGATGCTCCTATGAACACTCTCTTCAAGGTCCGTAGACTTAACCATTTTCCCCATTTTCTGTACTTAAAGCTTATACACAAAAAGATGGTATATCACCCTCTAGGCAACTCAAACACTTATAAACTCAAGTAGATAGTGGATTTTGGCACTGCACAGATCCAACTGTACGGTTTTCCTCACTTTTCGGATTTTCCACGCTAAAATGCCTCCATGTCATTGTTGCTTGGTTTACTTTTGATTATTTGCGTGCCCGGTCTAAATTGGAGCCTAAGCGGTCCGATTCTTCGGACCGAAGGAAAATCAGGCAACCCGCAACAGGTTTGCGTCGTCCGTGGGAAGTTCACAGCTCTCCAACCAATTTCTCAAAATTGTGCGTGCCTTGCGCAAGCATTCCCAACTGACGACATGACGTGAGGAGGCGCGCATGCCGCGAACCAGGCAACTTGCAAGGAATCTGACAATCGAGCCTCCAATAACACACCTACTGGCAGCACGCTGCACCTTGAGGAGATAATTGTCACATTGACGTCTTTGGTGGAAAAGCGGAAGCGTCAAATGGAAAAACTTCAAGCTCAGATGCTCGCCCTACTAAGGGACTTCAGAGCTTCACGGGCCCCCGAAGAGCATCTTGCGGTTACGGACCGGGCATCGCTCTCTTTGAGCCACAACTCACTCAATGGTGTGGCCCGTATCACACACCTCGCCGCGGACACGTAGGCTCGGGGGGGGGGGGGGGATAGGCCTACGAAAGAGTCATCTACAAAGGAGCACCTCACCAGTAGGGATCAGGAAAGCAAAAGAGAAAGGAGCAGAATCTTATCTCGACATCCAAGAAAGGAGGTGGGCGCCCTGATGGTGCTATGTGGACCGGTGGGAAGCAGCAAGGACAACACTTCATTCTTCTCAAGACTTCCCACACGGAAGTCCTACGAGCCATCATGGATCATCCTTTACTACGGAGGCCCGGGACGCTCCCACCCAGAAAGGGGGTATCGGTCCAAATACTGTCCTACCATCAAAGTCGGGGGCACGACAAAGAAGAGTGCAAGATCCTGAAGGAGGAAATCGAGAGGCTCGTAAACCTTGGCCTATTCGAGGGGTTTCAAGGAAAGAGGATGACAACACATCCTACATTGACCCATCTCACAGGAGGGCAGAATAAAGCACGGTAAGCAGTGGCCAAGCCAACCTCTCCCGCAACACGGGGATCTTTGTCAAGCCCCCTACACATTTGTGCGATCATCAGATATCCCCCTGTGGAAGTAGGCGAGATATTGGTCGGCGACGATGTGTCTGCCAACATATTTCTATCAACCCTACTTCAGCTTAGAGTCTCAAGAAGGAACGCCCAGCTAGGTGCGGGGGAGGGGGGTGTACATGTTACGAGCCACCCAATAATCCCCATCTTGGGAAGCATCATCCTACGAGTAACTTTAGCTCCCCTCCCCCCATGATGCCTACGACGTCCAATTCATTATCGTACATGCTAGCTCAACATGCAACACAATTCTCCGGGGACCGCTGCTAAGGAGGCTCTGGACCAACACACTAATTCTCTTCCAGATAAGTCTGCATAAGTATTGTGAGGTTGAACACATTGGAAAAAATTATAAAGTGTCATGTGCAAACAAATTACAAACACCACAGTCTTATAGTTGAATCGAGAGAAAGCTTGCTTTATTCTTCCACAACGTGGGAATATATAGGGAATGCAATGATACATAACAACATGACTCACGGTGTGAGAATAAACCAATTTACGCACAATAATAATAAATAAACCTGGAATATACGACTTGTATAATAACTCTCAAGTCTCCCCCTCAAGTCGGATTGGAAGATGTCAGTCATTCCAAGTCTCTTGATGTTATCCATGAACGAGTCACTTACCAAGCTTTTAGTGAACACATCTGCTAGTTGATCTTTATAGTGGACGAACGGTGTGACCACTGTCTTTTTATCCAAGTGATCTTTGATGAAATGTCGATCTACCTCCAAGTGCTTTGTTCTGTCATGTTGAAATGGATTGTGGGCTATGCTGATGGCCGCCTTGTTGTCGCAAAACAAGGAGATGGGGGATGTCACGGGAAACCCCAAGTCCTGAAGAATGGTACACAACCATAGACCCTCACACATGCCTTGAGACATAACACGGTATTCTGCCTCAGCACTCGATCTGGCCACTACATTTCGCTTCTTACCGCGCCATGTTACCGGGTTTCCTCCAACAAAGGAACAATAACCTGTTGTAGATTTCCGATCGTCACGGCAGCCAACCCAATCAACATCGGTGAAAACTTCAATCCTCAGGTGGTCGTTCTTGGAGAACAGAATACCTCGACCTGGGTCTTTCTTCAAATACCATAACACACGGTATACTGCCTCTTGATGTTTGGCCCTGGGAGCATGCATGTACCTGCTCAGGATGCCAACTGCATAAGTAATGTCTGGACGAGTATGAGACAAGTATATTAGTTTCCCAACTAATTTCTGATAGCGAGTGACATCGGCCTGGTCACTGTCACCGTCTTCGCCGATTCCATGATTTTCTTCCATCGGAGAGTTTGCAGGAACACAACCAAGCATACCGGTCTCCTGCAACAAATCTAGGACATTTACGCTGTGATATAAAGATACCCTGATCAGATCTAGTCACCTCAATTCCCAGAAAGTATCGTAGTCTTCCCAAGTCTTTCACCTCAAATTCAGCAGCTAAGAGGGACTTGAGATTTGCGATCTCTTCCAAATCGTTACCTGTGATTACAATGCCATCCACATAGACAATAAATACCACAACACCCTGCACACGCCTCCGAATAGACATAGTGTGATCCGACAGCGCCTGGTTGTACCCAAATTTGAGCATAGCCGGGAGGAATCTGCCAAACCACGCTCTAAGGGACTATTTCAGGCCATATAAGGATCTCCTTAGTCGACAAACAAGGTCTTCAGCTCCTTTTTTTATGAACTCCGGAGGAAATTTCATGTACACCTCTTCATTGAGCTCACCATGGAGGAACGCATTCTTAACATCCAATTGATGAAGATCTCAGTCCATGCAAGCCGCGCAAGACAGTAGTACCCAAATAGAGTCCATCTTAGCCACGGGGCGAAGGTCTCCTGATAGTCAACTCCCTGTGTCTGAGTGTACCCCTGAGCAACCAGCCGTGCCTTGTACCGTTCAACCTTCCCTTTTGAGTTCTGTTTGACTGAAAACACCCATCACGAGCAAATAGCCCTCTTGCCAGGAGGGAGGGGCGAGACATCCTAAGTATGGTTCTTGTCAAAGGCTGACATCTCCTCTTCCATAGCCTGAGTCCAGGCCGGAATACCCAACGCTTCCTTCCATGTCCTGGGAACAACAACCGTCGAGAGAAACAACAAAGGTCTGGTGGGTCGGGGTAAGGTGATGGTAAGCCACGTGGTTTGAAATAGGATATTTAATACATGCAATCTTACCTTTCAATAGAGCAAGCGGGATGTGCAAATTTGCCTCATCAGAATCTGAGGCAGTAGCGGGCACTGGTAGAGGCAGAGCCTTAGTAACCTCTATTCGGGAGGGGCGACAGTGATATACGTGAGGAAAAGGAGATATCAGAGTATCAGAGAGAGGAACAGGATAGGTGGTTCCTGTTCCTGAGTGAGAGGAGGTTGTGGTGGTAGAGAAGGAAGAAGGGGAAGAGGGACATCCATATCGCCAGTATTCTCCCCCTAACGAGGAGCATGAGTCGATGGCAAAAAAAAGGATTCCTCTTCTCGAAAGGTAACATCCATAGTGCAGTAGACACGCCCAAAGGGAGGGTGATAACACCGATACCATTTCGTAGTGTACGAGTATCCGAGGAACACGCACAGGAGGGCCCGAGGGTCCAATTTGTCACGGTGGGGCAAATGGATGTGGACGAAACATACACAACCAAAGACACAAGGAGGAAGGTGAGAATTATAGACCATGGTCATGGTAGACAACTGAGTTAGGGGAGTAGCATAACTAAGCACACATGAGGGAAGTCGATTGATAAGATGTGCAGCAGTAAGAATTGCATCGACCCAATAGGACTTAAGGAGGTGCATAGCGCGCAGAAGACAACGGGCAACGCCCAATAGGTGTCGGTTTTTCCGTTTAACAACTCCATTTTGGGTAGAGGTGTAAACACACGTGGTCTGGTGTATGATACCATGACTAGCAAGGTATGAGCCAAAGACTCCCGATCGTCATACTCCCCCTATTGTCACTCCGTAAAACACGAACCACACCCTTAAATTGGGTTTGAACCATTTTGTGAAAAAGTTAAAAGCAAAGGAAGACTTCACGTTTCTTTTTGAGCAAATACACCCAAGTTGTACGAGAAAAGCAGTCAATAAATTTGACAAACCAGCGAAACCCAAAGGTAGATAAAACAGGAGACGGTCCCCAAACATCAGAATGAACAATATCAAACGGTGTGCTACAAGGAAAAGCTAAATGCGATGAACTATGTCGCACATGCTTAGACTCATCACAGATATCACAGACAAAAGTTTGTAAAAAAGGAAAAAACAGAGAACAATTTCAGAAGGTAGATAGGAGAGGGATGTCCAAGCCGCAGGTGCCAGCAACGAATATCATCAGCTGTAACAGGAGCACAAGAGAGGGCCTGAGAAGGAGGTTGATCCAAGTAATACAGTCCGCCGCGGTTCCTACCACGGCCAATGTTCTGCTTCGTACCCAGTTCTTGAAAAACATAGGAATCAGAAAAAAGTTTATAGGGCAATTAAGAGAGCGAGTAATGTCACTGATAGAAAGAAGATTACGAGTAAATGAGGGAACATGAAGAACAGATGGTAAAGAGATAGAAGGAGAGCAAGAGATCTGACCTTTTCCAGCAATGAGAGACAATGAGCCATTAGCAGAGATAACTGTCCTTACAAGACAAAGGGGTGTAAGAGAGGAAACCTGATGACGATACGATCATGTGGTGAGTGACACCAGAATCAATCACTCACTCAGACAGAGAGGCAGTGACAACATGAGCATGCGACATAGCAATAACGACAATGGAAGCGGAAGCACCGGGAGGCTGATCAGACTGAGAGTGCAGCAGACGTTAGAATGCATCCAACTCAGGAGCAGTAAGAGGCCCGAGCACAGCATGGGGTGTCGCGTCGTAAACATCTGTAGAGTAAGCAACATCATGAGGTCTCGAACCACCCGAGCGATGGCCCCCTCGTCCAGGCCCTCGTCCACGACCACGACCACGAGGGGCAAGATGAGGGTGGAGCTTGTAGCACACCTCTCGAGTATGGCCTTTGCGGCCACAATAATCACACAGAGGAGCACACATGCTAGGGTTGAGGACTTGACCACGACCAACGCTAGTGAGAGCAAAGCATCAGGAGGGGAACTAGCACTGAGAGACCTCCGACGATCTTCATCACCCAGGATCATACTGAAGGCCTCGCGAAGGGATGTAAGCGGAGTGCGGTGAAGAATATGCATCTGTATCATGTCAAACTCCATGTTCAGTCCCATCAAGAAAACATGGAGACGAAAGTGAACCTCCCGTTGTTGAAGCTGGACAGGATCCACAGTACAGGCAGGAGTGAAGTGAGAGAAGTAGTCCAACTCCTGGTATAACCACTCGAACTCGGAGAAAAAGGATGACGCCGTCATAGAGCCTTGTCGTAGTTCCAAAATGCGGCGAGTAAGTTCATAAACATGTGTGGAGCTGCCAATCTGGGAATATATCAAAAGCAGAATCCATCAGCATGTAACTCCGGTAAACCTTAAGAGACAGAGTGAAGAAGCCAGGACACAACCAAAGAGTTTTCTGAATCCCATCGCTTCCAAGAGGGATCAGTTAGTTGAGGCTCCTTAACAGTCCCATCGATGTAGCCATACATCCAGTGGCTACGGATGACATGTAGCGCCGCCCGGGACCATTCAAGATAGTTTGTGTCATGTAATGGAACGGTGGTGATCTTCAGGGAACCAGAGAAGCCATGAAACCGCTGATAGTCGCTCATCTGAGGCGGAGTCACGCATGGGGACTACACCGAAGAGTCACCTTCATCGGGGGAAGGAGCAGCCATCAAGGGACAAGACGCAACAACCCGGAGCCAAACGCAGAAGAGGCGGACGGAGAGACAGCGGGAGCCAAACGCAGAAGGGCGGCCAAAGAGGCTAGGCGGCCTGCCTCAAGCAGGGGAGACAGCGGCCGGGATGCAGCAGACAGAGAAGGCGTCAGTTGGTCGACAACAAACAGAGGAGGCAGCGACGGGCTTCATCACGGAGAGGAGACGGTGGTGACAACACGGAGAGGAGATCGCGGGCTGCATCACGGAGGGATGGCGACGACACCCCTCTCAGCAACCGACAGTAGTATGAGGATCGCCCGACATCTAGGTCGGTGCTGAGCGGTGCGGCAGTGAGCCGAGCAGGACGAAACCAGGGCGGGGTGGGGTAGGTCGGAGTCGAGAAGACGCGGGATGAGGGAGGCGCGGTATTTGGAAGGAAAAAATAGGTTTTTTTGTGTTTGGCTCTGATACCAAGTTGGATCGAGAGAAAGCTTGTTTTATTCTTCCACAACGTGGGAATATATAGGGATTGCAATGATACATAACAACAAGACTCACAGTGTGGGACTAAACCAACTTACGCGCAATAATAATAAATAAAACCAGAATATATGACTTGTATAATAACTCTCAAGTCTTACTTCACTCTAGTACACTCGATCAAAAAAAATTAAAATAAGGTTATGTGATCCCTTGAGCACTACTTCGTTCCTTGATAAGTCTTAAAGAGTAATGTATGTGCAAAACACCTTAGTAATTTTATTTTGCATTTTGATGATGTTGTTTTTATTCCATGACATAACTCATGTGTTTTGATTATAGCTCTTGTATACTTTATCAAAACACTATATATACACATTATTGTCTTACATAAATCTTTCACTCATAATAATTGGACTTTAAAACACAATTACACAACTTCCTAAAAATGCGAGTAAATCTACTAAATTGCTAAGCATGATTGCTATAATATTTTCTACTGTTTGATTGCAAATCACTTTACATTATAGTTTGTAAATCTTTTCTTGATATATTTATCATGCTTGATCACTCGCAAACTCAAATTTCAATAAACATTTCATATATTTCAATGCAATCAATGACAAGACATCTCATAGGTTTGAACTCTAATTTTTAACACTCTTTTAAAAAAATATCTCATATGTGAAGCTTATCCCTCCTCATGTTTTGTACCCTTATGGTTTACATGATGAATTATACATGTCATTTCCATTGTTATGCGACTTTTACATTAGTATATCCTTCTTTCTATAAGTCATGGTTATTTCTACAATTTGACTTGTTTTTTTTTCAAAAAGGGAAAATCATACACTTTCATGCTTATCTTGATTATATCAATTATGCATTACTGTCACAACCTTTTCCATTGTTTACTCTTACGCTCAATCATGATTATCTTTTAACAACGATCGTCCTTAAACTCATAAATAAAGGGGGTGAATACATTTTATGCCTCATCTTACATGCACCCTCTTTTGATAATACCAAAAGGGGGGAATGAATTAGGAAATCTCGTGAGATGAAACTAAAATTATAACAACACTGTATGGTCGAGCATCAATGTAGGAGGAACAATCATATAGGGGAGTACACTTTTTTAGAATACGATCATTGTTGTGTACTTTGTTACATCACTCTAAAAACTTGTTTTCACGATTATCACTACCCGCACAATTTTATAAACATGACTATAATCTTAAATGACTGATTTCTCATTGGAGGATTTGTTATTATCAAAAGAATGAGTTTGTTGGAATATGTATTACATATCTCTTGTTTTAAGAATAACAAGTTCTAGTATGTATTTGATCAAATACGTTTTGTGTTTATGGTACGCAGGATATACAAATACAATATCATATTGAAAGAGAATGATCAAATGAGACAAAAAGATGGACGTTGTGCTCTGAAATGAGTACTACCACGGGGCAGTAACATTTATCGCTGATAGTAGCGTCAGTTACTGTGGGAAAGCTGGAAAGAGACATTTGAACGAAAACATTGGCAAGAGCATAGACCATCTTAGTAAAGAGCTAGCACATCGCGGTAACTCTATCGAGCAACAGTAACTGAATGGCAAGCGCGATAATCAACACGCTGATTGAGGAGCTACATGAAGTATAAGATCAAAATTTTGCGGGATCAAATATTAAGATAACGCGGTGCGATAAGCTTATCGAGGCGCAGTAACGATTCTTAAAATACAAACTAAAGCTTCCATTTATGGTCGGCAGGAGTAAGAAACAGTTTTCCTCGACTCAAACAAGGTGCTACTGTTGGAGGTAGTGGACAAAATTTATTTAAAGAGGTGCTTACTCTTTCTCTAGCGGAACTCCGAAGATACTTTTGTGGAGCCTCGTCTCAGATGTCCAGAGTGATCCGTAGTCCCTACAACACTCTTGAAAATCAAAATAAGAACTTGAAGGCAGAGTTCATCAACGCTCAATCTACACTAAGCGTGAACACAACAGCAATGTCGATTTCTCTCGTGCTCTAGCCACTCCCTTCAGATTTCAAATATGGAGTTTTTACTACAAAAATTTTATCTCTTATCTCTTGTAATCTCTCTTCTTTTGGTGACTCTTTTTATAATGGTAGAGGAATTTGCCTGTGTGGTGGCAACTAGGTCCATGTGCGATTTTGGGAGAATTCACCATGTGAGTTACGTGACTAGATCTAGAGAGTATGTCTATGGGGTGGCCCGAGGCAGAGATATGATACGGTCAACCGACTCTTAAGAAGAGTCGGTATAAAAACCAAAATATACTTTTTGTACCTCCCCTCTGATTCATTCATTTTGATTTTCATAGATCATAGTACATAATATCAGATATTTATGCTAATATTGCTTCATTACATATAAATGCTAGCTAATAGGCTTCGTTTGGCGCGGCATTTAGAGTGCTCCGTTTGGGGCAAACGCCGCCGCACGGTAGGTAACCAAATGGCCGGTGATGGCGTTTGCTCCGTTTGCGCCCACAGCGCCATGTGAAATGGAGGAAAACAACAGTATTTGAACCACGGCCTCCCCCCTCCGGTTCCAACAACGGGCCATCTCCTCTCGCTGACTGAGCAAAACGTCAAACTAAATAAAGTCTAATTTTTCATAGGTAGTTACAACATACATTGATGGACGTCACATATATCCATTTGGTTTCTGTGCAAGAATCACAAACGGTTCAGACCACTCATTTAACGATTACTCCCACAGAGAGAAATATATCAAGGTAAACATGACAAGATGGTTGTTATGTTCGGTCACGTATATCTCCGACGCGATCACGTGACCCTTATCTAGTTTCTATTTTTAATTACGCGGATTTTGATCATCCATGTCTAAGCCACATGATGGGGCATTTTGGGAACCATGTGTGACTATTATTAAGTCTCGGTTGGGGGCCAAGACCAAAGAAGGCAAGTCATTTATAATTTTCTCTCTCTTTAATCCTCTCTCCAAGTCTCTCTCTATTCCCCTTCCCGTGTCTCGTGTGAAACCCTAGCGTACCAATCCCGTCGCCGCCAACAGCCACTTCGCTCGCAACTGTCGCTCTCGCCGCCGCCCGCCTCAGCACGCGGAAGCCGCCTCACCCCGCCTCCGTCATAGTTCTGCCCGCCTCACGCCAGGCCACCACCGCCTCCAGACCGTGGACCCGCTCACAATCGGCGACCAGTAACAACTTGGTATCAGAGGGAGCGCTCCTCCCCGCCGCCCGGACAGCTGATCCAGCACTGCCTACCTCCTTTGTGGCCGACCACACCCTCACCGACGAAATACGAGCCGCAGTCGCTCGGACACAGGTGTTTTGCGTCCGCCCGCTCCGCCTATTCCGATCCATTCGGCTCCGCAACCAATACTCCCGGGCTCCTCCATCGACGGGGCTCCTTGCTCGCTACCTCTACCGGACTACTACCTCCACCGGTCCTTCCTTCCTCCCGCCCCTCCAGTGCTGACAACCCTCCATTTTCTCTTCCGGCAATGCTCGAACCGCCCACCCTATCTTAGATTTTTGAGTCCCTCGCAAAGCTCCTAGCGGATAACAACACAACCCACATCAGCGCCGTCACCTCCCCCATAGCGGCTAATCGACCAGTTCAATCGGCGACGAGCTCCTCCTATGACGGGGCGAACCTGTGAACCCCACCGAAATTTTTACCCCTGAGGCACGAGGGCAACGGTGTGCCACGATACGTGCAGACAGACTTTTCAATCTTCAATGACCACAAACACCCCTTGGCCTGGCTCTCTCGCTGTGAGCAATTCTTCGCCAATTAGTGCACCCCTTGGGAAGAATGACTCAATGTTGCTTCTTTCCACTTGATGGGATCAACCCAACTTAGTTTCCCAACTGGAATAGGAGAAACCACTCCTATCATGCAAGGATTTCAAATTCAGCTGCAACCTCCGTTTTGGCCCACCCCTCCACATCAAACCCTTGGGGGATCTCATTTCTCTTCAGCAAACCAGTCCGATCGACGAGTGCCTCGAATAGTTTCAAGTTCTCCTGGCCCGGACTCTCTCAATTCTTCCTACCCATCAAGTGCCCATCTTCACGACGGGTCTCCATGAGCGTCTCCGCATGGACGTGGAGTTTCAGGCCTCCATAGATCTGACGATCTCCATGAGCTTGACTCGCATCTGCGAGAAACGTCTGTTGTTGGATCCCCCTCATCTTCATCGCCCAGACAACAAGGAGCCCAACCGTAGCCCTCAAACTCTTCCATCACCCACAGCTAGCCTTCTAGCTCAGGACCGCGATGTCGACCATCCAACCACCATCCACCGACTGTCTACACAGGAGATGATCGATCGACATGCCAAAGGACTCTTTTACAACTGCGACGAGCCATATTTTCGTGGACATCGCTGCAATCGCTTCTTCTGGTTGGAGGTGGATGACCCTTCTGCAGAAAAGGAAGTTGGCACAAACACGGGGAATTTGACAATCTCCACCACCACAGAACAAGCTTGAGGGCAAGCTTGGGGTCGGGGAGGGAGATGTTATGGACCCGCATTCAGTCACATATATCGCTGGTACGATCACACAACCCTTATCTAATTTCTATTTTTAATTACGCGCATTTTGATCCTTCATGTTTAAGCCCAAGGAGGGGCATTTTGGGAACCATGTGGGACCATTATTAAGTCCCATTTGGGGGCCAAGACCAAAGAAGGCAAGTCATTTCTATTTCTCTATCTCTCTCTTTAATCCTCTCTCTAAGTCACTCTCTATTCCCTGTTGGTGTTTGGATTTAGGATTTTTTCTTGTTGGTGTTTTGATTAGGATTTTTTCCTGCTGGTGTTTTGATTAGGATTCTTTCCTGCTGGTGTTTGTTTTCACTTAGAGACATCTAAGTTTTCTTCTCCTTAGACCACCCCTTAAAAAGTCGCAGTTATCTAAAGATGTCAATGCCGTCAGTTATTTAAGATGGAACCCATATAAAAAGAGGCCTAATTACAGATACCACAGAGGATGGATTCGAAGGATAGACGTGATGATGATCCTAAGAATGACAACGGAAAAGAAAAGATGAAAGCGAGATTTCATCTCTTTAATTTATATATTATTTTTGAATATTTTAAATTATTACACGCCAATAACTTACTTTCATAGTGATAATATTTCTTGCATGGGCATACATATCATTTGAATTAAATTGAATGAGTTCGCTATTTCCAATCACTGACAAATAAGAACCGTTAAAATGGAATGAATGGGATTCATAAGCGAATAATATATCTAAGGGGATGTATATATATTTAACATTGCATGTACAAGTAAATAAACCAAACACGTAAATAAATAAAGAAAAAAAAACAGAACTGAATGCATCAACTCTTAGGTAATGTTTAGGGTGGTCCGTAGACTATTTTCCAATTCTGTTGAGTCAACGGGACTTAAGCATGTGGGTGCACACTAGATTGGACTTCATGGGGCCGAAAGGCCCGAAACGTGTAGATACGTGCTGGAGCAAATAGTAGGTCTAATTCAATTGAGTTGGAGGGCGTTAGCATATGGGTGCACACTGGATTAGACTTGTCGACAAATTCAGGGGGCCAAAAGGCCTAAAGCGTATATGGTACATGCTGGATTGGTAAACGATGTGGACTTAAGAGGAGTCAGGTCCAAAGACTGAGTACTGATACAGATGTGACTACCCTTAGTAGTACCTTAGACTCAAAAATGAAATGATGAAATGAACATTAAATATAATGAACACTGAATGTAAAATAATACATGAATATACGGTTTACTCATAATATTATTTACAGTCACCTTATAAAAGTTTCTACTGCTTATAAAATTTCACAATGTTATTGCTGCTTATAGCTTTACACACTGTAACTATTTACTGAAAAATATAAATCTTATATGCAAATTGTTATTAATCCTTTGTCATTTGTTCAAATAGGGCGAGTCAAAGAAACTGACCGAGGAGAAAATTAAGAAAAGAGAAGATCAATATTAATTATGGTTAATGATATTTGTATGGATAATAAGAGAGGTGGTCGAGTACACAAAGTGGTGATGGGATCCACAATGTCCCGCATACAGGAGGACCAAATAGCATGGACTATTTTATAATAGTGGCCATGTTATAGTGTTGTAGAATTATGTTTGTACTCTTGCATTAGCACTCTTACTGCTTCATATCGATGTATGTTTGGTTATGAGATTATGGCTCCGTTTGGAGGGACTTATTTTCCCTGGTCAAGCGGTTACGAACACATGAACCAGACCTTAATTAAGGTCTGGTTCATGCTGTCGTAACTGGTGAAAACAAGTCCTCCCAAACAGACCCTATGTATAAACGCGCTTTTAATGAAATCAAAAATTTTTACTTGGGACATTTTACATATACTTATTGTGCTTACGAATTGAACAAAATGAACCCGATTTTTCGTTAGGGCACAAGCAAAGATCTTTATAGGGGAGTACACTTTTTTAGAATACGATCATTGTTGTGTACTTTGTTACATCACTCTAAAAACTTGTTTTCACGATTATCACTACCCGCACAATTTTATAAACATGACTATAATCTTAAATGACTGATTTCTCATTGGAGGATTTGTTATTATCAAAAGAACGAGTTTGTTGGAATATGTATTACATATCTCTTGTTTTAAGAATAACAAGTTCTAGTATGTATTTGATCAAATACGTTTTGTGTTTATGGTACGCAGGATATACAAATACAATATCATATTGAAAGAGAATGATCAAATGAGACAAAAAGATGGACGTTGTGCTCTGAAATGAGTACTACCACGGGGCAGTAACATTTATCGCTGATAGTAGCGTCAGTTACTGTGGGAAAGCTGGAAAGAGACATTTGAACGAAAACATTGGCAAGAGCATAGACCATCTTAGTAAAGAGTTAGCACATCGCGGTAACTCTATCGAGCAACAGTAACTGAATGGCAAGCGCGATAATCAACACGCTGATTGAGGAGCTACATGAAGTATAAGATCGAAATTTTGCGGGATCAAATATTAAGATAACGCGGTGCGATAAGCTTATCGAGGCGCAGTAACGATTCTTAAAATACAAACTAAAGCTTCCATTTATGGTCGGCAGGAGTAAGAAACAGTTTTCCTCGACTCAAACAAGGTGCTACTGTTGGAGGTAGTGGACAAAATTTATTTAAAGAGGTGCTTACTCTTTCTCTAGCGGAACTCCGAAGATACTTTTGTGGAGCCTCGTCTCAGATGTCCAGAGTGATCCGTAGTCCCTACAACACTCTTGAAAATCAAAATAAGAACTTGAAGGCAGAGTTCATCAACGCTCAATCTACACTAAGCGTGAACACAACAGCAATGTTGATTTCTCTCGTGCTCTAGCCACTCCCTTCAGATTTCAAATATGGAGTTTTTACTACAAAAATTTTATCTCTTATCTCTTGTAATCTCTCTTCTTTTGGTGACTCTTTTTATAATGGCAGAGGAATTTGCTTGTGTGGTGGCAACTAGGTCCATGTGTGATTTTGGGAGAATTTACCATGTGAGTTACGTGACTAGATCTAGAGAGTATGTCTATGGGGTGGCCCGAGGCAGAGATATGATATGGTCAACCAACTCTTAAGAAGAGTCGGTATAAAAACCAAAATATACTTTTTGTACCTCCCCTCTGATTCATTCATTTTGATTTTCATAGATCATAGTACATAATATCAGATATTTATGCTAATATTGCTTCATTACATATAAATGCTAGCTAATAGGCTTCGTTTGGCGCGGCATTTAGAGTGCTCCGTTTGGGGCAAACGCCGCCGCACGGTAGGTAACCAAATGGCCGGTGATGGCGTTTGCTCCGTTTGCGCCCACAGCGCCATGTGAAATGGAGGAAAACAACAGTATTTGAACCACGGCCTCCCCCCTCCGGTTCCAACAACGGGCCATCTCCTCTCGCTGACTGAGCAAAACGTCAAACTAAATAAAGTCTAATTTTTCATAGGTAGTTACAACATACATTGATGGACGTCACATATATCCATTTGGTTTCTGTGCAAGAATCACAAACGGTTCAGATCACTCATTTAACGATGACTCCCACAGAGAGAAATATATCAAGGTAAACATGACAAGATGGTTGTTATGTTCGGTCACGTATATCTCCGACGCGATCACGTGACCCTTATCTAGTTTCTATTTTTAATTACGCGCATTTTGATCCTCCATGTCTAAGCCACATGATGGGGCATTTTGGGAACCATGTGTGACTATTATTAAGTCTCGGTTGGGGGCCAAGACCAAAGAAGGCAAGTCATTTCTAATTTTCTCTCTTTAATCCTCTCTCCAAGTCTCTCTCTATTCCCCTTCCCGTGTCTCGTGTGAAACCCCAGCGTACCAATCCTGTCGCCGCCAACAGCCACTTCGCTCGCAACTGTCGCTCTCGCCGCCGCCCGCCTCAGCACGCGGAAGCCGCCTCACCCCGCCTCCGTCATAGTTCTGCCCGCCTCACGCCAGGCCACCACCGCCTCCAGACCGTGGACCCGCTCACAATCGGCGACCAATAACAACTTGGTATCAGAGGGAGCGCTCCTCCCCGCCGCCCGGACAGCTGATCCAGCACTGCCTACCTCCTTTGTGGTCGACCACACCCTCACCGACGAAATACGAGCCGCAGTCGCTCGGACACAGGTGTTTTGCGTCCGCCCGCTCCGCCTATTCCGATCCATTCGGCTCCGCAACCAATACTCCCGGGCTCCTCCATCGACGGGGCTCCTTGCTCGCTACCTCTACCGGACTACTACCTCCACCGGTCCTTCCTTCCTCCCGCCCCTCCAGTGCTGACAACCCTCCATTTTCTCTTCCGGCAATGCTCGAACCTCCCACCCTATCTTAGATTTTTGAGTCCCTCGCAAAGCTCCTAGCGGATAACAACACAACCCACATCAGCGCCGTCACCTCCCCCATAGCGGCTAATCGACCAGTTCAATCGGCGACGAGCTCCTCCTATGACGGGGCGAACCTGTGAACCCCACCGAAATTTTTACCCCTGAGGCACGAGGGCAACGGTGTGCCACGATACGTGCAGACGGACTTTTCAATCTTCAATGACCACAAAGACCCCTTGGCCTGGCTCTCTCGCTGTGAGCAATTCTTCGCCAATTAGTGCACCCCTTGGGAAGAATGACTCAATGTCGCTTCTTTCCACTTGATGGGATCAACCCAACTTAGTTTCCCAACTGGAATAGGAGAAACCACTTCTATCATGCAAGGATTTCAAATTCAGCTGCAACCTCCATTTTGGCCCACCCCTCCACATCAAACCCTTGGGGGATCTCATTTCTCTTCAGCAAACCAGTCCGATCGACGAGTGCCTTGAATAGTTTCAAGTTCTCCTGGCCCGGACTCTCTCAATTCTTCCTACCCATCAAGTGCCCATCTTCACGACGGGTCTCCATGAGCGTCTCCGCATGGACGTGGAGTTTCAGGCCTCCATAGATCTGACGATCTCCATGAGCTTGACTCGCATCTGCGAGAAACGTCTGTTGTTGGATCCCCCTCATCTTCATCGCCCAGACAACAAGGAGCCCAACCGTAGCCCTCAAACTCTTCCATCACCCACAGCTAGCCTTCTAGCTCAGGACCGCGATGTCGACCATCCAACCACCATCCACCGACTGTCTACACAGGAGATGATCGATCGACATGCCAAAGGACTCTTTTACAACTGCGACGAGCCATATTTTCGTGGACATCGCTGCAATCGCTTCTTCTGGTTGGAGGTGGATGACCCTTCTGCAGAAAAGGAAGTTGGCACAAACACGGGGAATTTGACAATCTCCACCACCACAGAACAAGCTTGAGGGCAAGCTTGGGGTCGGGGAGGGAGATGTTATGGACCCGCATTCAGTCACATATATCGCTGGTACGATCACACAACCCTTATCTAATTTCTATTTTTAATTACGCGCATTTTGATCCTTCATGTTTAAGCCCAAGGAGGGGCATTTTGGGAACCATGTGGGACCATTATTAAGTCCCATTTGGGGGCCAAGACCAAAGAAGGCAAGTCATTTCTATTTCTCTATCTCTCTCTTTAATCCTCTCTCTAAGTCACTCTCTATTCCCTGTTGGTGTTTGGATTTAGGATTTTTTCTTGTTGGTGTTTTGATTAGGATTTTTTCCTGCTGGTGTTTTGATTAGGATTCTTTCCTGCTGGTGTTTGTTTTCACTTAGAGACATCTAAGTTTTCTTCTCCTTAGACCACCCCTTAAAAAGTCGCAGTTATCTAAAGATGTCAATGCCGTCAAGGGTTATTCTAACATGGAACCCATATAAAAAGAGGCCTAATTACAGATACCACAGAGGATGGATTCGAAGGATAGACGTGATGATGATCCTAAGAATGACAACGGAAAAGAAAAGATGAAAGCGAGATTTCATCTCTTTAATTTATATATTATTTTTGAATATTTTAAATTATTACATGTCAATAACTTACTTTCATAGTGATAATATTTCTTGCATGGGCATACATATCATTTGAATTAAATTGAATGAGTTCGCTATTTCCAATCACTGACAAATAAGAACCGTTAAAATGGAATGAATGGGAATCATAAGCGAATAATATATCTAAGGGGATGTATATATATTTAACATTGCATGTACAAGTAAATAAGCCGAACACGTAAATAAATAAAGAAAAAAAACAGAACTGAATGCATCAACTCTTAGGTAATGTTTAGGGTGGTCCGTAGACTGTTTTCCAATTCTGTTGAGTCAACGGGACTTAAGCATGTGGGTGCACACTAGATTGGACTTCATGGGGCCGAAAGGCCCGAAGCGTGTAGATACGTGCTGGAGCAAATAGTAGGTCTAATTCAATTGAGTTGGAAGGCGTTAGCATATGGGTGCACACTGGATTAGAATTGTCGACAAATTCAGGGGGCCAAAAGGCCTAAAGCGTATGGTACATGCTGGATTGGTAAACGATGTGGACTTGAGAGGAGTCGAGTCCAAAGACTGAGTACTGATACAGATGTGACGACCCTTAGTAGTACCTTAGACTCAAAAATGAAATGATGAAATGAACATTAAATATAATGAACACTGAATGTAAAATAATACATGAATATACGGTTTACTCATAATATTATTTACAGTCACCTTATAAAAGTTTCTACTGCTTATAAAATTTCACAATGTTATTGCTGCTTATAGCTTTACACACTGTAACTATTTACTGAAAAATATAAATCTTATATGCAAATTGTTATTAATCCTTTGTCATTTGTTCAAATAGGGCGAGTCAAAGAAACTGACCGAGGAGAAAATTAAGAAAAGAGAAGATCAATATTAATTATGGTTAATGATATTTGTATGGATAATAAGAGAGGTGGTCGAGTACACAAAGTGGTGATGGGACCCACAATGTCCCGCATACAGGAGGACCAAATAGCATGGACTATTTTATAATAGTGACCATGTTATAGTGTTGTAGAATTATGTTTGTACTCTTGCATTAGCACTCTTACTGCTTCATATCGATGTATGTTTGGTTATGAGATTATGGCTCCGTTTGGGGGGACTTATTTTCCCTGGTCAAGCGGTTACGAACGCATGAACCAGGCCTTAATTAAGGTCTGGTTCATGCGGTCGTAACCGGTGAAAACAAGTCCTCCCAAACGGACCCTATGTATAAACGCGCTTTTAATGAAATCAAAAAATTTTACTTGGTACATTTTACATATACTTATCGTGCTTACGAATTGAACAAAATGAACCCTATTTTTCGTTAGGGCACAAGCAAAGCTCTTTATAGCCTACATAATACTCTTAAAATTACAACACTCCTCAAGATTGACGAAAGATATCCACTAAACACGTCTTGTTACAACCCCTGATCATATCCTCTGAACTGAGTTCCTTGGTTAAGCAGTCTGCAACCTGACCCTTGGTCGAGACATGACTCAACTCCAGTAGCTCACTATCAAGCTTCTCCTTTATAAAAAACCTATCAGTCTCTATATGTTTGGTTCGATCATGTTGGACTGTATTATTTGTAATACTGATGGCTGACTGAATGTCACACCATAACTTTATCCTATCTCCTTGATCCAACTTCAACTCCACAAGCATCCCTCTCAGCCACAAGAGCTCCGTAACTCCTAGTGCCATGGCTCTGTACCCTGTCTCTGCTGTCGATCTAGCCACTACTGACTATTTCTTGCTCCTTTAGAAGACCAGGTTGCCTCTCACAAATATGCAATAGCCTAAAGTGGACCTCCTATCATCCACCCAGTTTGCCCAGTCAGAGTCACAATAGCCCGCAATCTTCGCATGCTCATTCCTTCTGAAAGTCAGCCCCTTCCCAGGAGCACTCTTCAAGTATAACAAAATCTGGCACACTGTATCCATATGACCCTTCCTAGGGACCATGCATGTGGCGGCTCACCACACACAAAAAAAAAGAGATATTCGGGCGAGTGTGGCTCAAGTAGATCAACCTCCCAACTAGCCTTTGATACATCTCACGATCTTCTGGTTTCCCGTCCTCTGCACCCAGTTTGCACCTCTGATCAATTGGCGTCCCAGCAGGTTTGCACCCCAATATCCCAGTTTCAGTAAGGAGATCTAACACGTATTTTCTTTAGGAAAGGACTATCCCCTCTGTCTCATAAGTGATTTTGATCCCAAGGAAGCACCTAAGAAGGCACAGATCCTTCACCTCAAACTCCTTGCCTAGAGCCCCCTTCAGGTGGCCAATCTCCTGCTCATCATCCCCTGTAATGTTCATGTCGTCCACATACACCGCAAGATGGTGATGTGACCCTCATTCTGCCTGGAAAAAACAATGTGACCTGCATTGATCTGGAGATATCCCATCCCAATCATCTCTTTTTTGAACCAGTCGAACCACGCGCGGGGCAACTGATTCAGTCCATAGAGAGATTTCTTCAACCTGCAGACTCTGCCTTATGTCTTGGTCGTGTCAAACCCTGGTGGTATCTCCATATACACCTAATCTGCTAGATCTCCATGAAGAAATGCATTCTTTACATCTTATTGGTACAACATTCATCCACCATTCACCGTCAGACTAAGCAGAATTCTAACAGTGCTCATCTTTGCAACAGGTGCAAATGTCTCGTCGTAGTCGATACCATAGGTCTGGCTGTACCCCTTGGTAACCAATCATGTCCATGTAGCGCTCGACCTGCTCATCTGGGTTCTGCTTTACAGTGAACACTCACTTGCACCAACGACCTTCTTGTCTTTTGGTAGCTATGACAACTCTCAAGTATTGTTCTTCTTAAGAGCCCTCATCTCTTCCTTCATTGCTGCCTTCCACTTTTGGATCATCTTTAGCAACATGCCAATTGTTAGGTACAATAATGCGATCCAAAGATGCAATGAATGTGTTATGGGCCAAACTCGGTGGTGGCCGGAGGTGGAGATGACGATGGCGGAGATACCGTGGAGCCGGAACCGCAGCTGCCTAGGTGAGGTTGCTCGTTAGAGGAGAGAGACACCAAAATCTCTTGCTGATCTGGCTCTGGGGGGTCCACCCTCAACGAATATGGGTTGTACAATGGGAACTAGAATTCTTTCTTGCTTAATCCCTACAAACATCCAATGCGTTTATATAAGCTACAACATATAAGAAGACAAAACACTAATGAAGACACCTAATACTAGCCCCGGGGTCCGAGGCTCCTGCATAAAGATAACAACTAGACACCTAGATAATAGCGATAATTATAATAATACGCGACATATAACATCTCACCAGCCCTTGAAATCGAGTTTGCCCTCAAGCTCGAACTCCACGTGGTACTTGGAGCAATCTGGAAGCTTGATCTCCCACCAGAACAATGCGAGATATCGCGTAGCGACGACGGCAATTGTGAGTAGCGGCGACCGTCGTTGGAAAGACGAGCGGCGTAAGTAATGGATTCAGTAAGGTCGGTGGAGCGGTGAGGAGCAGCAGCAACAAGTAGGTCGGGGAGGCGACTGCCGACAGAAGGAATAGATCTGTAGGTGGTGAGGTGATCGTTGGGGTCAGCGGAGCGGTGGCCGATGGAGCAAGTGCTGGCAGAAAAGCGGCTATGATGTCTGAACGAAGGTGGCCCAAGGTGGGGTGGCACCACCACGACAGGTGATGGAGAAAGGGCAATTACCGCTAAGAGGCGGTGCTACGTTAGTGGCCGACACAGATGGCGATTGCACGAAAAGAGGCGGCGGTGGAAGCGACCGGAACATGGGCTGCGGTAGAAAGGCAGTCGTCAGATTCTTAATGTGGTGGAGGAGTGTGTCCATGGAGCTCATAATATTCTCGTAGCTTCGTTTGGATGACGGCGACATCCACGGGAGTCAACTTTGTGTTCCCCATAATAATATAAAATAATGATAAGGTTGCCCGTAGCTCAATGTTGCAGGCAGCTAAAGAAAAATAAAGCTGTAGCTGTCTTTTAAGAATAAAATAAAATAAAATAAAAATAATATTATGGCTGGGGGCGATAAGAGAAAGGCGTTGGGAGGGACTCAAGAAGGAAATAGACTGCAAAAGGTTTTAAATTAAAATTAAGCTGCGGTGGTTGGCTCGAGAAAGATAGGCCTGATGAAATAGTAGCAATGGTGTGGGGCTCGAGTCGTCAAAGTGAGAGGCGGAAGGATGTCCGTCTGAGCACTGCAAGTTATCGATGATGCAGAAGGGCGGAATCGAACGGCGGGAGATGCGAAAAAAAGCGCAGATCGTCGACGATTCGTGTTGGGGACTCACGTCACGTCCGTCCAAGATCGGCGTCGAGCGCTGGGCGGAGAAGACGTTGAAGAACAATGATCCGTGCTGCTTTGTCGAGGGTTATCGTTGAAGAGATTGCGCCGGGGAGAAACTTTCAGAGCAGGAGATGCGCTGATATGAGAAGCAGAGTGTCGATGGAGGACGTCGTTGAAGCAGAAGGACAACAACTTTGGTCTTCTGCTGGGCGCAGGATCATATGATGGGTACGTGGAGGCTGCTGCTGGATAGTGGTGATGTGCAAGGACGCCGGTGGAACCGTGCTTAAGGAAATCCAGAGGTCAGCGAAGTATCGATGGAGCTTGACGGAATGGCGTCGGCTCAAGAGAGGACCGCTAGCTCTGATACCAAGTTGTTATGTGCCTAACTCGGTGGTGGCCAGAGGTGGAGATGACGATGGCGGAGATACCGTGGAGCCGGAACCGCCGCTGCCTAGGCGGGGTTGTTCGTTAGAGGAGAGAGCCACCAAGATCACATTCAAAAGATGGGAACTAGAATTCTTTCTTGCTTAATCCTTACACACATCCAATATCTTTAAATAGACTACAACTTATAAGAAGACAAAACACTAATGATGATACCTAATACTAGGCACGGGGCTTGAGGCTCCTACATAAAGATAACAACTAGACACCTAGATAATAGATATATTTATAATAATACATGACACGTAACAGAATGCTCCGTGAGTAGAGGAGATCTGATCGTAAAAGACAAAGGATGCAAAGCCCTAACCGTATCTATTAGGAGGATTTCCCGCATTGCTGCGAGTAGACATCCGTAACGATAGAGTAGGAGTAGGGGAAAGGATATCACCTGAGGTTCGTGGTGATGTAGGTGTTACAAGAGTAGGGAGCGACGTATCCAAGGGACTAGGAACTACACTGGGCACAAACACTAGATTTAATATTGCTGACACTGGATCTGGTACTGTTGGCAACTTCCTCCTAATGTTTGTCAGCAGCTCCCCCTGAGCCGTAGGTCTCACATGTCGCCTCTCCTCCTCAATCTCCTCCTCCTGCTCCTCCACAGATCCTCCCTGTAATACTACCAGATCCGTCGCCAATCTTTCTCTCTCTAGTCTCATACTTTCGGTATCTGACAAGTCTAATGCAGGTAGGGTTCCCTCTTGTTGATAGTACTGTTCTAGCTCTCTGAAGTGAACATCCATACTCACAAAACATCTTTTCTCCACTGGATTCCAGCACATATATCCCTTCTGAGTGCGAGAGTAGCCCACGAATATACACTTGGCTGTCCTTGCATCAAGCTTACCAACACCCGGTCTGTTGTACTTCACGAAGCAGACACACCCAAATACTTTCAAAGGAAGTATCCCCCCATTATGTCCCTGCAACTGCTGACATGGAGACTTCCACCTAGAACCTTCGATGGCATCCTGTTGATCAGTTGTGTCGCTGTTAACACCGCATATCCCCACAGACTCTGAGAAATCTTCATGTTAAGCATCATACTCCTTCCCACCACCAGGAGGTGGCTGCTCTTCCTTTTTGCCACTCTGTTCTGTGCCGGAGTGTAGGCACAGGTGGTCTGGTGTAGTATCCCGTGGGCTGATAAGTATTCCTTCCACTGCCTTGTTAGTGTATTCTATTTCATTATCCGATCTTAGTATCTTAATCACTGCAGTGTATTGTGTCTGTTTCCTTTTGATGCCCTCCATCATGCTTAGTACGGTCTGCTCCTCTGTAATGATATTGCCAACTTCCTAAGCATTCTCAGTCATGCCCAAATTGGTCCGGTAGCCTCCTCTACCACCTCGAGCACAACCACGTCCCCGACCACGTCCTCGTCAACCACCAAAATCTCTCTCCTTGGGCGGCTTGAGGCATGTTTGCCTCAGATGGCCCATCTCGCCACAATTGTAGCACCATCGATTTCTTCCCTCTATGTCTTGTAATATAAGGGGCAGCAGCCACTAGTGCTGACTTCACAATCGTGGAACCTCATATCCCTGCCTGAAGTTTAAGATGCGTCTCCTCCTGAATCATAGCAGAGAAAGCCTAAGTGAGTGTGAGAATCTTCATACCAGAGAGAAGTAGGGCTCTCCGCTGATCGAACTTGTCATCTAACCTGATGCAGGACGACGCGTAGGGTTTACGCGTCAGTCAGGCTGTTCTAGGAAAGTAGGAAACCCTAAATGCATGCGATGATTCAAATTAGTTTTGCAACGTTTGAGTGGATTTTGCATGAACTAAAAAAAAGGCAACTAATTTTAATACGACACAATTGCTATTTTGCTTTAAAGTTAAAATTTCTTAAAAAATGGTTCAATTAAAATCCGGGGAAGGAATTTTGCAACTTTCGTTCCGTTCCCCATTGTCATAGCAACACGGAAATCGCGAACTCCAAATATGTTTCCGTTTGGAGTTTTCGACGTAGCGTTTGCTGACGAAACTCGGCCGAAAACCCAACAATGAGACTATTTTCTTACGAGAAATTATAGAAGGCACACACAAAGGAAAGGACAGAACAATTACCCACGGAAAGATGCGTATTTCCGTATCCGAAGTAGATGGCGATCACGCGAGAAAGTCCTCGTCGCCTTCGATCTCCGCTCCGAGGTCGGCCGCTTATCGCACACAGACACCAAGGAATTAAATCGCTCCCTCACATGACGGTGGTTCCACGGAATCACTCAACAAGGTAAGGAAGCCACAAACTAACAAACCTAAAATTCACTCGCTCTTCACACTAAAAGTGGTTCCACGAAATCTCTATCACTCACGTTGGTTCCACGAAATCTCTAATTACTCGAACAAGGAAGAAAATCAATCTCTTTACACTGCTCACACGGAAGCATTAAGCCAATTTCTCCTATCAGTTGGAAGGCAAACAACATCGGCCCTTTGCTTAACATTACCAACATGTTCAATTTCACTGTTCGTGGGTAACAGGAGGCAAGCTTTAACTTCAACAATGTCACTGTTTCGGAAACATGAATCACCAACTAATCTCTTACACTATAGGAGCAACAGAAAGCTCTCAATAATCACCATTAACATTTAATTAGGAAATCGCAAACCGGATACATGGACTCACGGAATCATTCTCATTGATCACACCTAAACTCTAACAGGAAATCTACAGTAAAACCCTCTCAAATGGGAATCAAACTCACAAGCAATACATTAAATTTTTCATCAACATCCCCCAAAACAATTACAAACCCTCCCTTTTATAGGGTTACAACAGGAAATCGAAAGAAAACAACGAACAGAAAAAAATGGACACGCACTTGCACCCGAACAGCCATGTACGAGTCGATCTTAGACGTGGAGCTTGTCGTGGAAGCGTCGTGGTCTTCAAAACCGTCGGAGGAGGGAACGTTGAAGCCGAACCGCCGGTCAAGCGGGAGGTTTTCCATGGCGCAGCGCGAAGATCAGAAGGACGGTACTGGAGGGATCGGAAAGATGAACAGTGCCGCCGCTTCTTCTTCACGACCTTTGCTGAATCGGATTACAGCTAATATATATATATATATATATATATATATATATATATATATATATATATATAAAGTATATACATATATATATATATATATTACTTTATATACATGTATATATATACATATATTTTCACAAATACAAAACACAATGCGACATTCAGGGCCGATAGTGGTCCGGACGGGTGGGGCGACAGACACTTTTGCGACGCCCTGATCTGGACTGGTCTCCACCATAACCCCTTCAGGAACTTCATCATCCTCTCCTTTACGATGATCTTGGAAGCCCGACACTGTGAGTCGCTGCAACACATCCCGCCAGAAGCGTGATCGTAATCCACCCATATTCGTTCCAACTCGGAGGCGTACTCCTACACTGTTTTCTCTCCCCGAGTAGTGTCATCAATTTCTCCCCTCACCTGGAAGACCCACAGAGTGTTCCCCACGGCGTCATATGTGTTCTTTAGCTTATCCCAAACCTCCACGACCGTCTCAAGGCCATCTACCATGGCGGTAATCGATGGGAAGACCGAGCTGAGAAACCATATAAACACCGCCATGCGGGCCGACTCTCTCTCATCTCCAGTCGAGTTCTCTGGTTTCTTCAACGCCCTGTCAGGAATCCCCCAACCTGTTTTGCTGTAAGGATTTTCTTCACACAGTGTGACCAACTCAGGGGGTCGACGGTCCGCCAAGCTTCAAATCAATCGGTGAAAGTTCCAATTTCACCGACCTCTGCAATGAACCCAACACACTCAACAATATGGCCAACTCATCCGGGCCCAACATCTTGAATACATCTTCATCGGTCCTTCCTTCGACGCCACGGATCAACTTCCTCACCGATCACCGTATCCCGTTCGGTACCACTCGATTCCTCCTCCTGCCCTAGATCCAATCACTGCATCCTTAGATCCGCTAGAATGCGGAGGTGTTGCTGAAGACCCGCTGGATACCCACTAGACGTGGACGTGTTGGTTGCCCACTGGGACTAGTCTCGCAGCAGTCGGGTATGGCGGCAACCGCAAGATTCGACGGCGGGAGGGGCGATCCCGCAACCCTAGAGGCGGAGGCCCTCCTTTGAATGCAGATCTGGAAGCCTAGGGCAACCAGTACAGATCCGCCGAAAGGAGAAAGGGTTCCCGCAACCCTAGAGGCAGAAGTCCTCCATCGAAGACACCGCCCAGAGCCGGCGGCGGGGTTCCTCCGTCGAAGACACCGCATAGGGCCGATGGAGGGGTTCCTCTGTCGAAGACTTGATGAAATCGCGGTGGATCGCGACGGAAGTGGCCGCCAGAGCAGTCGCGCGGAAGGTGCCGAGCGTGGAGCCGAAATTGCGGAAGCGGCAGCGCCAAAGTCGCGGTATTTTCTCTTTCCCAAACTCCCTCTAATACCAAGTTGAACAAAATGAAACATATTTTTCATTAGGGCACATGCATGGCTATTTATAACCTACATAATACTCTCAATATTACAACATTACGTATTTACGTATATTGTGTTGTGCTCAAATTTTTTTCTATGTGATGTTTACTATAAATTGTAGCAATCTGCAGATCGTCAGAGTTGTAGTCTATGTTAAATCACTGTGAAGTGCTGATGATCGCTCTAGGATGATTCTCTCCTATCACAATCCTTCTGAGTTTGGCAGAAAATTTGCTCTCAAAGCTGAGGGACAAATGTTGACACGCCTGGTTTATTTTCCTTGCATATGGTGTGAGAATGTGCCATGCCAAACATTGCATATGTTCTAAGCAAGTTTAGGCCGAGCTGATATTTTAACTAACAAATTCGCGACTCTGGAGCTGAGTGACTCCTACAGGTTGAGTCATATTTCCATGTTTTAAATCAAATAAGATATGTGATCACCGCTTTCTTTACTTCGTGCTGCCAAGTGTGTCGCCGACACCTTTGTTAATTCATCAAAACTGTGAATTCAAATAGTGGGTTGATTGTGGAACCACGCATCTGAAAAATCTTCGAGTATTGTAAAGAGTGGAAAAAATTGAGCCCCTATGTAGGTTCCAAATCGGGATGTTTGATTAGAAGCACCTCAGCTATACAACGAGGGCAGTGCTCTCGCAATAATAATTTATTAAGGATCAAACATGACTGATACCTGCTATTTGTAGTGTCCTAATGTATATCATAGCACCATGAGGGAGGTTGGGAGATATTCCTTCTATGTCATCTGATCGGCACCCATTATGACAATAAGCTAACACCAAATGGTGATGACAACTCATCGTCATTGTTGTCTCCCTGTCAGTCAGCATCCTCTGAGAAGTTGATTTATTGGATATCAAAGAATCGGGCAATCAACGATATTCCTGGATTCTGTTGTGACTGGCTCAACCATTAGGGTCCTTTTGTTTGAACAGAATTAGGGCCTCAAAATTGAAAGTGGAGGTCTAATTCCAATTCTATTGTTCGGTTTCGCACTTGAAGGGCTGAATTGGAATTCAAAATGAATTCAAAGGAATGAATTAAAGCCAATTATTTTTCCAATCTATATAGGAATTGAATAATTATATCCATGGTTCCTATGCTCGAATATATTTAAGCGGTTCTTTGTATTGATATGTTTACTCAATTTAAATCTTATATATATTTCTTCTTTCCGGGTTAACACTCCAATGATTTGTTGAGTTCAATTTTCTTCACCAAAAATATTGACTAGAAGCTTCTTCTCATCGTCTAAAGATTGTTGGTGTTCACGATTCATCAATCTATGCTCTATATTTTTGGAAATTACTGCTGAACAGCAGCCACTAGAAACCATGAAAGTTGTCGGATCATCCATAAAATAGGGGAAGCTACATCTAATCATTCCAAACCATTGATGGTGACGGTTTGTCGATCGGATAACCGCATATATGTGAATCTCCATCAAGCTATCATTGTTAAAAAATGAAAGTCATCAGATCGTCACCAAATTTTTGTGGAAGCTTCTTCTCATCGTCCCAAGACCACTAATAATGATGGTTCAACGATTTGATTGTCAGATCTCCAACACTCTCTACTGGACCACTATGATTGGAAATAGGGCTGAACATATTATTCGAAACTCGAAAGTCGCTCGAATATTGAGCCAAATTGAAATCGGTAACATTGATTTTACTGAATTTGAGTTGATTCAATTTGACTCAAATCTGATTTTGAGTCAGTCCTAAATTGCTCGAAATATGATTCAAATCAACTAAAATTGATAAATATAATATGTCTTTACTAATTATTCTTATTTTAAAATTAAAAACATTAAAACTATAACCTAAATAAAAATAATAAAAGCTTTAAGTGTTTCATTTGCTAAGTTTTAAGCAAACTAGGTATATAGAGAAAATTGCTCAATTTTGAACAGACTTGATTTGATTTCGAGCCGACTCGGAATCGAGCCATTTCGAGTCAAGCCAACTCGACTCAAAATCGATTTCGATTTCGATCCGAGTTTGACCCAAAAATTTTGATTTCTAGCCGAGCTCAAATCTCTCGAACTTGGCTCGATATCAACCCTAATTGGAAACAATGGAAGTTGTCAACAAGTCCTCCAATTTTCAGGAAAGTCTCTTCTCATCATCTTGAGACTGCTCACGGCGATGGTTTGCTGGTCTAATTATCAGATCTCCAACAACTATGATCAAAACAATATAGTTGGCCAATTCCATTTCTGCATGCTCAATTCTATTATCTAGCCGAACAATAGAAGTTGAATTCCAAAGGAATTGAATTGATTTCAATTCTTGAAATTAAATTCAATTTTGTCCAAGTGAAAGAGACCTTACATTTCATAGAGCGTTCAAAGTTCTCTGCATACTCCAAAACTTAAATTGTTAAAAAAAAATTCAATTTGATGGAATGATATATATATATATACACTACCATCTTCGAACGGGCTTCGCCCGTTCTCGATGCGGCGTTGCGGGCTTCGCCCGCTTGAAATTCAAGCGGGGGCAAAGCCCCCTCCCAGCGGGCTCTGCCCTCCCCTGGAGGGCTACGCCCGTGCTCGATGCTCTCGGGCAGCCTTCAGCCGCATCCAGGCTGGCTTCTCCTGTCTCTGCACGGGCTTCGCCCCTGCTCGATGTGTCTACGGGCTGCGCTCGCAACATATACATATGAGTACTCAAAATGACCGTAAAAAATATAAATTAAGATTATAATTTTTATTTTGTAAAAATATATATGTTTTGACTTTAAAAAAATTATTTTCGTCCCTATCTATCCCTATTCCTTTCCCTTCCACCCTCTCTTTCTTCCCCCTATTTCTCTCCCCACCCTCTTCTCTCTCTCCCCACTCTCTCCTACTATTTCTAAGAGATGATATTAGTTTTTGAGAAGATCTAATGGCTTAAATTGAATGGACGGTGTGCCTCCAAATATCTATATTCTTTTATATATATAAGATATATACATATATATAAGAAGGCATGGATAAGTATATAAATGAACTAACCAATGTAGATAGATCCTCCAGTAGCACAAGCACTATAAGCCAGGCAAAGGATAAGAGAGAGGAGGTTAATGTGCCTTAGAGAGTGAAATGATGGTAGCTGTGCCAACACCAGCATGAAGGCCCCAAAGATCACCACAAACTCATAGAGCTTCATAGTTCCCTCTGGTTTCTCAATTAGATACATAGACTGCCAAAACCAAAGAAAACTACAAATCACTCATAATTCAATAAGGTTTATAATGAGGTTGCTAAAATTTTGGAAATTTTATGAATCAAGAAGAGATTTCAAAAGTTTATCTCAAGCATCGATATACATACTGGAGGATCATAACCAACAAAAATATGATGGCTCTGCTACCTTGTATGAAATATAATGACCACTGAACTTATTAACTATTTTCATTTTGATTTGATCATGATACATTCAAATTACTACCCTTTTACCTTCATGGTTTGGCCACCAAGGAGAACGTTGCCGACGACTGCGCAGAAGCAGACCATGAATTGAATTGGTCCAATGTAGTAGCGCGCCCAACTGGGACCTGTAAGTGCAGAAAACCATCATGAACTCCTTAAGCATAAACTAAATCTCATCATGTGGGAATAACATTCTCATTTCATTATTTTAATATTCTTGTAAATAGAGCTAAATACCATAACAAAAATCACCTTACAGCTTGTGCTATTTGTGTCAACAAGCAAAATATCTTTGGTACTTGCAAATCTTATTGAATCGAGCCTTATTGAGGGTTCAGTGCGATGCATCAAACAAGAATAATTTCACACAAAAGAATTTAAAATTTACTTGAATCAGTGAAGAACCTATGGTCCTACATCCAGAGGGAGGTATAAAGAGTTTCACTATAATCAAATGACGGAAACCTAAAAATATAGCTGTAATAAGAGAACAAAACCAACAAAGAGGAATAAAATGGTTCGTATAAGAACAAAAGCTATGGTGAAACTTCTAATGAATAATAAAATTCCTTCTCTGAGTGCAACACTCAGAAACCCCCTGGAAGGGCGTTGCCCCTTGATAAACCTCCAACGGGAGCGCAGCAAGTGGCTCCTTCCCTTGCCAATTATGAAGCAAATTGTAGAAGATTGTGGAAAAATGAGGAGAAAATTTTATTAATCCAATAAGTTCACCACCATCAATACTGAACTCCGATGAGACCGTTGGATTCCTAAAAGGGGGCCTACATAAACCAGGTATATATATATATATATATATATATATATATATATATATATATATATATATTTATTTTGAGGCCGCCGGGGGGCGGGCGAAGAGAGAGAGAGAGGAATGCCAATCTAAGGTGTGTGATTAATCTAAGAGAGGAATGAGCTACAAAAAAGAGTCTATTTACATGGCTTCTTCTAGCATTCCCCCGCAAGATGGAGCATACAAGTTGTAGGCACCAAGCTTGGATAAGAACTGATGGCACAATGGTCATGGTAATGCTTTGGTAAGAATGTCAACAACTTGCCCAAAAGCAGAAACATGCTCAAATTCCAATTTCTTTAACTGAACCTTTTCCCGAATGAAGTGACAGTCAACTTCGATGTGTTTTGTTCGCTCATGGAACACTGAATTCTTGGCAATATGTATGACAGCCTGACTGTCGCAGAACATAGTTGCTGGTGTGGATAGTTTAACGCCTAAATCACCAAGAAGACTCTCAAGCCAGGTAAGTTCAGACACAACAACCGCCATTGCACGATACTCAGCCTCAGCAGAGGAGCGAGCAACAACAAACTGCTTCTTGTTATGCCAGGTAATAAGATTTACTCCAAAGTAGGTACAAAAACCAGAAGTAGAGCGTCGATCATCCGAAGATAGTCAATCAACAGACTGAGTCCTTGTTTATGATCAGTACGCCAACTGTAGATGAGAGATTCCCAACCCAAAGAATAGGTAACAGATAGACGCTTGTAGTCAGAGTCGATTCCGAACTCATCCATAGGTGAGACCAGTGTAGTCCGCATCTGCGAAGATATGCAGACAAGTAGATCAGAGGAGGATAGATGGCTTATAGCTATCATATACCTTGTACCAAGGAGTACTGTCTATACAAATATGTGGGACTGACTAACTCCTATATGGATGGGCCAATACATCATGTTTTTCTACACTCCCCCTCAAGCTAGAGCTAAAGATGAGCTTGGAAGTGATGGTACATTTGTCGTGGTAGGGCGTGCATAAATCTGCTAACAACTCCAACAGCAAATGAAATATCAGGTCTTGTGACCCCCAAGTAGACCCTAGCCAGTAAATCAATTTTCCCACAAGACACCGATAATACTCAGGGTTCGAAAGCAACAAGGGAATCGGAGTCAAATATCTGACCCATGAGCACATAACTTGTGGTTGGCGTCCATCGAAGTTTCTACAGGTTTACACCCAGAATAGCCAGCATCGTGGAGGAGATCAAGACAATACTTTCGTTGTGATAGAATAGGGCCATTAGGTCGTCTTGCAACCTCAAGCCCAAGAAAGTACCTCAATCCTCCCAGATCTTTTGTCTGAAAAACGGAGTTCAAGTGTTGCTGAATTTTCTGTATCTCTGTGGTGTCGTCTCCAGTGATCAAGATATCATCCACATATACCAAGAGAATGACAGTCTCAGTTGATTGATGCCGAGTGAAAAGAGAGAAGTCGGCCGAGCTCCGCTTGAATCCAACATCGCGAACAGCCTTACTAAACTTTTCAAACCAAGCCCGGGGAGACTGTTTGAGACCATAAATTGATTTCTGAAGAATACATACACGAGACTCCCTCGTGGTCTCAAATCCGGGTGGTTGATGCATGTAGACTGTCTCTTGAAGGTCGTCATTCAAAAAAGCATTCGTAATATCAAGCTGATGGAGAGGTCAGTGACGATGTACAACAAAGGAGATCAGAATACGAACAAAATTTAGCTTGGCAACGGGAGAGAAGGTTTCCTCATAATCAAGCCCATGTTGTTGAGTAAACCCTCGCGCCACAAGCCGGGCCTTGAGCCTTTTGATTGTCCCATCCTGAGCATGCTTGATAGTAAACACCCACTTGCAACTGACACAAGATTGGCCGGGAGGAGGAGGAACCAGATCCCAAGTCTGGTTGAACCAAAAAGCAGTCATTTCCTCGTCCATGGCCGCGCGTCACCCTGGATGTAAAAGAGCCTCCTGCACGGAGTTAGGAATAGAAATGGAGGAGAGAGAGGGAGCAAACTTGCGCAGAGATGGAGCAAGGCGATGCATAGAGACATAATTCGCCATGGGGTGAGCGGTAGAGGATATTGTGAGATCGTCAGTCCGCGGGATAACACTGGTACAGTGAGGCTGTTGTAGAGCTCCAGAGGCCGGGGAACGACGAGTGTAGAAACGAATAAGGGGTGGCTTGGATGGTGGAGGTGGGACAGGTGCCGGAGGAGTTGGAAGGAACGGTGGTAAAGAAGACGTGACAGAGACAGTCGATCGAGGAACTGGCGGGGGGAAAGGAGGAGCAATGTCAGGAGAGGAGTGGTAAAATGGTTGAGCCTCCTGAAAGGTGACATCGACAAAGATAATGACTTTGTCATGAGGCGGAGAATAGCACACATAGCCTTTTTGTGTCTGAGAGTAACCAAGAAAGATACACTTGCGGACTCGGGGAGCGAACTTATCCGTGATTGGACCGAGATTATGAACATAGCAGGTAAACCTGAACATACAAGACGTAAGAGCAAATGGGGAGTGGGATGGAAAGAGAAGGCTAAACGGAGCGACATGATCGAGCACAGAAGAAGACATGCAATTGATCAGATGACATGCCGTAGAGACATCAAAGTTCCAAAAACGAGTAGGAACATGCATTTGAAGCATTAGGGATCACGCCACATCAAGAAGATGACGATTCTTCCGCTCTGCCACACCATTTTATAGAGGCGTATAAGCACAAGAGGTTTGATGTATTATCCCGAACTCCGTGAATAAGTTCGCAAATGTGCGGCTATTGTATTCTTTTGCGTTATCCGTACGAATAACATTTAAAGGAGAGCCGAACTGTGTACATATTTCATTAAGGCACAAAATGTAGATGTAAGTTCAGTACGATCCCGAAGTAAGTACAACCATGTTAACCGTGAAAAATCATCAATAAATGTGACGAAATAACGATAACCAAACATAATAGGGGTTTTATAAGGGCCTCCACATATCAGAATGAACTAATGCAAATGGAGTATCACTCCGAGTACAATGGGGAGAAAATGAAACATGATGTTGTTTGCCAAAGATACACGACTCACAAGAGAACTCATGCAGAGAGACATCCAAAAGAGCTTTCTTGAAAGTCTGGAGGGGAGCATGCCCGGGACGACGATGTCAGTCGGTAGTAGAAACAGTAGAAAAGGCGGAAGGAGGAACATCGAGGAGGTAGAGCACATTTGATAGCCGTCCCTTACCAATGATATTCTGCGTGTTCTGATCCTGCACAACAAAGGTAGATGGTGAGAAAGTAACACATCAATTGAGGTATTGTGTAAGACGGCTAACGAAGAGTAAATTAAATGGGGAATTGGGAACATGAAGAGCAGAGGTCAGAGAAAGAGTGGGTGTGAGGGGTATATCAGCAGCACCAGAGACGGGGGTGGTATCACCATTTGCCACAGTTATGAACTTGGGGTGAGCAGTCCTGGAGTATTGCGGAGGGCGTTGTGAAGTGATATGATGTGTGACTCCTGAGTCCACAATCTAGTGAGAGTTTTTCGAGAGACAAGAAATATCTTCATTGAAAATAGAGGCGATAGAGCCAGACGAGCGAGAAATCAGCCCTTGCAGGTGTTGAAGCTGAGTGCGTAACACATCAATATCTGCCCGAGTAGAGGCATCAGAATCCGGGGAAGGAGCGGCATGAGGAGCAGGAGGATCAATCAGAGCAGCGGTTGCAAGATGTGGAGGCAAGTCGTGTTTGCGATAGCATGTGACCTCAAGATGCCCATCTCGACCGCAATAGGTGCACTTAAACAGAGGTTTGCCAGACCGACCGCGTCCCCGAATTGTGGTACGGCCGCCACGAGCTGAGGACCCCCGAGCATGCAGAGCTGGTGAAAAGTGTTGTAGGAGCGCTGGGGAGAGAGGAATATGAGTATCCAGGGGGGGTGACATTCAGGAGCATAGAGCATACATCAGATAAAGATGGTGTGTTTGTAAAAGAGAGAATCTGGGCACGAACATTGTGGAGGTGAGAGGGGACCCGAGACATCATCATAACAATTCCGACAGCCTCTTTCTAGGCTCGCTGAGTAGTTAGATCTGCAGGGGGAGGCTGATGCTGGATCCAGGCCTCCACCAGGGTCTTGGCTTTAGACACAAAAGAGATCATATCACCGAGACCCCCAGGATCTAGATTTTGAAGATCCGAGATAATGTCAAACAGGTGTTGCAAACTATTCTGGCCCGAGTAGAACGAATGAAGTTCCTCCCACATGGCTTTCGCCGTGTCATGATACATCGCCATCCGATAGGGCTCAATGTCCATAGAGTTGAGCAACCAAGATTGGACGCGACCATCATCGCGGAGCCACTCATCAGTGGGAGCGGTTGGAGTAACCTTTGTGAGGTGGTGTAGAAGATCTTTTGTCTGCAGGACACGACGAACCGAGTGAACCCACTCGACAAAATTGCGCTTCCCACTGAGAGAGATCGTAGTAATGCGAAGTTCATCGCGATGCTCGGAACCTAGGGCCGCAACACGATCGGGAAGAACCGAGGAGGTGTTGGAGTTCTCGGACGCCATGAGACCGCAACGGCTTGATGATGGCAAGAGCTGGGCGGGCAGCGAGTAGAGAGGGGAGAAGCCGGAAAACAGACCGGTAGGAAGAGGGAGACCGAGCAGGTAGCAAAAACGCGCGGCAACAGACCGAACAACACGACAAGCAGGTCGTGGTCGGGCGGCGAGTAGCAAGCCGCTAGAAAACAAGAATTAGACCGGGAGGCTAGGAGCAGACCGCAAGCGAATAGAAACAAGTTCGGACGGCTAAGAGCAGACCGCACCAAGACACAACCGCGGCGGATAGGCACCAGTCCGTGCGGTTAGAAGTAACCCGCACCGGAGCGGAAAGGCAGTCCGCGCGAATAGCAAAGCTATTCGCGAAGTGAGAAGCGGTACGACGGTTGCCAAGGGGGGCAAGGAGACTGCAGCGAGGAGTAAACCGCGCGGCAAGGAGGCCGCGACGGTTTGAACAGGAAGACGGATGGTAGAAAAACAGCGAGAAGCTGCCCGGCTAACAAGGGAAGCCGCAGTGGGTAGAAGTTGCAGTGGATAGAAAGAAACCCGTGACGGTTAGAAGACCAGTCCGTACGGGATGGGAGGGGCACGTGCCAGAGAAAGGGAAGGTTATAAAGAAGCGTAGAAGAGAAGGAGAAGGTGGATCCACGGGAGAAGTGATGGCGGCGGGTAGAAAACGGAGAAGCCGCAAGGTCGCGCGGTTAGGCAAGAATACAAGCCGCTCGGTTAACAGGAGACCTGGCGGTTAGAGAAAAATCAGGCCAGAAACCTGGCTCTGATACCATGTAGAGAAAGGTGAAAACCTTGTATATATTTCTTGAATACAAAAATACAAGTATGAGTACAAATATATATGAGAGAAGAGAGGAAAACTAAGCTATACAAACAATGTGGGACTAAGCACTAACACATATATGAGACTTATTAATGGGCTAATACATCATGTTTTTCTAATATTCTCTAACAAAGCCAACCACACGAACAACCTTACTAAATTTTTCAAACCATGCCCGAGGAGACTGTTTAAGACCACATATAGATTTTCTGAGCAAAAATACACGAGACTCCCCCGTGATCTAAAACCCTGACGGTTGATGCATATATAGTCTCAAGAAGGTCGTCATTCAAAAAAGCATTTTTTATATCCAACTGATGCAGGGGTCACTGACGATGAACAACTAAGGAGATCATAACCAGAACAGAGTTTAACTTGACGACTTGGGAGAACATTTCATCATAATCAAGTCCTTGTTGTTGAGTGAACCCCCAAGCCACAAACCGAGCTTTTAGACGGTCAACTGTGCCATCCGCAACATGTTTGATTGCAAAGACCCACTTACAACCAACAGAACTCTGTCCAGGAGGGAGAGGTACAAGATTCCAAGTCCGATTGGCCCATGACCGCATGTCACCCCGGATGCTGAAGAGTCTCCTGTAAAGAGTTAGACATATAAATGGAGGAAGAGAGAAATAGCAAAATTAAGAAGAGGTGGGGAGAGGCGATGTAAGGAGACGTGATTTGCCAAAGGATGAGTCATATATGTTGATACTGGATGAAAGACCGCGAGATCACACCGGTAGAAAAAGGTTGCTGCAGGGCATCAGATTTGGGAGGGCGACAAGTGTAAACACAAAGGAGAGGTTGTTGGGGTTGGACTGGCGTGGGAGTAGGCGTCGGAAGGAGAGGTGGAGGGGGAAACATGGCAGGAATCACAGGCCGAGGGATAGGAGGAGGAAGAAGAGGATCTGTATGGATGATATGAAACGGTTGGTCATCCAGAAAAGTGACATCAGCAGAGACAATCATTTTACCGTCAGTAGGAGAATAGAAAACATATTCCTTTTGAGTGCGGGAGTATCCTACAAATATACATTTGGTAGCACGTGGAGCGAATTCGTCAGTGGGAGGAGCCAAGTTGTGGACATAACACGTACATTCAAAAACACAGAGCGTGAGAGAGAACAGAGCCTTAGAAGGGAAAAGGAGAGTAAAATGAGCCACGAAATAGAGTATGGACGAGGGCATACGATTGATAAGATGACAAGCATTAGAAACGATAAAATTCCAATATAGTGGTGGAACCTGTATTTAAATCATGAGAGATCTGGCGACATCGAGAAGATGCCGATTTTTCCGCTCTGCCACACCGTTCTGTTGAGGGGTATAGAAACACGAAGTTTGATGAATAATACTAAACTTTATGCAGAGATTAGAGAAGGTTCGACTGGTATACTCACGTGCATTATCAATACGAATAACTTTGATGCAAGTCGAATATTGAGTACGAGTCTCCACAAGAAATGCTCGAAAAATGGATGGGAGTTTGACACGATCACGAAGTAAGTATAGTCAAGTAATGTATGAGTAATCATTAAAAAAGTAAAAAAACAACGATATCCAAAAACACTGGGGACCTTATATGGTCCCCAAATATCAGAATGTATCAAGGTAAAAGGAGCATCGCTCCGAGTACTAGGAGAAGTAAACGATATACGATGTTGTTTTCCAAAGGTATAAGATTCACAAGAAAACTCTTGAATGGAAACACCTGGAAGAACTTTCTTGAAAATCAGGAGAGGAGTATGCCCAAGACGACGATGTCAATCAACCAAAGAGATGGTTGAGAGAACTTTGGGGGAAGAGAGTATTGACTTGTTTACGTCCTGTATATTGGTATTTCTGTATGAGTGAGTTTAGTCCCCACATTGCGGGTTAGTTTTTGGTGTATGCGTATCTCTTATATATATTGCCCCATAGTGGATGAATAATAAGAAGAATTCCTCTCATATTCAATTTGGTATCAAAGCGATTCACGGTTTTTCCCGATCTCCGATCCGAGCCTAATCTCATGCCACTCCCGCATCTTGACCGCGCCTCCCGCATCGCGTCCCGCGTCGCCTCGTCGCCCCTCCTCCCCCTCGATATTGACTCTGCCGCGTCGATGTGAGGGCTCTCCCTCTTCCGCACTCTGCGGCTTCTTCCGCCAGTCCGCTCCGCCGCGTCGATCCCGCGCCAGCATCCCCTGCTCCCCTGCCAGCATCCTGCGCCCCTTCGGCTGCCTTTTTTTCTCGCAGGCTCTTCCAACCTAATTTGTTTGGTATTAAACACCCTTTCCCCCATTTCTTTTCTTCTCATGACCTAAATCTTTGATCTACGGTATTTTTTTGGGAAGATGAGATTCCCTTCTTGCGTTTAAGAGTTTTGTTGTCATCCTCCATTGGAGTTTTTTGCCATTTTTGGGCGTTCTCTTGTTCCCATCCCATGGATTCCTCCCTTATTGGTTCGAATGATGGCTTTGCTCGGCGCATCACTACCGCCCTTCTCATTGAGAAGAACTTTGTCGCTTGGTCCAACTCCGTGCGTGTCCATTTTGCAGGTCATGATAAGCTTGATTGGCTTGAACCTAATGGTGTTCCCAAGCCTACCGATGGAAAGACACTTCGTCAATGACACACAAAATTTCAAGATTCTCGGGTGGCTTCACTGCTCCATGGAGCCCCGCATTTACGAGCAGTTTATGCGTTTTGATTTTGTGCTGTCTCTTTGGGCTGCCTTGGTCCGTACCAACGGTCACACACGCGTTGATATGCGGATTTATTCCGTCTTCCAGGAGATTTCTACTGCTCGTCAGGGGGATCGTTCTATGCGCAAGTACTTTACCTTTCTCTCTGGGAGATTCCATGAGCTTTCTGATCTCGAGCCTCTTAGTGCTTTTCCACATACAGAGGATCTGCTTGTTGCCAAGAGGAGGCAGGAAGAAGCAGGAGACCTACCAGTTCCTGATGGGGTTGCGGCCCGAGTTTGATCAGATTCGCATTCAGATTGTCAGCATGAATCCTCTTCCTGATATCTTGGATGTTTATTCCATGGTGGAGCAGCATGAGCGTCGTGCCCGCCTGACCGCCGTTGTTCCAGCTTCTGTTCCTCTTCCAGACCAAATGGCCCTTGCTTCGGGTCAACCTTCTTCTGTGCAGGGGTGTGTGTGTGGGGGGGGGGGACATACTTCTACCCCTAAAGGTCGACGGGGTGGCCGCGGGAGTTCATTTGCCTCTGTTCAGTGTCAGCGCTGCCTCCGGACTGGTCATGAGAAGGCCAGATGCTGGCTGCTCTTTCCTCACCTACGCCAGCAATCCTCCGCCACACGTACCGCTGCTGCTACTTCTTCAGACTTTGGCGGCCAACCTGCTTACAGTGCCTTTTCTGGGGCCCCTGCCGCCGACTGGAGTCAGCTTATGGCTCAAGTACAGTAGCTTCAATCTCAGCTTCAACAGTAGTCCCCGTTTCAGCCTCAACACCAGTCTCTTCCTGCTCAGCCGTTGTCTGCCTCCTCGTCGTTCTCGTCGACCTCAGCGACTGCGTCAGGTACCCCGACGGTGTCTTCCTCTCCCTGAGTGATTCACTCTTGGGCCACTGATAACATGACTGGTGAGACACGCTTGTTCTCTTTTCTTGAGTCTTCGGGCGTCCATCGACAGGTTCTCCTTGTCGATGGCTCTGTGACCCCCATCCTTCATCGGGGCACAGTTCCTCTGTCCCCTTCTTTCTCCTTGGGTTCAGTTCTTCATGTTCCCAAGCTTGCTTTAAATCTTCTTTCAGTGAATCAATTGACTCGTTCGATGCACTTCTTGGTGACATTTTTCCTTCTGGCTGTGTTTTTCAGGACCTGACCACGAGGACTTTTGGCTACGACCGTGAGCGCGACGGTCTTTACCAGCTGGAACTCCCACCTCTTTCGCCATGTCTCTCCCCACCGTCCATCACTGTCGCTGCTACTTCACCTGCTCTTTGGCATGCCAGACTGGGGCATGTGAGTCCTCAGATTGTGTCGTCTCTTTTCCGAGTGTATTGTTTGAGCACTCATTTCAGTGTGATGTGTGTCAGCTTAGCAAACACACACACACACACACACACACACTTCCTATCCTGTATCTGTTTCTCGTAGTTCTGCACAATTTGATATTATTCACTCAGATGTTTGGGGGCTTGCCCCGGTTGATTCTTATGATGGATTTCAGTATTTTGTTGCTTTTATAAATGATTTTACTCGTTGTTGTTGAGTATATCTTATGCGTGCCAAATTTGACGTCTTTGATTTATATACCAAGTTTACTTATATGGTTAGGACTCAGTTTTCCTCTCGTATTTGGGTCCTTCGCTCCGATAACGGGGGGGGGGGGGGGGGGGGGGGGGGGGGGGGGGGGGGGGGCAGTATACCTCTTCCTCTTTCACAGCTTTGCTTGCTCGCCAAGGAACCCTTCACCAATACTCTTGTCCCTATACTCCATAATAGAACGGACTGGAGGAACGCAAGAATCGTCATCTCTTGAATGTGACCTGGTGTCTTCTTCGTGGGTCTCACGTCTCTAAGTCTTTTTGGAGTGCTGCCCTTCTTACGGGGACCTTCTTGGTCAACCGTCTGCCTTGTCGGCCTTTAGCGGGTCAGGTCCCCCTTAGTCTCCTATCTCCCCGCCGCCCACTGTTTCTCGTTCCAATCCGGGTGTTCGGATGTGTGTTCTTTGTCCAGGACCGTAGTCCGACTCGGACAAAACTTGATGACAAAGCTATCTGCTGCCTATTTTTGGGATATTCCTTCTCATCCAAGGGATATCGATGTTTTGACCCCTCTTCTCGCATGACTTTTCACTCTCTAGATGTTACGTTTTTTGAGGATGTCCCCTTCTACGGTGCCTATCCAGTCCCTGTTGCTCCTTCTGCTCTGCCAATGCCGACTCCGGTTGCCCTAGCTCCACTGCACGACTCACTTCCGTTGCAGACGTACACTCATGGCCCACGCGGGACCTCACATGTACCACCCCATACTTCGCGATTCCTTAGTTATGCCCAGCTCACAGGACCTTGTGCCACATCCTCTAGCAGGTGATGTTCTTCCCTCCTCTGACTTACCCATTGCACGTTCGCAACGGGTAAGCGTTCTTGTGTTACTGACCATCCTGTGACAAGCTATGTGTCCTATCTGTGTCTTTACCAAGGTTACCGGGCTTTCCTGACTGCTACCGACAAAATCAGAGTTCCGAGTTTGATGACTTGAGACGCGTTCCAGCATCCCGAGTGGATAGCGGCTATGGAGGATGAGATGTCTGCATTACAGAAGGCTTGACACATGGCGTTTGGTTCCTCTTCCCGCAGGTCAGGAAAACTGTTAGCTGTCGTAGGGTTTGCACCATCAAGTATAATACTGACAGTTCTCTTGTCTGCTACAAGGCCCGCCTTGTCGCAAAAGGGCTTCACTAAGACTCCTAGGGATTACGGCGTAACCTTTGCTCCTGTGGCCAAGCTCTCTATTGTCCGTCTACTTGTTTCTCTCGCCGCCTGCCATGGGTGGCCTCTTCATCAGCTGGACGCGAAAAATGTCTTCCTCAATGACGAATCTTGCTGAGGAAATTTATATGGATCCGCCCCCCGGTTACAAGCTTCAGGGGGAGTATTTGAATTGTGTTTGTCTTTCGTAGAAGTCCTTGTATGGGCTGAAGCAGTCTCCTCGAGCGTGGTTTGAGCGGTTCGGTACCGTTGTGCTTCAGAGTGGGTTCACCAGATGCCATGCCGACCACACGTGCAGTGTTCGGACTGCTGTAGATGGTCGTAGGGTCATTATTGTTGTCTGACGTGGATGATATCATTCTTACCGGTGACGACAGCTCGGGGAATTCTTTCAGATCAAGGGGGTGCTTCAGAAGACATTTGAAGTGAAAGATTTGGGGCTTCTAAAGTACTTTCTCGGGATTGAGGTTGCAAGATCTCAGCAGAGAATCTCTTTGTCTCAGTGCAAGTATACACTTGACCTCTTAAGTGATATTGGCCTTCTTGGGTGCTCTCCCGTATCTATACCCATGGATACGAACCACTGCTCACACGCCGAGTCTGGCATCCTCTCCCTGAACCGGGCAGATACCAGCGTTTTGTTGGCAGATTTATCTACTTGACCAACACTCGCCCCGACATTAGCTTTGCTGTGAGTGTGGTCAGTCAGTTCATGCATGCTCCACGGACTTCTCACCTTGATGCAGCATTTCAGATCCTCCACTACCTGAAGGGACCCCCTGACCTCGGGCTTTTCTATTGTTCATCTCCGTCCCCCGGTCTCACATGTTACAGAGATTCTGACTATGCTGGTTCCTTCACTGATCGACGTTCTACTTCGGGGATGTGCACTTTTTATGGTGGCAAACTTATTTCCCGGAAAAGTAAGAAACAGAGTGTTGTCTCCCGCTCGTCTGCTGAGACTGAGTACCGGGCTATGGCCCATGGCGCTACTAAGCTTTTTTGGCTGCATACTCTCTTGACCGAGCTTGGCTTTCCTCCTTCTCGCTCCTCGACACTTGTTTGCGGCAACCAGTCCGCTCTCATGCTAGCCTTCGACTCTGTTCTGCACTAGCAGACTAAGCATATTGAGGTTGATATTTACTTTCTCAGGGAGCACATCCGTTCAGAGACTCTTACATCATCCTATGTCCCCTCCACAGAGCAGATTGCAGATACCTTAACCAAGACAGTTGGGCCTTCCAGACTCCTCTCTATTTGTAACAAGTTGGGCTTGTTTGATCTTTTCGCACCAGCTTGAGGGGGAGTATTGACTTGTTTACGTCCTGTATATTGGTATTTTTGTATGAGTGAGTTTAGTCCCATATTACGGGTTAGTTTTTTGGTGTACGTGTATCTCCTATACATATTCCCCCATAGTGGATGAATAATAAGAAGAAATCCTCTCATATTCAATTGAGAGGAGAAGGATGAAGAGCCCATTCGACATCTGTCCTTTACCAATGATCTTACGCGTCTTGCGATCCTGCACAACACAAGAGGTAGAAGAGAAAGTTACATCGCAGTCAAGGTCTTGAGTGAGACGACTAATATAGAGAAGATTAAAAGGAGAGCCCGGAACATGAAACACTGAGCGAAGAGTGATGGAGGGAGTAAGAGTGATGTCAGCAAATCTAAAGACGGGAGTGGTGTCCCCATTTGCAACAATGAGGAACTTTGGATGCACAAAGGTCAAGTAGAGCAGGGGTTTCATCGGGGTAATGCGGTGTGGTGCTCCGGAGTCCATAATCCACGATGAACTATGGACGTGACAGGAGATCCCTCCATCAGAAATAGACACAACAAAGCCCGGGAATTGGGCGATCATCCCTTGAAGTTGCTGGATTTCAGTGCGCAAGACAACAATGTCAGTCTGAATGCTGGTTGGGGTTAAATGTGCACACATTGGAGGACCAGCAGAACAACAGCCATAAGAAAACAGATAAGCGACAAAAAGAGGCGGACAACCGAGTAAGACCTGCAACAAGATAAAAGGGACTCGGAACAAGTCGGGCAAGCAAGTCGGGCGAGCAGAGAAGACCAGAGGCCGCAGCTAGCAGCGAGCAAGAACAGACCGCCGCAGCAAGAGCAAACCGAGAAGACCGAGAGAAACCGCAACAGTCTGAAGAATCAACAACGGTAAGGCCGGGAGACAAGAGGTGCGACTAAGAGAAGGAGCAGCGACCACATAAGAAGCAGAGCAAGCATGCTAGAGAGCGTGGCTGACTGAGAGGACGACAACAGAAGCAGCGAGCAACCAGGCGACAAGAGGAAAGAGCGGCCAGGCGGCAAGAGCAGCGGCAAGCCAAGCACGAAGCAGATAGAGCGCAACAGCAAGGAAGCAGAGCTCGCATCGGCAAACGAACAGAGGGCAGCGGATAGAACTTGAAGAGGCAAGCGACCGGTAGGAATTGAACAAAGCTCAAACAGCGGCAAGTAGCGGACTGAGCGAAGGACGCAGAAAAGTCAGTAGGTGGGACCCAGACAAAGAAGTCTATAAAGAGCAGGTGCAAGCCAATCAAACAGAAGAGAGGACCCAGACAAAGCTCGCCAGAGAGAACATCAGATAAGAAAAGACTATCTGCCAAGGGGGAAGAGTAGCCCATAAAAGAGGCATCGGTTAAAAAATATCTAGCCGCCTAAAGTGATCGAAAGCTCTGATACCATGTAGAAGATTGTGGAAAATGAGCAGAAAATTTTATTAATCCAAAAAGTTCACCTTACAACTTGAGAGAATACAAATATATAGATAGAGGGAGAGAGGAGAGGAATCCCAATTTAAGGTGTGAGATTAATCTAAGAGAGGAATGAGCTACAATAAAGGGCCTATTTACATGGCTTCTTCTAACATAAATAATAAAATTATTTGTAGGCCCATCATTTTTTTCAGAATTAATATCAACATTTTTTTAGCCAATTTAATTTGAAAAATAGAAAAAAAAATTAAAAATTTCTTTTATTTAAAATTAAAATTAATTTTCATACAAGCAATCTGGCTCGGGGGATCCCCGTGCCCCATGCAATAATATGCTCATTGCTTGCACTCCTCGTGCACTGTAGAACAATGAGCGATGATGGACTTTAACAAGAAAAGTCGTGAATCACTGGTAAAAGCGGCGTGGGTCCTGCACATTCTATGTGTGAGGGAGAATCTTTCATCTAGTGCCCTTACCTTGCACATTCTATGTGTGAGGGAGAATCTTTCATCTAGTGCCCTCACCTTGAATATGCTGAGTTTTATGATTGCGGTGAAAACGAACGGGCTTTCACAAGAGGGAGAATGGTTATCTTTTTGAGGGCCCTTCACTACCGCTTTGACACTTCGAAGAACGAGGGGCAGATGTTGATCAACTTTGGCCTGACCTTACCGTCGTAGTATTGTTCTAAGTAGAACTGGTATGCGGTGATGCATTGCGCATCTTTGCACTGACCTCCAAGACTAAGTCCAGATTGTCTCGGAGCAAGTATTCATTCTCTGTCATATTGTTGCGGACACAGAGAAATATGACCTAGAGGAAGGAGCATCGTCGCCGTGACGTGTATATTCTCGAAGGAGTAGGACGACGGAAAGGACAACAACAACATGATATGGTGTGGTCGTCTTCTGTTATGTTTTATTTTACTTGTCGTATTTTCTTTATGTTTTGGGATTATCGTATATCTTAGAGTAGAAATCAATAATCAATTGAAGCCTATGGCTAGCCAAGTGGGATCGTCACCTTGGAGTTTCTTTCTCTCTCACACGACAAGTAAAATAAAACATACTATTCAGCAGGTTTACCGTTTAATCTAGCAAGAAATCCTTACTTTATATCCGCTTTTACCTATGCTGCAAATCATGATATTGCGGGATATTTACTATCAAAATACAATTTGCTTAGGAGCACCTTGTTGCAAAAGGAAAATTAAATATTGATAGATTGTGTGCACCTATCAAAAATATGTGGAAGGAGAAGGGTGTTAGCCTAGTGAGCGATGGATGGAGTGACTCCCAACGGCGATCACTTATTAATTTCATTGTAGTTAGTGATGGAGATGCAATGTTTTTGAAGGCTGTTGATTGCTCGGGTGAGATAAAGGATATGCATTTTATTTTTAACTTATTCAAAAAGGTTATAAATGAAATTGGACATGAGAAAGTTGTTCAAATTATAACCGATAATGTTGCTAATTGTAAGGCTGCGGGACAACTTATCGAACAAAAATCTCTCTATTATTTGGATTCCTTGTGTGGTGCACACTCTGAATCTTGCATTAAAAAATATATGTGATCCAAAGAATACGAAGGTCAATCAAGATGATTATTTGGAATGCAGTTGGATATCAGAAATTGTTTCTGATGTTTTGCAGGTAAAGAATTTTATTATGAATCATGTCATGAGATTAGCAATATTATAATGAGTTTGTTAACTTGAAATTATTTTTGATGTTTTGTAGGTAAAGAATTTTATCATGAATCATTCCATGAGAGTTACAATTTACAATGAGTTTGTTAACTTGAAATTGCTATCCATTGTTGATACAAGATTTGCTTCAATGATTGTTATGTTTAAAAGATTTAAGCTCATTAAAAATGGTCTCCAAACCATGATGATTTGTGAGAAATGAAGTATTTATCGAGATAACAAGGTTTGTAAAGGAAAAAGTATTAAATGATTCATGGTGGGACTCTATTGGTTACATTCTATCCTTCACAGCTCCAATTTATGATATGCTGAGGTTTTGTGATACGGATAAACATTGCTTTCACTTAGTCTATGACATGTGAGATTCTATGATTGAAAAAGTGAAAAAAGCTATTTATGATCATGAGGTTAAAAGGTTATATGAGCAATCAACTTTTTATGATGTTGTTCAAGCAATATTACTTGATCATTGGTCAAAGAACAACACTCCTCTTCATTGCTTAGCACATGCCTTGAATCCAAAGTAATTTCTAACTTTTCATGTGTTTTTTATGTTTATATTAATGTTTAATTTTTATGTTATTAATACTTGTGTTTTTTTTAAAATTTGGTATTATAGTGAACAATGATTCAATGAATATCCTTCAAGAGTATCTCCATACAAGGACAGTGAGATAATTCAAGAAACTAAAAAATGTTTTAGGAAATACTTTTCGGATATTGAGGAGCGAATACGGGTGAATTTAGAGTATGCAAATTTTGCATACATAAATGGAGATTTTAGAGATTTTGATTCAATTCAAAGCAGATATTCTATGGATCCCAAGGCTTGGTGGGTTGTTCATGGAGCAAGTGCTCCTATTCTACAAAGCTTAGCCTTAAAGCTTCTTGCACAACCATCCTCATCATCATGTGCGGAGAGAAATTGGAGTACATATTTTTTCTGCACTGAATGAAGAGAAATAGAATGACACCAAAATGTGCAGAACATCTGGTTTTCATACACAGCAATCTACGTCTACTTTCAAGAAAAAATACATAATATACACAAGGAGAAACAAAGATGTGAGATATTGGCAGAGATGCTTTTGATACATTTGAAGATGTTGGTATACTGGAAATTGCTAATCTCTCATTGGATGAGCCGGACATGTAATCAGTTATTTTTTTAGATGCTATATAACATATAAGTATGAGTATTACATTTTTATATGTCAAGTTTGTTCATTTTTGTCTATTTATTAGTATTTTATAATTTTTATAATTATAAATATGAATTTAACAAACGTGTCTGAACGTGTCGAATATTACAAGTTTAGGAGAATGGATCATGCGCGTGTCGTGTCGTGTCGCGTGTCGCGTGTCGGTGTTGGTGCAACATAGGTTGGATGAATAGAAATGCTCAATGTATGTCCATCAGATCATCGACTTTATTAGTCGGACAACTTTGCCCTGGGAGGATCCAAGAAGCCTGACTAGGTACACAAGTAGTTGCGGGGCCTTCGGCAACCGCCGCCTCACCGAAAAAATGAAAGTGCTCGGAACTTGATTAAAATTTTAAGGAAGCTTTGTCTCGTCGCCACAAGTCCACGGGCGGTGATGATTTTTCGATTGGGGGTTCGGAGCTTCGACAATCGCCAATGAAAGGATCTTTGGGTGAAATGGTCTCCCCGCTAAAATTCCACTAAAATCTTCGACTGAATAGACTAACTTATAGCAATTTTCGAGGACAATCAGGCGCCACTTTCAGATTGAAGTTTCATTGAGCGGTTGAGAAGTTACGAGCTTCCAAAGTTTTGGAAAACTCGTCCCAATTAATGACCGTTTTGGCATTTTTGGGGGAGGAAAAAGACGGAGATAGGAATGGGAAGGTTGCTCATCGCCACGTGGGGTCTACGCGGCCCTCCCGGTACCTTCCAGCCGCCGATTGACAGCCTTGATTGGGCTGCAACGGCGGTGACCGCCTCCCCTTGTCGTTCATCAAGCTAGGGCTTCGGCCTTATCGCGAGGAAGGGGGAGACCGGCCCGTGTTGGGCTGTTCTAGGTGGGTCGGTCCAGTTCGGGCCGTTTTCCCCGCGAAGCACTCCGAAGGCTGTTGGGTGGGAAAAAAATTTTTGCGCTACCCGTTCCCAGAGGAAGGAGCGCGGGTAGCGCAGCAGCCGTCCGATGGGCTTTAAAAACGGGTTCTGTTTGTGTTTTTTTATTTTTTTTATTATTGTAAATCACAAACGTTGGATTTAAGGCTGTACGGCTTGGATCTCACCTGCTCCCAGAGGAGGGAACGCTACCCTTACGGAACAATTACTAGTTGGGTGGGGGCTGAGCTCAAAATTATGCGAAATTGGGCTTTTTGCCAATTGAAATAGTCTCGGCGAGTGGGCCGAGGTTCGCAGTTTCATTGATCCAATCCGACCACTTTGATTTTCTGGGTACAAATGACCCATCAATCATGTGTGTCAAAAATGAAAGTTTGATGCCCAAACCGACTGCATGCAACTAAAAAAAATTTTATGTAATAAAATAATCATATGTGATAAACTCTTCTGAGAATAATCATAAGTGTGTGGCAATGCATGTTGGGGGGATAAAGCATGAACCATACTTTATCTTAACAGGTGTCAAAAAGATTCATACAGAATTTTTGAATCTGGGGATCTCATATAAATTTTTTGGGGGTCTACGAATAATTAACATAAGGAAGCGGGAAAACAAACCTAGGATCTGGTGCGCCATATCCCTGAAGCGAAGCTGCCGGCGGCCGAGCTTGGCCTGGTGCTCCAGGACAAGGGAGATGAGGTTGTAAGAATAGAAGGTGACCGCCGCCGCAATGAAGAGGCAGAAGACTCCGGCCGCCCACCCAAGCGAAGCGAGCGCCAGCGGTAGGCTCAGCAACGCCGGCGCCACGATCGACGTCGTCAGATGGTAACCGCAGTGAAGCCATGATCCTGGATTAGTTAACTAATTTCATTCAGCACTTGTGATACAGATCCAGAGAGAAGCGGAGAAAGGAAGAAAGTTGAGCTTTCGATTGCCTTCTGATTTTAGGACGAATAGGGCTCCGGCGTCGAGTTTTGCGGGCGGAGGATCGGCCATAGTTGGATCGATAGCTTCGCGGTTGCTCTGATCTTTTTCTCCCTTCATCCCTTCGGCTGTGTTAGCTGGATTTGTGGCTACAGTTCCCATTTCTTTCTAAAGTGCACGAGAATGAGAAGATGGGAAGATCTAGGTCTTTAAGTAGGTTACAGAAGAACGATGGAGTGTTTGGGGACGAAGGGAGAAAGCAGGTCAATATGACGGCCATTTGGGGACAAAACTTAGTAGTCGGGGATAGCTAGCTACTCTGACTTTAGGACTTTGATTTGATTTTAAAACTTTAACCATAATTTGTCAACCGGTATATAATGACACGTCGGCAGTGGTGTAAAAAAAGGGGCCGGGCCTTTCGGGCCCGGCTGGCAAGCCCGGGCTTAGTGGATATCGAGCTTAGGCTTGATCTGCTGGTGTTTAATCGGGGATGAACCGTTTAGACATAAGTAATTAGTATCCATCATATTATATCATTAAATTATATATAAAAAAGGAATTAAAGTAATATTAATGGGTCCCCCTAAAGAATCTAAGCCAAATCGATAGGACTTCGGCCGATATGCGCAAACAAGTAAACCCGATCATGCGAGCCGCGCGCGCTTGAATGGTCCAATATCACCATGAATGGGGGACAAAACCATGCGCACAAAGGCACTGCTTGTGGTCTGCTTAAACGTAGCTGGCGTGCACGTGCACACTTGCGTAGGCGCACGACCAGCATGCGCACACGGCCAGCGTCCGCGCCCACGCTCTCTGTGCGCACCAGCGCAACGCACAGACACACGTGAGCGAGCCCCCATTGCGGGTGCAAGCCGCACAGGAGTGCGCGCGCGCATCAGCAGCCGTCGCCACCGCTGCCTCCTCCGGTCCCTATCTTTTCCGACCGCCGCCGTCACCGAGCCGCCTGGACCGCCCGGTCGGGGCATGTTCATCATTTTGGGAAAATTGATGATCCGAGTTGTCAGAACGGTGTGAAGTCATCCGCCAACTCAGGATTCAGCTGGATACAATTACCAAAATGTCTCTTCAATAAAGTTATAAAAAACGCTTAGAACTTCATTTGTAGACAAGTAACTTGCGAGACTAGAGAGAGCTCCGAGGTTTTCCGACAAAGACGTAGAACTTAGATCGTTCCTTCGCTCGGAATTCACTTTGCTCCCTTTCTAGTTCACTCACGCTCATCGCTCTTGCGCACGCAGCAGCAGACGCAGAAAAGCACTCAGAGGACCGCACTCATGGAAACCTTGGCGGACGCTCTCTTCAAGGTTTCGTGGACTTCGCTACTTTTCTTTTTTTTTTTCCAATACTTAAAGCTTGTAACAGGGAGGTGACCTATCACCCTTTAGGAAGTTCAAACGTTTGTAAAACAAAGGGAAATAATGAATTTTGGCCCAACACAGATCCGACGACGTGGTTTTTCACCCTTTTTGGGGTTCCCACGTTAAAACACATCTTATCATTGCTGCTTAGTTTTTATTTTACTGTTTGCGCGCCCAGTCTGACTTAGAGCTAAGACGGTCTGATTCTCCGTACTGAAGGAAAATCAAACGACCCGCAATAATTTGGCGTCGTCTATGGAAAGGTGTTCCCCAAGCTCTAAGGAATTTCTGAGCATGACACCTGTGCAACGCAAGCTCTCCCAACTAAGTGCAATGACAATGAGGAGTGCACACACATCTAATGGCGTAGCTCCAGAGGAGCATGCCGATTTGGCCCCCGCCAACTCGCATGTGAGCAACACTCTGCTTATAAGAGGAGCGACTACAACCGCACCTGCAAACTCGGTGGAGGAGCGCAGTCGATTGATGGAGGAGCGCCAGGTAGTGCTCACCCTTCTACGATATTTGGGCGTCTCCAATCGTCCAAACCCAGCCGATGCACAAGTGGTACGACCAAGAATCGCTCGGGAGTGCATCTCGCCTCGAGATGCGACTCATCTTGAGAACCTACCCATTGATGAGATATCCGACACAACAAGCTTAATACACATCGCACGGCGGTCAGAGCTGCCAGGAAATGCTCAGCTCAATTCGAGCGCAATGAAAGTTGACACCGTACGGGACAACCAAAGGCTCACATCCTAAGAAGTAAGGGATATGATCGATGATAAATATGTTTGGGGAAAGAGTTGCTCCACGAACGTACCACACCTATTTCAACATAGGCCCCCACTTGCTCCTTAGGTTCCAACACACCTCGTGCCCCACGAATTCAAGCCACTACACTTTGATGTCTTCAATGAAACAGAAAACCCCCTAAAGCACTTCAACCACTTCGCGTCAATCATATGCCTCTTCAACACGCCAGATCAACTATTGTGTTATGTGTTCCCCCATAACTTTAAATGGGCAAATGTGCACATGGTATTACTCTCTAAGTAAGGGAGAGATTAACAATTTTGAGGAGCTCAAGCGTCTCTTCACCGGCCAGTTCATAGCAAACCATTGCATCATCAAAGACCCCTCTCACCTATCCAGCATTCGCCAGAGCGAGGGGGAGACACTCAAGGAGTTCTTCCGCCACTTATCCTCCGAGGCCAAACAAATCCCAAGAGTCGACCCTGAACTCCCCTGGGTGTCTTCCTCGCGGGGTTCTGCCCAAGTGGGTTCTACTTCGTTCATATATGGGAAATGGTGCCAAGCTATACATAATTTATTCACTTGGTCGAGGCGGAGATCGTGGAAGATGAGGTCATATATCGAGGCACACCGTTAGCTATTCGAGGGAACCTCCAAGTAGAAGTAGGAGTGGGAGTCCACTCCACCAGTACCCTGTAGGGGTGACGACCGTCACAACAACCCTCGTAGGGACTGGAGATCTCGCCAGCACCAGGAATTCATCCCTCTGAGAACCGCATGGACACATGTGCTCATGTCCATCCATGACTTTGATATGTTATGTCGTCCCAAGTCACTCCCCCTCCCAAACTAGGTTGTCCAAGCGCAGTACTGCAAGTTTCACCATAGGAACAGACATGGTACGGAGGATTGCACCTAATTGAAAGAAGAGATAGAACACCTGATGAGTCCATGTTATATACATATTTTTTGACTCATCCGGGCTAGTTTTCTCGTTGATGCACTACACTTTAGAGCTTTATTTGTTCATATTTGTTATTATGTCTGTTTCATGAGTAAGTGCACTTTCGACCCATTTTCGGTGTGCTTTAGTTATTTCTGTATTTCAGTTTGTTTTACTTGTTCTTTAACCATGTCTTGAGAATATGGTGTGCACGTTTAGTGGCCTATCTGCCTCTTCTGCTGGTGCATGGGTCGTGTGCGTGCTCCGGAACCGCTTGGGAGACCCCGACGATACAGGAACACTGTGCACGATCGCTGGATTCACTGCACACGACCACTGGTCGTGCGCCACAGATCGTGCGCATTACATTCTCCTTTGCCTAATTCTGCCCGGGTAATCGCATGAGCACTGTTCATAGTGCGCACGACCACTGGTCGTGCGCCACTGCTCGTGCGCATTTACCTCTTGCTTTCTGCAGTTCTGTCTTAACCAATCGCACGATCAGTGGATTCAGTGTGCACGACCACTGGTCGTACGCCACTGATCGTGCGCATTTCTGCTGATGTTTCTTTCCAAGTTGCAGGTTTAATTGGAAATTACGCACGATCATCGACCGACAGTGCGCACGACCACTGGTCGTGCACCACTAATCGTGCGCTCTGCTTTTGCTGCCTCCGTATTTAAGGGCCTGCTCCGTGATTTAGGTCAAGACGGGTCATTTCTGCGATCGGGGAGTGCACGAGAAGTGCCATTCTAATTCTCTCGCTGCTCCATCACCTCCACCTTCATCGGGAGTCCGTAGTCGGCGATTCCGAAGCTTTCCAAACCCTCCGGCAAAGCTCCCGGCCATTGATGACCTCAACTCTAAGCTTTCCACCAGAGTTGGAGAAGATGACAACCTAGAGAACGGACTCAAAGGCCTTCGAGGTGACAGCTCGTTGGTACCGGAAGCCTCCTCGGACTGAGCCCGGAAGCGGATTGACAACTCGCTATTCCGGCCACGACCTGCGGTGGATCTTCACCCTCTATTGGTTTACTCCTCTTCCCCTTCCTCTGTTGTACGGAACGATTTGATATTGTAATGAACTACACTTGCTATTCTATATCTAAGTAGATGTTGTAGTTTCTATTTGCTTTTGGGTTGTGTATTGTGAATGCGCCTCGCCCACTCCACATCCACTCCATACCCTTGTTTCACCCGATTGCACTCCGCACAAGAACACTTCCATCCATTAGCTTTCCATCCACTCGCCCAACCGAAGTTCGGCATCGCGGCCGATACACTCACCTTACCTTGCGAAACGGTGCCTTCGACCCACAAAGCTTTAATTAGTTTATTAGATCAAGCAACCACAATCTCTCAAGCCCCCCTTTTTAATATTTTTTGAGTAAAACTCTCATAACGATATTTTCTGAACTGTTGCCGCTCTATGCTAATTGCATTTCTCAAGAGACCGATGTACAACCCCGTGTCCGGCGAGCGGGTCCCGCCAGGGAGGTCGAGCAGACCAAGTCCCGCGACCCGCACCCGAACGGCAAAACAGATGTACGGCAGAAGGTCTGGCCCGCTCCCGCCCATTTCAGGCGAGCGATCCGGCGAGGCGAGCGAGCGGGTCGCGCGGAGAGTCCTTGGCCAAAGCAGATGAGTTTGGCGACCCGCGACTAGCGAGCCGATCGGGGTCGCGGTGGTCGCCGGCCAGCCCCCACTCGCGACCTGGCCGCCGGTCCGCCCCGACAGAAGACAGGCAGGTCGCGACGGTCCGGCTCGCGCTCGCCCAGGGAGGATAGGAGAGCCACCAGAGCCAGGTCGCGCCTGCCTCCCGCGGGGAGAATTGGAGGCGAGCTGACTCCCCATGGGTGCGAATAGCTACTCAGGACGGCGGAGCCACGCTATTGGCAGACCAGGTTGGACTGCGCATAGCTACTTAGAACAACGGAGTTTGGCTGTTGGCAGACTCAACCAAGGGCTTTTTGGTATTTCCAGGTCAGTTCTTTTGGTTATTGGCAGTTCAGATTCTGAAAATCTATAAATAAGACCCAAGGGGTACCTCAGAAGACACACTTTGAGTGCCTCCTTACTCTCGTTTTTAAGTGCTCTCTGATGGTACCTTAGCTCGGCTTCTGGCTAAGGAGGGGAAGCGCTCAGAGATCTTTCGGGTTTGTGGTGGGACCTCCCTACCGAGCCCTTGGGTCTGTTTCTTCTTGTCTTCCTCGTTGTTCGTCCTTGTAGGAGCAAAGTAGGCGCGAGACCACCCCTTCCCCGAGGGTCGAACTCCACAAGAGGCCTGGTTCCGGTTTCAACACTTTGGTGCGGTGAGCGTGGAAAGTGGTCAGTGCAGAAAAGCTTCAGCGAGCTCAATGACGGGAGGTCAAGGATCTGACAGACAGGACTCGCCGCCCCCCACCCCCCGCATCTCGCAACGGTGGGGATGTTGGAGGATTTCAGGAACGAGGTGCTGAACCTCGTTAAGATCGCACTCGGCGCGCGGGCCGAGTGCTCGACTCCGGCAGCCCAGATCGCGGCCGCCCCTTCTTTAGGCGAAGACGCTCCTGGCAGGCGAGCCGGGAAGGAAGTGGCTGAGGAAGGGCGGGGGAGCGAGCTCTCGGGGCGCGAGCTCTTCCCCGGTTCGGCAAGCCGAGGCCGGTTCGGCGAATTGGGCTCGCGGGACTCGCCGGCTCGCCCAGTGGGGGGGGGGGGGGGGGTGCAGTCCTTTCAGCGAGCTGGTCTCCTCCGCACCAGTACCAGACGGGTTCAGGGAGCCCGAGATGTCCTACTACACCGGGAAGGGAGACCCGGTACAGCACGTCCAATGGTTCGAAGACGTGGTCTCCATCCGTCAGATGTCGGACGGATTCAAGTGTCGTCTCTTCGCCATCACTCTTAGAGAGAAGGCAAGGGAGTGGTTCCACCAGCTCCCGGCCAGCTCCATCTACTGTTTTGAGGACCTGCGCCGAGGGTTCATGCTGAGGTTCACTACTTCGAAGAAGAGGAAGGAGTCTGAGTCCTTGTTCCACATTAAGCAAGGAGTGAACGAGACGTTGGGAAGTTATGTGGATCGATTCCAGGAGGAGGTTACCCAGGTCTAGGAGATGCCGGGCCACAGTCTGATGATGGCTTTCACCCTGGGCCTGCAACAGGGGTTCTTCTGAATGGAGCTGAAGAGAGTTCCCCCTCTCTCCTACGAGGAGTTGATGGAGAGGGCGGTGAGAGAGGTCGACGGGGAGGCGTCGAACCCAGAATTTGCAAGAAAGCTGGCTAGATGGGCGACGGAGGAGGAAAAGGAGTCGAAGGGAGGAAGAGGACATGAAGAGAGAAGAGGGGAGCCTAGGCTGAGGGAGCAGAGGCAGCTCCAGTGGCAGCAGCAGCCGAGGTGGGGGCACCAGGAGCCCGACCGTCGGTTGGGCTGGAGGCCTGAAGGACAGGGACAAGGGCCACCGAGAGGGTACTTCGGGAGGGGCCACTATTAGGGGAGGCAGGACCAGTTCCACCCACCGGGCTGGAGACAAGGTCAGAGGCCCCGGCTCCCCGATCAGGAGGAGGCCATGGCCATAGCCTTGGGAGCAAGGAGGGGGATCATGAGGAGGAGGAGAAGGGAGTTCAGGGTGGAGCTGCCCTATTGCGACTTCCATCAGGAAGAGGGGCACGCAACAGCCACGTGCCCAGAGTTCTTGGAGATGAGAGGGAACAGGGAGCGGCAGCAGCAGCAGCAGGAGGCGCGACAAGAGGTGAGAATCGAGGAGGTCCTGCCTCGGGCGGAGGAGGATCGTTGCGAGGACCGGGTTGATGTCGGGACCCGAGGAGGGATCGGGGTGATCCACAGGGGAATGGGGATCGAGGCTTCCCGCAAGGCAAGCCTCCACACCATGTACCGGCGGAGCGTCGCCTCTACATCCCAAACCCCGCCGCCGGAAGAGAGGATCACCTTCTCCAGAAGTGATATGCCAGACCACGAGGACCCGTTCTGTGATGCGCTGGTCATCAAGGCCGCCATCGAGAATTTCACTGTCTCTCGGATCCTCGTGGACAATGGGAGCTCCGTCAACGTCGTCTTCAAAAAGGCATTTGACGCGATGAAGGTGGAGGCTAAGAGGGTGTTGGCCTCAGACGGGCCCTTGTTCGGATTCTCGGGAGAGAGGAAGGAAGTAGAGGGAGGAGTTGGCCTCCATGTCACCCAGGGGGGGCAGTCCCGAAACTGCAAGTTCGTCATTGTTGACGCCCCCAGCAGCTACAGTGCCATCTTTGGGAGGCCTCTCATCAGCGCCTTCCGCTGCGTCCCCTCGTCATTCCATCAGTGTTTGAAGTTCAACGCTGAGGGGGTCCAGGTCAGGGTCAGGGGGGACCCGAAGGTAGCGCGGGAGTGTTATGTCACCGCGGTGAACACCATCTCGTGGCAGGAGGGAGCCGAGGAGATGGGACGGAGGATGGAGGAGGTCGAGCAGGGGGCAGAAGGGGAGGAGCCAGGAGTGAAGGATCTCGTAGGGGAGACGGCAGGAGGGGATCTGGAGGAGGTAGTCGGAGTGAGGGGCGCGGGAGAAGAGATGGAGGTAGAGGCCCCTGTCCCGGAGGAAGGGGATGCTGAGGGATGGGCGGAGCAGTCCAGGCTGGAGGCCGCAGAGGAAGTGGTGGAGCTGGAAGTGCTCACCCGTGGAGGCAGGACCAAGAAGATCCGCGTCAGCGGGGGGCTGACCCCGAAGGACCAGGGCAGGATGCTGGAGTGCATCCAGAAGAACGTGGACATCTTTGCCTGGAACGCCGCAGAGATGCCGGGGGTTGACGCGGATGTGGCTTGCCACCGCCTCAACCTGGACCCGGGAACACGCCCCGTTCGGCAGAAGAAGAGGTCCACGGCGGACAAGCTGGCGGAACCCATTAGGGAGGAGGTGACGAAGCTTCTCAAGGCCGGCTTCGTGTCCGAGATTCAGTACCCCGGCTGGGTCTCCAACGTCGTGATGGTTAAAAAAGGAGACGGCCGTTGACGAATGTGTATCGATTTTTCATTACTCAATAAAGCTTGTCCCAAGGACTGTTATCCTTTGCCTCGGATCGACGCGCTGGTTGACTCAGCCGTCGGCTTTTCTGTAATGAGTTTTTTAGATGCCTTTTCAGGTTACCATCAGATCAGGATGCACCCCCCGGACATTAAAGATGTCTCGTTCATCACAGGGGACGGCTGCTACTGCTACAAGATGATGCCATTCGGGTTGAAGAACGCCGGGGCCACCTACCAAAAGATGATGGATAGGGTCTTTAAGGAGCAGAAGGGAAGGAACTTGGAGGTGTACGTGGACGACCTCATGATCAAGAGCCGGGATGTGGACTCCCACCTCCGGGACCTGGAGGAGACGTTCGCCACCCTGCGCAGATACAAGATGCGGCTGAATCCCCTTAAGTGTGTTTTCGGGGCTAGCCGGGGGAAGTTCTTGGGGCATCTCCTCACCCCCGCGGGGGTCGAGCCGAATCCAGACAAGGTTAAGGCTATCCCGGAGCTGGGGTCCCCGCGGAATGCGAAGGAGGTCCAACGATTGACGGGGAAGCTGGCGGGGCTGAGTCGCTTCCTTTCTCGGGCAGGGGAGAAGTGCTCCTGATGCGTGGTTAACTCGGAAATTATTAGCGGTCACGCGGCGTCCCGGCGGTTTTATTTGAGAAAAAGGCGGAAGTGAATTTATTTAAGAAAACGGGGCGCGCGTATTTATTTTGGATATAAAAAAGGGTTTAGATCGAGTTTTAACGAAAGGAGGCAAGTACACCTATCGTGAGTAGTACAGGATATTCCGGGTGGAATATCGAGGTCGTATTGTTCTCGGGGCCGGTTCGATTATTTCTACTCTTCCCTGGAGGGGACTATTATTTTACCGATAATTATCTTGTCAGGATATTTTATATATAATAAAAATGCAGAAAATGGCAGAAAGAAAATGAAAGCAATAAGGTGGTGCCGATGAAGAGCTTAGCTCGATGGCACCGAAAAAACAATTGAACTAAAATAGACTTTAAATTAAAAGAGCTCCTAAATTTCTAATTAATTAAGGCGGAGACTTGGCCGTGGAGGTTCCACAAATGTGAGCGCACTTATCTCTAGGAATATTGCTCACCTGAACGTTAAGACTATTCGACCGAACGTTAGTCCGACGAAGGATTCCTCTTAACGCCCGCATTACGCTAAGAACCCCGCTATTGGGTGGGGAACCCAATCCGGTAGAGTTGGCGCGCCTCCTCTCTCGAGGGTTAGTGCGGAACTCTCTTTGCCAAGGGGTGATCGGTCCATATGCACGGCCTCTCGGCTAGCTAACATATGGACTACGGAAATAGGGCCCACACATCGATATGTGGTCCTACGCGTCGTTAACCCCGGGCAAACCTTAAGTACTTTTAATTAATTAGAAAAATTAGACCTTTAATTATTTTAAGCTATTTTATCTGTCTCAATGCTCTTCGACACCGAGGGCTAAGAATGGTTAGCCACTCATCGGAATGGGGACGATTTGCGGGAAAAGCAATAAAAAAAAGCAGGAAAGAAAGCTGAAAATGAAAGCAGTAAAATAAAGCAGGAAAATAAAGCAGAAAATTGCAAGTCCTACTCAAACGAGTAGGACTGAAGAAAGCAGTAAATTGCGAGTCCCGGCGCAACTGCGTGGGCGGGAGAAATGAAAGCAGTAAAACGCACACACGCAAGTCCTACTCAAATGAGTAGGGGAAAATAAATACGGGTCCTACTCAACTGAGTAGGACAAAATAAATGCAACGCACGCACACTCTCTCTCAACATAAATGAAAACACACACACTCTACCGAAATAAAATCCAGCCATTAAACTCAAGTGAGTAGGCGGAAAAAAGGAAAATTACAAACTCACGCACTCTACAGAAAATAAAATAAGCAAGCGCCATTTAACTCTTAACGAGTAGGCGGAAATAGATGCACAAGTACAAAAAATGTAAAAAAAACTAAGTTAACGAAAAATTAAAACAACTGCATTTCTACCGCTAGAATGCGGTAGAAATGCATAAAAAGCGAAAATAAAAATTAATCGGAGAGAAAGTTTTGCAAATAAACGCAAAAATGAAAGTGCTCGAAAAATAAAAACGAACAAATTTCTACCGCTAGAATGCGGTAGAAACGCATAAAAAGAGAACGAAAAAATTAAATAAGCAAAAGGATTAAATGAAAAAAACTAAGTGCGCGAAAAATTAAAACAACTATATAATCATTCCTATAACTCCGTAAAAACGATTAAAAAGTGAAAATAAAGCGAAAAGAACGAAAAAGGTTTTGCGAAATAAAAAGCTAAGTTAAAAAAAGGAAAAACACTTTGAAAACATTTTACGGGTTTATAACAATGGTATAAAAAGCTATAAAAACCTAAGTTAAGAAAACTAAATAAAAATAACTAAGCATAAAAACAAAAAAAACTAATCTCATACACACACACACGCCTATAAAGAAGAATAGAAACTAAGTTAAAACAAAATAAATAAGATAAGATTGCATGAGGGATGAAACATAGATGGAGTCCAAGGGTTGTAATGGAAAAAAAACTACAATTGCATTAATAAAAAAGGTTATTACAAAGCTAAAAAAAAGAGAAAGAGGGAGAAAATATCCCTTACAACACATTTGGAACTCATCCGAGCAGCACCTCCCCTTACAAAATGGATCCAAAAAGTGGAACAGGAATCCTAAGCAGCAGCTCTGAATTTATAGAAAAAATTTACAAGGGTCACGCCCTTGGTCACGGGCGTGACAGGGGGCGTGACAGTACTATTTGAGAAGGCGGCCGGCGATTTGACGGGAAAGTTGACTTTGGCTGGACACGTGTCGGTCTCGCAGTGGTCACGCCCTTGGTCACGGGCGTGACAGGGGGCGTGACAGGGAGGTGGATCTGGGCGCGGTGCGCGCCGAAAGTCTTCGGGCAGGTCTTGTCGGCCAGGCGCAGTGGTCACGCCCTTGGTCACGGGCGTGACTCTGGGCGTGTCGGCTGGTGTCGACACTCGTTGAGCTGAAAACGTCGAGCGGGAAGAGGTGTCACGCCCTAGGTCACGGGCGTGACTCTAGGCGTGACTGCTAGTGTCGACACTCGACGATCGTCGAGATGAAATCGTCGAGTGGAGTGACACGGTCTTGGGTCACGCCCCGTGTCGGGTGACACGGGCGTGACCCCGGGCGTGTCAGGCTTTGAACTTCAGAAAATTGCTGATTTCACGGCTTTTGACGTGTCACGCCCTGGTCACGGGCGTGACCAATTTGTCACGGGCATGACATGTCAAATTTTGGCAGATTTTTGATTTTTTCTGAAAAATAAAATAAACAAAGTTAGTATAATATTTACAAAAATAGGAGCATTTTATTGAACAAAAATAAGTAAAAACGACAAAAATAAATGAAAACAACTAAATTAATGTACACAAAAACAGGTATATTTACAACTCATCAGCTCCCCCTTCTTCAAAACGCTGAGGGGCGGTCAGAGGTTTGAATGGACCAAGGAATGCGAGGAGGCGTTCCAGGCCCTCAAGGCGCAACTGACACAGCTCCGCTCCGCTCCAAGGGCCAAATGAGGGGGAGAACCTGTTCCTATATCTCGGGGTCGGGGCAGAGGCCCTAAGCTCCGTCTTGGTTCGTGAAGAAGGAAGAGGCAGCTCCCAATTTATTACGTGAGCCGGGTCCTGAGGAAGGCCGAGCTCCGGTATTCGATCTTGGAGAAGCTTGCATTCGCCCTAATCATCTCGGCTCGGAGGCTACGACCTTACTTCCAGGCACACCAAATCCGGGTGGTGACTGACCACCCTCTCCGCAACATCTTCGAGGGGGTGGAGCATTCAGGCCGGCTGGCCAAGTGGTCGGTAGAGCTGAGCGAGTTCGATGTCTCCTTCGTCCCGCGGCTCTCAATCAAAGCTCAGGCGATGGCCGACTTTCTAGCCGACTACGTGGTGGAGGTAGCGGAGGAAGAGCTCACCCGCCCGACTCCTTGGAAGGTGAGGGTGGATGGAGCCTCAGGGAAGCATTCCCTTGGAGTGGGGGTGGTCCTAGAAAGCCCTCAAGGGACTCAGATTGAGCAGACGGTGGTGGTGCACTTTCCCATTACTAACAACCAGGCCGAGTACGAGGCAGTGATAGCGGGGCTGCGCCTGGCCAGGGAGCTGGGGGTGCAGGATGTGGAGGTCCTAACCGACTCCATGGTGGTAACCTCCCAGATCAACGGGGAGTTCGAAGCAAGGGAACCCACTGTGAAGTTGTACTTGGCCAAAGTGAAAGGGGTCATAGGGACCTTCCAGACCTTCTCCATCCGGCACGTGCCAAGGGAAGAGAACGAACAAGCCGACCAATTAGCAAAGCATGGTCCCCGGGCAGGGGGCACCATCACCGACCTGTTCCACCCCTCCATCGAGGAAGGGGAACTCATGGAGATTGACCAGCAAGCTTCGTGGATGGATCCAGTAGTAGTTTTCCTCTCCACGGGGGAATATCCGGAGGGGTGGACAGGAAGAAGTTGAGGCACAAGTCGGCTTACTACCTCCTTAAGGACGGGCAGCTATACAGAAAGACCCTCTCCGGGATGCTGGCTCGCTGCGTAGCCGAGGGTGAGGCGCAGAGGATCTTGGAGGAAGTCCACTCCGGGGAATGCGGGAGTCATTCCGGGAGTCGGACCCTGGAGGGGAGAATAGTCAGGCATGGGTATTTCTGGCCCACCCTGGGCCGAGACGCCGCGGAGTTCGCAAGGAGATGTCACAAGTGCCAGCTGTTTGCCCCCCTCCAGCTACGGCCGGCCCAACAAATCAAGAGTATCACGGCCCCCTGGCCATTTGCAATCTGGGGGATGGATTTGGTTGGACCGTTTCCCCAGGCCAGCGGTCAGAGAAGGTTCCTCCTAGTGATGATCAACTACTTCTCAAAGTGGATGGAGGTGAAGGCGTTGGCCAAGGTGACCTCCCAAGTGATCAGGAACTTTGTCTGGGGGGAGATCATCTGTCGCCATGGGCTGCCCCAGGCCATCGTCACCGACAACGGACCCCAGTTCGCCAGCGCCGAGTTCACCAGTTTCTGCGAGCAGCTTGGAATCGACCTCAGGTTCGCCTCGGTCCGCCACCCCAGGAGCAACGGGCAGGTGGAGGCCGCGAACAAGATCATCGTCAATCTCCTCAAGAAAAAGGTGGAGAATTTGAGGGGGATCTGGGTGGAGCAGCTCCCCGCAGTTCTTTGGGACCTAAGAACCACCCCTAACACGGCTACGGGGGAGACCCCCTTCAAGCTCTCCCATGGATGCGAGGCGGTGCTCCCCATAGAATTTGAAGTCCAAACGCCGCGAGTCGGGGCGGCCAGGGAGGGCCGAGAGGAATGGCGAGCCGGGAACGAGGGGGAGCTGAGACTCTCCCTTGACATGGTGGAAGAAGTGAGGGACCTTTCGGCCATCCGACAGGAGGAGGTAAAGAGGAGGATGGCAAAATACTTTGACAAGCATGTCAGGGTCAAGCAGTTCGCGGAAGGAGACCTGGTGCTGAAGAAGGTGGACGCGGCTGAAAGGTCAGCGTCCGTAGGGAAGCTCAACCCCAGCTGGGAGGGGCCGTTCATTGTGAAAGAAGCTCTGAAGTCAGGGGGCTATCGTCTCCAAAATGTAGAGGGCGAGACCCTGAGTCTCACCTGGAGTGGAGACGACCTGAAAAGATTTTTTCCCTAAGCACCTGAAAGCAGCACGTTGGTTATAATTAATTCCTTTTTTCCCCCCAAATATCGCCGTAGCCAGCTAGCATAGAGAATTGGAATGTATTTGGACCCCGAGAAGATCCCGCTGCCAGGCTCTCACCTAGCTGGAAGGGCCGGAAGTCACTCGGTGTCATCCCTAGCCTCGAGAAGATCCTGCTGCCAGGCTCTCACCTAGCTGGCAGGGCCGGAAGTCACTCGATGGAATGTATTTGGACCCCGAGAAGATCCCGCTGCCAGGCTCTCACCTAGCTGGCAGGGCCGGAAGTCACTCGGTGTCATCCCTAGCCTCGAGAAGATCCCGCTGCCAGGCTCTCACCTAGCTGGCAGGGCCGGAAGTCACTCGATGGAATGTATTTGGACCCCGAGAAGATCCCGCTGCCAGGCTCTCACCTAGCTGGCAGGGCCGGAAGTTACTCGGTGTCATCCCTAGCCTCGAGAAGATCCCGCTGCCAGGCTCTCACCCAGCTGGCAGGGCCGGAAGTCACTCGATGGAATGTATTTAGACCCCGAGAAGATCCCGCTGCCAGGCTCTCACCTAGCTGGCAGGGCCGGAAGTCACTCGGTGTCATCCCTAGCCTCGAGAAGATCCCGTTGCCAGGCTCTCACCTAGCTGGCAGGGCCAGAAGTCACTCGATGGAATGTATTTGGACCCCGAGAAGATCCCGTTGCCAGGCTCTCACCTAGCTGGCAGGGCCGGAAGTCACTCGGTGTCATCCCTAGCCTCGAGAAGATCCCGCTGCCAGGCTCTCACCCAGCTGGCAGGGCCGGAAGTCACTCGATGGAATGTATTTGGACCCCGAGAAGATCCCGCTGCCAGGCTCTCACCTAGCTGGCAGGGCCGGAAGTCACTCAGTGTCATCCCTAGCCTCGAGAAGATCCCGCTGCCAGGCTCTCACCTAGCTGGCAGGGCCGGAAGTCACTCGATGGCAATAATTTGCGCCCCAGAACGAATCACGCTGCCGGGATCCCACCTAGCGGGCCGGGCCGGGAACTACTCAAATGGCGCTAATAACAGGTTGGAATCACGAGGTTAAACCAAAAGGGGGGGGGGTCTAACATGACCACCCGGCCCCGAGAAAGACGGCCGAACGAAGGCGGAAACCTAGGCAAGACTCCGCAAGAAATTTGGCAATACAGAAAGAGGACGAGCCGGCTCACCTCGCTTGGCGGGCGAGCAGCCTCCTCTTCCAAGGCTGGGCCGCAGAAGCAGGTCGCGTCACACGACAATAGAAAATATACGAACAAGACAGGCGAGAAAGCACTTATAAGAGCAATAGTAAATAAGAATCGAGGAGTATGGGCGCAGCCCGCGCGTACATCACAAAACAGGAAAAACATACATGGCAATATACATCTAAAATAATAATAAATGTCAAAAAGCAGGGGAGACGCGAGACTCGGGGCGAGAAGTCCTAAATGGGTTGGAAGGCTTTGTCCCCAGGGTCCGGCACGGGGAGGAATAGCGCCGGCACCACGTCTTCTGCCGAGAGTTCCGCCGCCTCGCTCGTAAGGAGATCCGCGCGTCGTAGCATCTGCATCGTATACTTCGCGGCGCTGGCAGCGTTCTTTTGCATCAGCACTTCCAAGTCGTGGTCGGAGTGGTGCTCGAGCGGACAGACCCTGCTGTCTGGAGGAGGGACAGCGGCGGCGGCCTCCAGCTCGCGTACCCGCGTCTCTAACGCCGCTTTGTCCTGACCAAGGGTGGCGATCTCGGCACCCATCCGGCTCGCCGTCGCCGCATCCTGGGAAAAGGGAGAAGAAGAATCGTGAGCTAAATTCGCAAGAAGGGGCGGTAGGTCAGGGTGAGTACGTACCACCCCGCCCAGGTACTGCGCGAGGGTCTCCTCTGCCGCGTCGGCCCGCCTCCTCTGAAGGGTCGCGTCCTCCTAAGCGAGCTTCTGGGCCGCCTCCCTCTCGTCCGCCAGCTTCTTCAAGGAGGTGGCGTTCCGCTCCAGCTGAGTGCAACGCTTCCCCACCATGTGAGCAAGCTCTAGGCCGCGCAGCTGGGCCCGTGCGCTCTCATGAACCAATACTCGCGTCTCCTCTTTGTCGTAGATGGCGACGTCTTCTCGCGAGTACAGGCCAAAGGAGAAGTTATACGCTTCCCCGCCGATGGTGTCCTGCTCCATCCAGCTCGGCAGTAGAGTCGAGACCATCGCGCGGTTAGACTCCTTATCCCACGATAGGAGCGGGACGCCGAGCTCGTCCAGGTATCTCTCACCGTAGCCAAAGTTGCGGTGACCCCTCGGCACCGGCTCCGCAGCAACTTGAGACCCGCCCGGCGGCGCGGAGGTGCCCGCCGCCCTGACCGGGGAGTCGCTGGTCGAAGCAACCAGCGGGGGCGAGGGGCCCTCGGCCGGTAGGACCGCAGGGGCCTTGCCCTTCCTTTGGCTCGCGGTGGGTTGCTGATTCGCGGTCTTCGCCACCTTCGGCGGAGGGGTGGGCTGTCTGCCACCCGGCCGCTTCTTGGCCGGGACCGATGGGATGTCGCGCAGAGCGGCATCCGCAGCCTGAGCACGGGCGAGAACCCCGGGGGGAATCCGAGCGCTCTCGTAAGGGGGGTGAAGAGGGATGTCGCGCTCGCTTGTCAGGAAGAAGGGGTGAGATAAAGGAAGAGAGGGGGATAAGGCATAACAGCGGCGAGTGGCAAACCTCCCCCCGGCGGGACAGCAGCGAGGTCGTCAAGATGGCGGCGCAGGAACGCGACCTCAAAATTCTTCCCGGCAAAGAACGCGCACAAGTCTGCTTCGTGGCCGCCTAGGCTGGGCGGCCGGTAGCTCACCTCGCTAAGCTGTACCGGCGAGAAGGGGGCATTGCCGAAATCCCCTTTGATGAACAGGAATTTCTTGAGCCAATTGTGACTCTTATTGACTGTCTCCCGCACCTTGAGGTGGGCGCTGGAGAAGTAGGCCGTCCCGTCTCGATTCGCCCGGAAGGAGAACAGCTTCCGGAACATGGCGAGGCTGAACTCCACTCGCTCCTCTCGCAGGAAGCAGGCGAACCCCACCATGACGGCTATGGAGTTCGGGGTCATCTGGCCTAAGACGACCCCAAAATACTTCAGCACCTGGCGCACCTCGGGCCACAGGGGAAGTCGCAGGCCCACCTCAAAGTGAGCTAGAGGGATGGCGAGCTCGTCCCTAGATAAGTCGTTGATCTTTTCCCCATCCCCGGGCCGTCTCGCCGAAAAGCCCGGCGGTACGTGGTCGCCGAGAGCATCCAAATACTCGCGCTCCGAGATGACGGCGTGAGGAAAGTTGTACTCTGAGAAGGTCCAAGCGTACTTACTTCGTCCGTCCACGTCGCCGCCACCTCCGCCCATTCCCATCGAATCACCGCCGAACGTGCGAGACAGATCCAGAAGGCGAGCACAAGCAGTACTTCGCGGGGAACAGGAAGCGAGAGTGTTTGGAATCGGTGGGGGAATAAGGGCCTGCAAGGCCTATTTATAGGGAAAGAGAAAGGGAGGGAAAATTCCCGCCGAAAGAGGGGGTGCAGATAGCAAAAATCAGGCTGATGTTTCGACTTCACGACGCGCGGCCGTGCCACCGAGGCCGGTCAGGCGTGGTTCTCGCCCGGCCGTGCCCGCGTGAAGCGGGCGCGGACGACTCTCGGCCCGCACCCATCCAGGATCCCGCGCGAGCCGGGAGACACCCGGCTGGCGAGCTCCTCGGCTCGCCCCCGCCCCGATCAGCAGGTCAGGCAGAATGAATGCCTCCCCTGTCCCGCCCCGCAGAAAGCAAAAGCAACAGCTTGGTAATTTCGATACATCTCAGCAATAAAAGGTTAGGCCCACAGGCGGGCAAGGAGAGTTGCGAATCGTCACGAATACAAGATAACTTTGCGATAACAGTAGAAACCCCGCGATGTCCCACGAGCGGGAAAAAAGGGCTGGATCAGTACTCGACCCACTTCCACCTGTGCCGCCGCTTCGTTCCCGATCGCGGCGGCACGCGAGGATCGTGGTAATCGTGAACCGCCACCAGCTCCCGCTCAGCCAGGCCGATCTGCTCTGTGGCGCTCCTAAGATGCCCCTCGGCTCGCGTTATGTGCACGCCCGGTGAAGTGACATCGTCGTCTTCCGCGGCACGCCGAGGGCCCTCCAAGGCCGCGAGCCGGGCCTCAGTCTCGGCCTTGTCTCCATCGACCCTCTTCACGATCTCCTGCAGCAGCAACGAGTGTTTTTGGAACAGCCGCTTCACCTGCCTCTTCATCCCCACCGCATCGGTCGGGTCGCCCAGGTAATCAGAGACACTATCCACGTCGGGCGGAGGCGGATACCCTTCGCTTGTCTCAGTTTCGGAGGAGGCCCTGTTATAGCCTACAAACGGGGCGAGTCAGAAGGAGCAAACAAGAGACAAAGCCAACGGTAAGTACCAGCTCACCAGGGGTTGGCACATCGCCCGCACCGACGGATGGGCGGGAGGAGCCCGGCTGACCCTGAAAGGTTTCTCCCTCGAGGGTCTCAAGAGATTTACCCAGTCCGTGGGAAGCCGGCGGGCGGGGGGTTTCCGGAGGTGGGCGGTCCAGACCTGGGGAACTAGCGACCCTCTCAGGCGACGAGGGAGGGGGACGATCCTCTCCCCGGTTCCCCACCTCTTCACAGGGAATTACCTGCAAAACAAAAAATCAGAGATACAGCGGTAATCCACGGAAGGCCACGTACCCCAGGGACGACCTCAACACCCGCCGAGCCGGAGCCCGGACAGTCACCCGCCAGAGACCGCCTAACAATATTTCCCTTCGCCGGCCTAAAGAGAGGGCCGGGAGACCCGCGTGCTAGCCAAGGGGCGGCCTCGAGGGCCTCCTCCTGAGTCTTCAGGCCCGCTGCCGCCAGGCGAGCTCGCACCTCTTCGCTGACCGGCATCGAGAAACTGAAGTCTGTTCAAGAAAAATGGGGAATCTGGGGAGCCTCCTCCCAAGGGCTCAGCGGTATATTTATAGCCGAACAGTGGGGCCCCACCAGAAGATTCCCTGCCAGCTCAGCACAGTGCTCGCCGAACACGCGGGTTGGATGATTCTTTCCGAGCTTGATTCAAGCTCAAAAAGAGCGGGGATTGTGTACAACCCCGTGTCCGGCGAGCGGGTCCCGCCAGGGAGGTCGAGCAGACCAAGTCCCGCGACCCGCACCCGAACGGCAAAACAGATGTACGGCAGAAGGTCTGGCCCGCTCCCGCCCATTTCAGGCGAGCGAGCCGGCGAGGCGAGCGAGCGGGTCGCGCGGAGAGTCCTTGGCCAAAGCAGATGAGTTTGGCGACCCGCGACTAGCGAGCCGATCGGGGTCGCGGTGGCCGCCGGCCAGCCCCCACTCGCGACCTGGCCGCCGGTCCGCCCCGGCAGAAGACAGGCAGGTCGCGACGGTCCGGCTCGCGCTCGCCCAGGGAGGATAGGCGAGCCACCAGAGCCAGGTCGCGCCCGCCTCCGCGGGGAGAATTGGAGGCGAGCTGACTCCCCATGGGTGCGAATAGCTACTCAGGACGGCGGAGCCACGCTGTTGGCAGACCAGGTTGGACTGCGCATAGCTACTTAGAACAACGGAGTTTGGCTGTTGGCAGACCCAACCAAGGGCTTTTTGGTATTTCCAGGTCAATTCTTTTGGTTATTGGCAGTTCAGATTCTGAAAATCTATAAATAAGACCCAAGGGGTACCTCAGAAGGCACGCTTTGAGTGCCTCCTTACTCTCGTTTTCAAGTGCTCTCTGAGGGTACCTTAGCTTGGCTTCTGGCTAAGGAGGGGAAGCGCTCAGAGATCTTCCGGGTTTGTGGTGGGACCTCCCTGCCGAGCCCTTGGGTCTGTTTCTTCTTGTCTTCCTCGTTGTTTTTCCTTGCAGGAGCAAAGTAGGCGCGAGACCACCCCTTCCCCGAGGGTCGAACTCCACAAGAGGCCGGGTTCCGGTTTCAACAACCGACACTCGGGGATTTATTCCCAAACTTTATTACTTGTGCGACTGGTGCGCTTGCTGATATCCACGCATCAAGTTATTGGCGCCGTTGCCGGGGAATGCAACTGTAGAGCGACTCATGATGATTGAAAATATTGTTATAAGGGTTAGTGTTTTTGACTGCTGTTTCCTTGTGTTGTGTTTGCCGCAGTAAATGCAGGGTCGAGCCACAAGAGATCTTGTAGCCTACGACACAGAGATAGAACGTACTATCTTAGCACGAAGACGTGCCGCAACCATCACTTTAGCCCCAATGGGAGACCAACTGAATATCGATGCCGACAACCGAGTTGGAGGAATACCTCCTGTCGACCGAAATGGCGACGAAAATGAAGTGAACCCTCCCCAGATCCGCACCATGAGGGATTACACTACACCTACCATCGGGAGCATATACCCCGGTTTCGGACCTGCTATCACCAACCAACAGTTCGAGATTAAACCAGCTATCCTGAATATCATTCGGAATAACGCTCAGTTCTCAGGAATGGCTACTGAAGACGGCCATCTACACCTGGCAGAATTCTCCGAAATTTGCGCTACGTTCCTCTACGCTGGAATCCCAGACAACACAGTCAAGCTCCGCCTCTTCCCTTTTTCACTAAGGGACAAAGCAAATACATGGCTTCATTCCCTCCCACATGGAACATCCACCACCTGGGAGGCTTTGACCACAAAATTCCTAGCTAAGTTCCATCCGGTAGATCGGATCGTGAGCATGAGGCGAGCAATATACAACTTCCGGCAAGCCGATCAAGAAAGTTTAGCTGAAGTTTGGGAGCGTTTCAACGAGCTGTTGAGGAAGTGCCCTAACCATGGATTCCAAACGTGGAACCTGGTCGAAAGATTCTACTTTGCTATTGATCCTTACCACCGAGCCATGATCGATGCCACCTCTGGATGAACAATCATGAACCTTGCTCCAGATGATGCTCTGAGAATCTTACAAGACACCGCCACCAACAACGCTTACTAGACCGCTGGAAGAAACATCCCACGATGCACAAGCAGAGTATTCGCCGTGGATATCCCCAAGCCCATCGCACCAGTGATGGCAATCTCATGCCAAGGTTGCGGAAGTACCGACCACCACAGCTTTGAATGCGTAGTAGTCGAGGTACTAGATGAATCCTCTTTTCTGAATGAGTCAGTTAATTTTGTAACAAATCAAAACATGGGAGTGTCTTACGGAAACACATACAACCCCGGGGTGAGAAACCACCCCAACTTTTCTTGGAATCCTAATGCATCTGGCCAAAGATGGCAACCAGGGCAGCATCAAAACGATGCGTATGCCCCCGGAAGCCAACCGCGGCCGCCTCAACCAAATTATTCTCAAGGGCCCCCCGCCGTTAAAAAAAGTTCTTTGGAAGAGATGTTCGAGAAATTCGTTGAAATTTCCCAAACCAACATGACAAATCAAGCCGCCTCGATGCGCAAACTGGAGGCACAATTGAGCCAATTAGCCCAAGTGGTCTCCGAGTGCACCCAAGGCACCTTACCTAGTAACACTGAAAAGAACCCTCATGAACAAGGTAAAAGCCTTGGGGAGGAAAATTTGGGAAAAAACAACGAACTCGTCATCAATTATAAAATAAACAACTTCAAAACCCCAGCATTATGCGACTCCGGGGCGTCCAGCAACATCCTCACCCTGCAAGATGTTGCGAAGATGCACCTACAAGTTGACACTAAAAACCGGAAGTCGCTTATCTTAGCGAATGACAATTTGGTTGACACCGAGGGAGGTGTTCGAGAAGTCGAAATCGAGGTCAACGGAAAAAGTATAACCACTGACTTCCAGGTTTTGGGACCAAGGGAAAATAACTCTATTCCTATATTAGGAGACCCATTCCTGACGGCCAGCGGCGCATCCCTCGACTTTTCCAAAGGACGCGTCACTTGGCCGACCGAAGATTCCGCCCTCGATAACACATCCATACATTCCTCTCCCATCCAAAATAACAATTTTCTGAGTGTCACAGATACCAAGATAGATTCAAGACTCCTAACATTGGAAGAAGCACATCTAGAAGAGAAGACAAAGAAAGGACTCTCCCAGGAGATAGATGAGAATCAAGAGCTATTGGTCAAAGAAGAGATCGAGTGCGCCAAAGCCACGGCTGCCTTTCTACTTCCAGCCAACTCTGTTTTTGAGCATGGCGAACCGAGTTTTATTCGGGAGAAATCCCTAGACACTTATTTGTATAACACTGCTGATAACTCTGTTAAGCGATCTGTAGCTTGGGCAGATCCAGTCGCCGTCACGGTGCCGGACAGGACGCCACAAACCACAAAAATAGGAAAACCCACAGACTACATCTATTGGAAGTCTCCCACGGTGGAGAAACTGAAAGAGGCAAAGCGTTCACGCGACGAGCGCTACGCTGCCTTCCGGCACGAGAAAGAGTGCAATCGAAGTAAAGGGAAAACCCCCACCCCAACGCAAAAAGACAATCTGTTGTCCCCTCGCACTCCACCGGAGAGACTTACCACAAATCTGCTTATAGCTGATTGCAACACCATCATTCCACTTACCCTCCTCTTTCTGTTTTCTCGCTGCGTATGGAACGCTGGTTCACTCTGTTTTATTTCTTCCTTTTTCAACTGCAAAGAACTCTTTATTATAACTGCTAATACAAGTATTTGGTCCACCTTAAGGACGGTAAACAAAAGGGCTTTCGGGAGACAACCCAAGTTGGACCATTTGGTCCTGTGCTGTGTTTTGAGTTCTTTATATATATATATATATATATATATATATATATATATATATATATATATATATATATATATATATATATATATATATATATATATATATATATATATATATATATATATATATATATATATATATATATATATATATATATATTGTTTTGCGTGCATATTTCAATCGCAGGTGCAGGAATTTTTGAGGCGCGGCAACTTGGCCGCACTTGGATATCTCGTCGCACGACCGGTATGCTCAATTTTGAGCATATGTACTTCTTACCCTAGCTCTTTTTCACATTTGAAATGCTTATTTTTACTAGTTGTCAAATTTAAGTCTGGGGGGAGAACATGCCTGTGGTCACTACACAACACATTTTGTTGCATACCAGTCTGTTGTTTATTTATTTCATAATCTCTGTAGCACACACTGAATCACCCACACGAGTGCGCTCTTATCCACGCGCGCAGCTCGAGTCAAATGTACTGTTTTTGTGTAAACTTTAAAATAGTGGTGCTAGCTTAGGATTTCAGGATAGAGTAGTTCGAAACTCATGCAGTGCTCCTAATCGAGTACTCATGATTTGCGTAGAAATAATATAGATTTAATTTTTCTTTATGCTCGTAGATTTATATTTTTCTGCAGATGTAAATATTGTTCGTACTATTCAAAAATATGAATCTGGAGTAATCGAACGATAATGTATGAATGTGTGTAGCCGCCACTAGACTCGTATTGCTCGAGTCGGGAGGAAGGATCATCTGTCTCGGTGGCTAAGAACTTGCCCTAAGCTACTCTTGAAGCATTGGTGCCCGGTTAGTCAAGAGTGAGCATGGCGTAGGCCATCATTTTGGCTAGTTTGAGCCTTGTTTAACATTTCCTACCCGTTAACCGTTGCATGCCAAATTTGTGCCTACCCCTTCTTTGATTCAGCTCCACTCACATTCACCAAAGCCAGAAGCTAAACCCACCATCACAATCAAATGCTTGAGCTTGTTTGAATTTAATATTTTGATGATGTTGTGATATGTGAAAATCGTGTAATGTGGTGATGAATTCGTAAAATTTTTGCTTGCTAAGTTTGGGGATTGCAAACGAAGAAAAGAAAACGAAGAAAAGCGAAAAAGAAAAATCTGAAAGAATTGCTATGAGAATTATATCCCCATCCTATTTATTGATTTTGGTCGGGTTAGGCCGTATACACACTCGGTTTTCAAACTAAGTCTGGGTGTGTGTCACACGTACATTTCTAAGTGACTGCATTGGTTTAGGTTTTTGTTCGCTCGCTTTCGTTGCGTGTAGCCTTCATGTTTATCATTGACTACCAAACCTTAGCCTAAGCCCCATTCTCTCCTACAAGTCCTACAGATTCACGCTTGAGTCTAACACGCACCGTGGAGAGAGTGTGAACGTGCAAGCGTATGGTCCCCGACATTGATGGATATCTTTGGAGGTGATCACGAGCTCTGATCTTTGGCATGCTCACCTCAGTGGCCTGCCTACTTTCTTCCTACACATGACCGCAAGATTCTCCAGAATTCTAATTTTGAGTAAATATAATATTTATTTACGCCTATCAAATAGTTTAAACTACGTAATATAATTAAAAAAAAATTCTATTATATCTTCTATGCCCATGATGTATTTGATTTCTCGTCTTACGTTTTTTTGAAATTTTTGAGCTAGCTAGCTATTTTCTAGTCCACGGAGTGATGATTTGCTCGGGACGTGCAAATGGGTAAGTCTGGGGGTGTGATGAGTCCATGTTTTATACATATTTTTGGACTCATCTTGGTTAGTTTTCTCATTGATGTACTACACTTTAGAGGTTTATTTGTTCATATTTGTTATTATGTTTGTTTCATGAGTAAGTGCACTTTCGGCCCGTTTTCGGTGTGCTTTAGTTGTTTCTGTATTTTCGTTTGTTTTACTTGTTCTTTGACCATGTCTTGAGAATGTGGTGTGCACTTTAGTGGCTTATCTGCCTCTTCTGCTGGTACATGGGTCGTGTGCGTGCTCTGGAACCGCTCGACAGACCCCGACGATATAAGGACACTGCGCACGATCACTGGATTCACTGCGCACGACCACTGGTCGTGCGCCACGGATCGCGTGCATTACATTCTCCTTTGCCTAATTCTGCTCGTGTAATCGCACGAGCACGGGCCATAGTGCGCACGACCACTGGTCGTGGGCCACCGCTCGTGCGTATTTACCTTTTGCTTTCTGCAGTTCTGTCTTAACTAATCGCACGATCAATGGATTCAGTGCGCACGACCACTGGTCGTGTGCCACTAATCGTGCGCATTTCTGCTGATGTTTCTTTCCAAGTTTCAGGTTTAATTAGAAATTGCGCACGATCATCGACCGACAGTGCACATGACCAGTGATCGTGCGCTCTGCTTTTACCTCCGTATTTAAGGGCCTGCTCCGTGATTTAGGTCAAGACGGGTCATTTCTGCGATCGGGGAGTGTACGGGAAGTGCCATTCTAATTCTCTCGCTGCTCCATCAGCTCCACCTTCATCGGGAGTCCGTAGTCGGCGATTCCGAAGCTTTCCAAACCCTCCGGCAAAGCTCCCGGCCATTGATGACCTCAACTCTAAGCTTTCCACCAGAGTTGGAGAAGAAGACAACCTAGAGAATGGACTCAAAGGCCTTCGAGGTGACAGCTCGTTGGTACCGGAAGCCTCCTCGGACTGAGCCCGGAAGCAGATTGACAACTCGCTATTCCGGCCACGACCTGCGGTGGATCTTCACCCTCTATTGGTTTACTCCTCTTCCCCTTCCTCTGTTGTACGGAACGATTTGATATTGTAATGAACTACACTTGCTATTCTATATCTAAGTAGATGTTGTAGTTTCTATTTGCTTTTGGGTTGTGTGTTGTGAATGCGCCTCGCTCACTCCACATCCACTCCATACCCTTGTTTCACTCGATTGCACTCCGCACAAGAACACTTCCATCCATTAGCTTTCCGTCCACTCACCCAACCGAAGTTCGGCATCGTGGCTGATACACTCACCTCACCTTGCAAAGCGGTGCCTTCGACCCGCATAACTTTAATTAGTTTATTAGATCAAGTAACCACAATCTCTCAAGCCCCCCTTTTTAATCTTTTCTGAGTATAACTCTCATAACGATATTTTCTGAACTGTTGCCGCTCTATGCTAATTGCATTTCTCAAGAGACCGACACTTGAGGATTTATTCCCAAACTTTATTATTTGTGCGACCGGTGCGCTTGCCGATGTCCACGCATCAACACCATATATTCCAAGCACATCCGGGGAGGTTCTTGCAGAACCAAGTATTGAATCGGCCTCCGTCGTGCCATCCAGAATGGCAACAACCCCCTGCACGCTAAGATGCACAAAGGGACAAGCAAATAGTTTGAGAGGTTGAAACCATCACCATCTTCCCTTTACCCGACACCCAAGCCCTCTTCATTTCTTGATAGGAAAGGGAACCTGATGACCTGTAGACACTACCAAACATATCCACCAGCTTCAGGGACAAGGACCTGGAGAGAGTGTGCACATCACACCAAGATCTCCTCGTGATCAATATAGGAGTCGACATCCCCTACTTCATAGTTAGGAGAATAATGATCGATAACAGGAGCTTGGTGGATGACTTGTTTGCGTCCACACTATGCTACATGCAGATCTCCCGAGAACGCCTCGAGCTAGCAACGGGACCCCCACACTATCTACTACTTTTCCTTATTTTCTTGCTCAAGAATAAATCACAAGGAGAAGCACGCGAGTACATGTATCTTCCCTTCCAACAACAACACAAGTGCTTTCTAATTCTTTCCACCACAGTCGGATCTCTGGAAAAAGAAAGAACCACATGTCTTTCTACTGTGAAGGCAAGATGTACAAAATTCTTTTTGCACCTCCTGAGAGAACGAACCTTGTGTACATATACTATCAAGGCGAGATAGATGAAAGTCTGTATGCACCTCCTGAGAGAATGGTCCCCATGTCCTTCTACTGCTAAGTTTTGATGGATAAAAGTTCTTCTACACCTCCTCCAGTGGTACAGACCTTGTGTCCTTCCATGGCATAAATGGACAAAGGTCCTTCACCACCTCTAACCGGATAGTCCCTGAGTCTTCCTGAGGGGGGAATGGATAAGTTCCTTTGTCGTCTCTAACTGGACAGATCATAAGTCCTCCTGAGACACGAACGTGTTAGAGCATGCGTTCCACACTCCTTGGTTTGAAAATAACAAATTCTAAATGTATTTGATCATAATGTGTTTATGGTGTGCAGATATAACATGAAAATATTTAGATGAATATGGTATGAAGTCGAGCCGCTGAATTCCAGAAAATTGATATCGCTAGCGATAGCTCAATATCGCCGGACTGTTGATGCGCGAAAACGGCACCGGGGGCACAGCTAATACGGAGGGGGTGTTTGGTCTCTCAGGGTAGGAGAGGAGGAAGGAGAAGGTTGCGGGGGTAGAGGAGAAGGAAGCTTCTGAGTGCTCGAGAGTGGAGCAAACAACTTGTTCAAGGAGGGCTACGGGGATAAGGGAGAGGCTGCTGAGAGCAGAGGCGAGCCTTGATCAACAGAGAGGGTTGATCAAGAGAGGAAGAGGAGGCTGATCAGGAGCTGTCGAGCAGACAGTTTCTACGACGGTTGCACTTGCAGGTTGGTTGCTGAGAAGAACTGAGCTGAGCCGAGGGCAAGGCTTGCTGAGTAGAGAGCAAGGCTTGCTGAGCAGAGAGCAAGGCTTGCTGAGCGGAGGAGCAAGGCTTGCTGAGCAGAGAGCAAGGCTTGCAGAGCGGAGGAGCAAGGCTTGCTGAGCAGAGAGCAAGGCATGCTGAGCAGAGAGCAAGGCTTGCTGAGCGGAGGAGCAAGGCTTGCTGAGCAGAGAGCAATGCTTGCTGAGCAGAGGAGCAAGGCTTGCTGAGCAGCGGAGCAAGGCTTGCTGAGCAGAGGAGCAAGGCTTGCTGAGCAGCGGAGCAAGGCCTGCTGAGCAGAGAGGAGAAGAGGGGGCCCGCTAGCAGCAGCAACAACACACTTCGCCCGCCGCGGCCTAAATGCCACTCTTGCGACAGACTTTCCTGTGATTAATAGCAAGAGGTTACAAGCTTACAAGTACACCTTTACAATAAATCACTAAAGGGGTACAAAGAGAAGCTGGCGGCTAAGGGAGAAGAAATTGCCAGAAAGCAGAGAAGAGAAGCTGCCAGAGACTAAGTAAAAGAGGCTGCCAGAGCTGCTAGAGGACTGAAAAACTGAGTCTGCAGAGTCTGCCGACAAGCTGCAGGCAAGCTGTGGAGGACTGTGCGGACAGAAAAACTGAGTCCGCAGGGTCTGCTGGCAGGTTGATGGAGGACTGCGCGGACTGGAAAACGGAGTCCGCAGGGTCTGCTGTCAAGACTTGTCTCTACCTCTCGTCCCCCCGAATGAGAGGAATCAGGGGATATTTATAGGCCCGAGGAAGATCTTTAAAGAGCGGGGCCCAGTGATGTCATCATGACGACCTGCGCGGACTCCGCGGACTGAAAATTAGAGTCTGCCAAGTTGGTGAAGCAAGCTGCAGGGAGCAGAGGACGGAGGCCGCCCCGTTGCGGGTGGCCTAGGCGGACTCCGGGGGGAGTCCGCCCTGCAGGGCCGGGGCCGCCCCCTAGCGAGCGGCCTGGGCGGACTCCGGGGGGAGTCCGCCAGGCTGGCCGGGGCGCCCCCGAGCGGGCGTCCTGGGCGGACTCCGGGGGGAGTCCGCCCGGCCGGCCGGGCCGCCCCCGAGCGGGCGGCCTGGGCGGACTCCGGGGGAGTCTGCCCGGCTGGCTGGGCCGCCCCCGAGCGGGCGGCCTGGGCGGACTCCGGGGGGAGTCCGCCCGGCTGGCCGGGCCGCCCCCGAGCGGGCGGCCTGGGCTGACTCCGGGGGGAGTCCGCCCGGCTGGCCGGGCCGCCCCCGAGCGGGCGGCCGGGGCGGACTCCGGGGGGAGTCTGCCCGGCTGGCCGGTCCTGTTGAAATTTGTGAAGTGGAAGTGGGTGACGGGACAGGCCGCGCGGCCTGTGGCGGACAGCCTTGGCGGACTGGGCGGACTGGGCGGACTGAGGTTTGCGGCCTGGTGAAAAGTCTGGTGGAAGCCGGCTGTGTTCTGAGAGGGTTGATGCATGGAGTTCGCGGTTTGGTGCGGCCTGGTATCTGCGGATAGAGAGGCTTGCAGACTGGTGCTTTGCTCAGTGGTCGCGGGTGCAAGCTTGTGCTGAAAGGCGGGTTGGCTCTTGTCCGCGGGAAGCTTGCGGACTGATATGTCCGCGGCATTGGCTGTTGTGGACTAAGCTTAGAGCTTGGCAGTGGCCTTGTCGAGCTCTGGTGTTACATCAGGCGATTTGCTGTGGAGACCAGTTGGCGGCCTGGTGTTTGGAGTCCGGGAGGAAGCTGCTGTGTTGGACAAGTGCGAGGAGCTCGCGGACTGGTTGCGGTCTGTGCTAGGGGGTTTGGCGGACGGGACTTTGTGTCCGCCATGCTCGCACTGGCCCTTGTTGGTTTTGGACTTGGTCACACATTGTGCCAAGTTCATGGTGTCCGCCGTATCCGCCAAGTCCGCTGTGACCGGGCGGACTGTTGCTGTTTGCCTTTGGTCGTGGACTTGTGGTGGATTGAGGTGTGAGTCTTGCGGACTGCCTCGGGTTGGTGCGGACAGCCATTGAAGGGGGTTTGCTGTCCTGAAGCAGTTGGAGCTTTGCGGGCTGGTGCCTTGTCCGCTTAGCTTGGGCGGACTGGAGAGGGTTCGTCAATGGTTGCCTTGCTCCTGGCGGTTTCCTTGGTATCCGGCTAAGTCCATGCGGACTCAGCGGACGGTGGTGGTATTCGCGCGGACTGAGGGTGGTGTCGCTATCTCTTGGGCGGTGACCACACTCCTCACCTTGCCTATAAATAGGACCCCCCTGGCACATCTACAGTAACCTATGTAACTTGAGTGAACAGTAAGTTGGGGTGTGCGAAGTGCTGCGGTCTGTGTTTGCCAGTCCGCGCGGATTGTTTCAGGCTGACGGTTTGCTGTGTGCAGGTCGCGCGGATAACTTCAAGGAGCCAGGAGTTTGGCTGTGACTTCGGTCAGTGCTTGGAAGTGTGCGGTCTCTGCGGACTCAGCAGGAGGTCGCTCTGCGGCTTGTCAGTTCTGTTTCAACTTTGCCAGCTTCAATAACCTGTCCGCCGGCTTCAGGCGGGTAGGGGAGTTCCTCAGTTCAGGTTCAGCAGGAGGCGAATAACGGTGTGTCCGCGCGGCCTCGCGGTCTCGGCGGACTAGAGTGCTGTCCGCCCGGCTTGTTTTTGGTTTCTTTCTGTTTTCAGCTGTAATACTAGCGAAATCATGTCTCGCTATGTATGCCTCGTATTGTAAAGAAGTGAATGCATAATAAGACCTTCCTGTTCCTCCATTGTTTTGTTGGGTGCAACCTCTAGTCCTTGGGTTTTCCGCAGGTTCAGCGTGCGAACTGGGTAGTTCCGAAGATATTAATTTGGTGTTTGGGCTATCTTGCTGACCACGTTGAGAAAATGTAACATGGTATCAGAGGGAGGTTTCTGAGGTTGTGGAGGTTCAGTTGCGTGAGCGGAGGTCAACCAGAGTTGTTAACTCAGTGATTGAGTGGTGATCAACCTGTGTTGTTGCTCGGAGCTGCTGAAGGGTACCAACAGGTGATCGCAATGGAAGGAAGCTTAGCAAGAGGTCTGGGCATTGAACTCTTAACACCGACTAACTACAAGAAGTGGAAGTCGTGCATGAAGAGTTATCTTCTAGGCGAGGAGCTGTGGGAAGTCGTCGGTGGAGACGATAGACAGGAAGTTACTGCTGCTTTCGGTACTGCTGAGCAGGTGAGGCTCTGGAGAAGAACTAATGCTAAGGCAGAGTTCATACTGAAGAGAGCTGTTTCTCCGGAACTGTTTGATCACATCATTGGGTGTGAGTCGGCTGCTGATATTTGGACAACCATTGATGAGTTGTTCAATAGGAAGAATGTGGCGCGGCTGCAGTTCCTGGAAAATGAGTTGGCCAGGGCAACTCAGGGAGACCTTTCCATCTCCAAGTACTTCTTAAAGATGAAGAGCTTGTGTGCTGAGCTGTCGGCACTGGATCCTGATGAGCCTATCTTTGAGGCAAAGATGAAAAGGCACATTATCCGCGGCTTGCGGAAGGAGTATGTGGCCTTTGTTATATCTATTCAAGGGTGGGCTACTCAGCCGTCGTTGCTGGAGCTGGAGAATCTGCTTGCCTCGCAGGAGAGCTTAGCAGGACAGATGGCTGGAGTGAACCTGAATCAGGAAGGCAGCGAAGCTCTCTTCTCAGGCAAGAAGAAGGGATGGGAAGGGAAGAAGAAGAAGAAGGTGCAGGCCGCTGTTGAGAAGGAGACTTCATCTTCGTATCCACCGGAGAGGAGCAATGCTCCTATGGACTGGAAGAAGAATCTGAAGTGCTACCGGTGTCATCAGCGTGGGCACTTCAAGCGGGACTGCAAGGTCAAACTGCAGCCTGGGCATGCTGCGGGAAAGGAGGAAGCTTGCTCGCGAAGTGAAGAAGCAGAATGGGGAGGAGCTTTCATGACGGGCACTTGTGTCCGGGCCTTATCTGCTGAGGACTTCAACAACGAGTGGATCGTCGGCTCCGGGTGTGGTCATCACCTCACCGGAGACAAATCGAAGTTCACCTCCATGCAGGCTTACTCAGGTAATGAAGCTATTATCACTGCTGATAATACTGTTTATGCAGTAGAGAAGGAGGGGGTCGTGTCTTTGGGTAGTGATCAGGGGCCACTCACGTTAAGGAGTGTGTATCACGTGCCGGGCATGAAGAAGAACCTCTTCTCGGTGACCAATGCGGTGGACGCTGGGTATCACGTTCTGTTTGGGCCAACAGACGTGAGGTTCCTTCGCAACGTATCAGCGGTAAAGGCTGATGTTGCTCATGTTGGGAGGAGGGTGAAGAACTTGTTTGTTCTTTCCACCAGTGCCTATGTTGATAGGATGAGAGCCAATGATAGTGCGGCTATCTGGCATGAGAGGCTGGGGCATGTTGGCATGGACAAGCTGAAGGCAATGACTAGTAGAAGTCTGGTGAGGGGGTTGCCGATGTTGTCCTCCTTTGGTGATGGGCATGTTTGTGCGGGCTGTCAATACGGTAAGGCACATCGCCTTCCGTTTGATAAATCTCAAACAAGGAGCAAGAAACCATTGGAGTGTATTCATGGCGACCTGATGGGACCGACTGTTACTGCCAGCCTTGGTGGAAGCAGATACATGCTTGTCTTGGTTGATGACTACTCAAGGTATACTTGGGTGTACTTCTTAAAGGAGAAGTCGGAAGCCTTCCGTTTGTTCGTGGAGTTCAAGGAGTTGGTAGAAGGCCGGCTTGGCTTGCGGGTTAAGAAGTTTAGAACTGATAACGGGGGGAGTTTGTCTCTTCCGAGTTTTCTAACTTCTGCAGGAAGCACGGGATCCAACGGGAGCTTACTTGTGCTCACACTCCACAACAAAATGGGGTAGCGGAGCGGAAGATCCGTCATCTGACGGAGACCTGCAAATGCTGGCTTCATGCGAAAGATATCCCAAGGTCCTTTTGGGCGGAGGGAATGTCTTGTGCTGCTTATGTTATCAACCGGATGCCACTCAGCCCTATCAACATGAAGACTCCTGTTGAGCTGTTGCTGAAGGAGAAGCCGAGTGTGGGACACCTTAGGGTGTTCGGTTCAACTTGCTATGTGCATGTCCCGGATGCTTCACGGACAAAGCTGGATGCGAAGGCAAGGAAACTTGTCTTTGTTGGCTATGATGAGCGGAAGAAGGGATGGAAATGCATGGACCCTGTGACGAAGAAGTTCGTGGTGTCAAGAGATGTTGTCTTTGACGAGCTGACGTCATATGGAGGTGGCTCGGTGGAGCTAACCGGAAGTAGCAAGGATGATGAAGCACCGGTGGAGGCTGCTGAAGGCTTGGAAGAGGAGCTTGCTGTTTCACCAGCAGCTCCTGTTGCTTCGAACTCCGAGGCTGAGCCTTCTGGCTCAGGAAGCAGGGGGAGCACTGCTCAATGCTTGCCCCAGGTAGGAGTGGAGCCTGAAGAAGCAACGGAAGCCGTGATCAAGGAGCCGTGTCTTCGGAGATCGAAGAGGGTGGTTAAGCCACCGGCTCGGTACTGTGATGGGAATGCAGTGAGCTTTGTCTCCTGCTTCTTTGCAGGTCCTCTGGATGAGCGAGAGCCTGCAAACTTCAACGAGGCCACTGGAGTGAAGGAGTGGGATGATGCCATGAAGGAAGAGATTGATGCTCTGAAGAAGAATGAAACCTGGGACCTTGTGCCCAAGGTTGATGGCATTACTCCAGTTACTTGCAAGTGGGTGTATAAGTTGAAGAAGAAGGCTGATGGGAGCATTGATCGGTTCAAGGCTCGCCTGCTCGCTAGAGGATTCTCACAGCAGTATGGAGAAGACTATGAGGAGACATTCAGTCCAGTTGCGGAGATGACGTCTGTAAGAGTGGTGATCGCCTTGGGTGCTAGCAAGGGATGGAGGTTGTGGCAACTCGATGTGAAGAATGCTTTTCTTTACGGAGAGATTGACAAAGACATCTTCATGGATCAGCCGCTTGGTTTTGTCTCTGAAAAGCATCCGGACTATGTCTGCAAACTCAGGAAGGCTCTCTATGGGTTGAAGCAAGCTCCTCGAGCGTGGTATGGGAAGATTGCAGAGTACTTGCAATTCTGTGGATACCTGGCTTCCAACTCGGATTCAAGCTTGTTCGTCAAGAAGAAGGAAGAGCTAAGAGTCTTGGTCCTGCTGTATGTGGATGATATGATCATCACAGGGAACTCGGAGGAGGAAGTAGCAAGGCTCAGGGGTGAGCTTGCTATACGCTTCGAGATGAAGGACTTGGGAGAGTTGCATCACTTTCTTGGTCTGGAAGTGGAGAGGAAGGAGTGCGGGGTTCTCATTAGCCAGAAAGGGTATGCTGATCGCATTGTGAAGCGGTTTGGCATGGGCGAAGGGAAGAAGTGCTCTACTCCACTGGAATCTGGGCTAAAGCTTCGACGAGATGAGGGAAGGGTTCTTAATGATCCCTTGGTGTTCAGGGCTCTTGTTGGGAGCTTGATCTATCTGACGATTACAAGGCCGGATATAGCTTATGCTGTTGGCCGAGTAAGTCGATATATGGCTGAACCAAGGAAATCTCATCTGTTGGCGGCAAAGGGGATTCTGAAGTATGTCAAGGTGACTTCTGAGATGGGACTCCTCTATGGAAGGGACACAGAGTTTGTATTGCTCGGGTACACAAATGCTGACTATGGCGGTGATTCGGATGATCGAAGGTCTACTTCTGGTTATGTGTTCACTTGCGGATCAGCTAGCATCTCGTGGTGTAGCAAGAAGCAGGACTCGGTGTCAGTTTCAACCACGGAGGCGGAGTATAAGGCTTCGGCCTTGGCTGCTCGGGAAGCCGTTTGGTTAAGGAGACTTATAGAGGATGTCCATGAAGAAGTGCAAGGGCCTACTTTACTCCGGGGTGACAATGAGAGTGCTCTCAAGCTGGTTAACAATCCAGTGTGTCACGCCAGGACCAAGCATATAGAGATTGATCACCATTTCATCAGGGAGAAGGTGTTGGAAGGATCTCTGTTGGTCGGGCATGTTCGGAGTGAAGATAATCTTGCTGACATCTTCACGAAGCCGCTGTCGAAGGGGCCCTTTGAACGCTTGCGCAGCTTGCTGGGCTTGGTCACCACTTCTCACTTCAAGGGGGAGTGTTGAAATTTGTGAAGTGGAAGTGGGTGACGGGACAGGCCGCGCGGCCTGTGGCGGACAGCCTTGGCGGACTGGGCGGACTGGGCGGACTGAGGTTTGCGGCCTGGTGAAAAGTCTGGTGGAAGCCGGCTGTGTTCTGAGCGGGTTGATGCATGGAGTCCGCGGTTTGGTGCGGCCTGGTATCTGCGGATAAAGAGGCTTGCGGACTGGTGCTTTGCTCAGTGGTCGCGGGTGCAAGCTTGTGCTGAAAGGCGGGTTGGCTCTTGTCCGCGGGAAGCTTGCGGACTGATGTGTCCGCGGCATTGGCTGTTGCGGACTAAGCTTAGAGCTTGGCAGTGGCCTTGTCGAGCTCTGGTGTTACAGCAGGCGATTTGCTGTGGAGACCAGTTGGCGGCCTGGTGTTTGGAGTCCGGGAGGAAGCTGCTGTGTTGGACAAGTGCGAGGAGCTCGCGGACTGGTTGCGGTCTGTGCTAGGGGGTTTGGCGGACGAGACTTTGTGTCCGCCATGCTCGCACTGGCCCTTGTTGGTTTTGGACTTGGTCACACATTGTGCCAAGTTCATGGTGTCCGCCGTATCCGCCAAGTCCGCTGTGACCGGGCGGACTGTTGCTGTTTGCCTTTGGTCGTGGACTTGTGGTGGATTGAGGTGTGAGTCTTGCGGACTGCCTCGGGTTGGTGCGGACAACCATTGAAGGGGGTTTGCTGTCCTGAAGCAGTTGGAGCTTTGCGGGCTGGTGCCTTGTCCGCTTAGCTTGGGCGGACTGGAGAGGGTTCGTCAATGGTTGCCTTGCTCCTGGCGGTTTCCTTGGTATCCGGCTAAGTCCATGCGGACTCAGCGGACGGTGGTGGTATTCGCGCGGACTGAGGGTGGTGTCGCTATCTCTTGGGCGGTGACCACACTCCTCACCTTGCCTATAAATAGGACCCCCTGGCACATCTACAGTAACCTAAGTAACTTGAGTGAACAGTAAGTTGGGGTGTGTGAAGTGCTGCGGTCTGTGTTTGCCAGTCCGCGCGGATTGTTTCAGGCTGACGGTTTGCTGTGTGCAGGTCGCGCGGATAACTTCAAGGAGCCAGGAGTTTGGCTGTGACTTCGGTCAGTGCTTGGAAGTGTGCGGTCTCTGCGGACTCAGCAGGAGGTCGCTCTGCGGCTTGTCAGTTCTGTTTCAACTTTGCCAGCTTCAATAACCTGTCCGCCGGCTTCAGGCGGGTAGGGGAGTTCCTCAGTTCAGGTTCAGCAGGAGGCGAATAACGGTGTGTCCGCGCGGCCTCGCGGTCTCGGCGGACTCCGTGGTATTCGGCGGATTGCAGCATAGCTTGGGCGAGCTCAGCGGTCTCGGCGGTCTCGGCGACCTCGCGGTCTCGGCGGACTAGAGTGCTGTCCGCCCGGCTTGTTTTTGGTTTCTTTCTGTTTTCAGCTGTAATACTAGCGAAATCATGTCTCGCTATGTATGCCTCGGATTGTAAAGAAGTGAATGCATAATAAGACCTTCCTGTTCCTCCATTGTTTTGTTGGGTGCAACCTCTAGTCCTTGGGTTTTCCGCAGGTTCAGCGTGCAAACTGGGTAGTTCCAAAGATATTAATTTGGTGTTTGGGCTATCTTGCTGACCACGTTGAGAAAATGTAACAGGTCCGCCCCCGAGCGGGCGGCCTGGGCGGACTCCAGGGGGAGTCCGCCCGGCTGGCCGGGCCGCTCCCTAGCGGGCGGCCTGGGCGGACTCCGGGGGAGTCCGCCCGGCTGAAGGGCGGAGGCCGCCCCGGGTGGGCGGCCTCGGTGGACGGCGGCAGGAGGCCGCCGCCCCTCGAGCGGTAGGGAGGCCGGATCCCCTTGGGCGGACTGGGAAGCCGCCCCTTGTGGTGCTGTTGGTGGACTCCTGCAAGGAAAAGCATTGCATGGTTAGCGGGCCTAACTGCATGTCCTGCGAGGGTGAGCTATGGGAACAGCCCGCCGTCCCGCAGGGCACGCGGTTGCAATGGGACCTAGACGAGCAGGGAAAACTGTCCGCCTACGCTGGGGGCTTGTCGCGATCAGAAGGGAGAATCTAAGGAGCGCGACTAGCCAGCTGACTACCTTGGGAAGGATCGCCGATTTCTGGGTTAACATAATCCCCGCCCTTTTTTAAGTTCCGAAGGGAAATTCAAAAAAGTTGGAGACTCGCGAAAATCGTGATCCACCCCAAAGGAAAGAGAAGGGGAGGCAAGGAGAGATAGAACCTGAAGACTCTCCTTACAAGCTTGGTGCTTCCTGTCTATTTTCCTGCAAGAGGAAAGTTAGGGTAAGCATGTATGGGTGGTACATCGAGTGTGTACCTGAGTTTGCTTTTGCAAAACGAAGAAGGTGTGTCTTTTGTTAGGGTTCTGCAAAACAAGAGTGAGGAAAATAGAAAGGCATAATAACTCGCAAGTACCTGATAGAGGCTTGCAAGCACCTATTATCCTCTGCAAAAAGGGCAGGAAGAAGGGTATACAAGAAAGAAAAATGAGTTGCAAGTATCTGGAAGGAACTTGCAAATATTTGGTGGTTTTTGCAAAAGAAGAGCTAAAAGTACGCATAGTGTATGAAAGTAACTTGCAAGTACCTGAATGGAGCTTGCAAGTGTCGGTGATCTCTGCAAGAAGAGAGTTAGAGGCAGGTATTGTATACAAAGATAAGCTGCAAGTACCTGAATATGACTTGCAGACGTCTACTAACCATTGCAAAGTGAAGAGTGAGCAGCAGATATAAAATAATAATTTAAACTGCAAGTACCTGGATGAGGTTTGCAGGTGTCTGTTGTTCTCCATAAAGAGAAAATTTAGAAGCAGACAATATGCATATGAAAGGAGCTTGCAAGTACCTATGGAGAAGGCTTGCAAGGGTTTGCTAACCTCTGCGAGAAGAGAAATTAGAAGCAAACAAGACATGATGATAACCACACCAATATTGTTGAGATAACCCATGAAGGTTGACGAGATAAGGTTGATGTGACCAAGTAGCAATAAAAATGCCTGATGAACACTTTATCATGAAGCCCAGATTAATGAATCGAGCGTTAGCTGTCGATATGGCTGGATGGACATGATCAGAATGAATGCTGGAATCCTTTTGGTAGGTTGGATTAACCTGTTCACCTGTGAAATGAGGGAAGAGAGAAAAGGAGGTCTATACTCGGAATGACTAAAGAAGGTTGAATGCTGCCACAGGTGTTCCCCGTGGGCCTTATGCATCACTTGCCTGAAAAATCATCCCGAGTATAGTCCTACCCAAAGCGGGCTGGCCGCGCATCCTCAAGGAGGGCACAAAAGAGAAAAGCAAGGGAAAGATCCTGAGAAGGATTGCTAGAAGGAACGCTCTCTTGCCTTGGGCACAAGCATCACTGATCAACGAGACTGGTTGCGCCAAAAGGCCTAGCTTGTCTGTGTATTGATCAGTGGAGTTGTGAGAACCCGAGAAGGCACAGATCGAGGATACCAAAGTGTTCAACAATCACAGTTAGGTGATGATCGAAGAGACAAGGCTACGCTTGGTCGCTATTGCTTGTCAAGCAAAGATCATCATGACTGTAATGTATCCTAAGCAGAGCACATCACACACTCTGTATCAGATGCCGACCAGGATCCGAAATCTGAAGCCTATTCCCGCGATTGAACTGCTCCCACTACACACATGTGTATACTCCCGCCATATGTGGTCGTAGCGGTTGTGCGAGAACAATCTACGGAGGGAACATTTTAGACTCCATGATATCTCATTGGCATACTGATCCTTAGAGAGAGAGAAGAGAGGAAGGAGCAACACAAGAAGGGAACTGTGTCAATATAAGATCCCTGATAAAAAGATTTGTTGAAAAGCAAGAAATGAACACTGAGAAGTGTTTGATGAAATGAAAATGTTTGAAGAGAGAGAGCAAGGGTTGAGATAACCCATGAAGCTTGCCAGGAGCTTTGGAGGACTGTGAAGTCCATCGCTTGCTCAGAATAGCCTTCCAAGCACACCTTCGTCATTGGCATCGAAGCATTCGACGACTGGGTTAACAACGAGGAGAGGAGGCTCTTCGACTTGGTTTACTCCCCTTGATGAGCAAGGAACGCCTGCAACTTCTTTGCCCTTTGAAGTTGCTGGATCAGGGCGTTCTTCTTTAGGAAGCAGGTCATGCATCTTTCCCTGCCGGAGCATCTTTTGCACAAGCTGTCTGAATGCTCGGCAGTCCTCTGTTAAGTGACCTGGTTCTTTGTGAAATTCGTAGTAAGGTTTTGAACCCCTAGATCTTTGATCAGCTGGTCGATAGGGCTTCTTGAAGTTTGCCCTGTCTTTCATGATCTGGATTACTTCTTGCACAACGTCGTCGAGATCAGACTCATGCAAGTCGCTCTCCTGTTGCTGTTGAACTGCTGCTGTTTGCAAAGATGGAGCTAGCGACAGCAATGGGTCTTGAGCATGATTGCGGCTCGGGAAGGAGTATCGATGGCGATGAATCCTTCTCTCCTTCTTTGAGTGAGTAGGGAAGTGATTGTGAGGAGACCTTGGAGGATGCTTGCGAGAGAGATCCTCCTTGGACAAAAGCTTGGAGACGAAGCCTGGATTGCTCTTTTCGCCTCGGATGTATGAGTTGGCTAGAGCAATCAACTCTTGATATGTCCTTGGAGCACGGACATTGGCTTCAAATTTGAGAGGCCCTTCACGAAGACAATGGATAAGAGCCACTCTGTACATTTCTTGATCAGTAACTTCGATGTCCAAAATATCTCTTTGGAATCGATCAACAAACTGAGACCAAGTCTCATTCCCGCGTTGCTTGATCTCAAAGAGGGATTCAAGACCGCCCTTTCTCTTGGTTGATGTAGAGAATCTGAGAAGAAACTCCCTTCGAAGATCAAGAAAGGAAGTGATGGAGTGAGGACGGAGGCCATAGAACCAGTCCCTCACTTGCCCATCAATGGAGGTGACAAGGAGCTTGCACTTGGTTGCATCTGAAAGGGTTTTGAGAGCAACGACCGATTCAAATGCTTGGAGGTGCTTTACTGGATCAGTCTCTCCAGTATAGATTGGCAGTTGAGGCTCTCTGAAGTTTGCTGGAGTAGGCTCATGGCGAACATTCTCTGCGAATGGAGAATGTTCTTCTTGCTCTCCTACAGCATAAGGAAAGAAAGGAGCATAAGCTGCAGCTGCAAAAGGAGCTTGAGGATGAAAAGGAAAAGTTGCTGTAGGAGGAGCAAAGGCAGGAGCTGAAGGGTAGGGATGACTTCCCTAAAAATTGAGAAATCTAGCAGGACTTCCCCGGGCTGCTTCCCGGAAGAAGTTATGGCGAGCAGCGAACTCTTCATCTTGAGTTCGCAAATGAGCTACAGGCCCTTGCGGAAAGGTTGGGGTGTAAGGAGGATAGAACGGCGGGCAAGCTTGAGAGTAAGCTTGCTGGTGCTCTGATGTTGGTGTTGGGTTGATTGGAGCAGCTGGAGCAGCTGGAGCTGTTGCTGGATGAACGTCCAATCGCTGCGTGATTGCAACACGAACTTTGTTGATCGCCTGGAACTGTTGAGCATTCTCATGGCGCGTCTGCTCAAGGGCTTCCCAGAGAGGATCTTCACTGGGACTTGGAGCAAGGTTCTCAGCTGATTGATGGTCTGACATGGTTAACTGTCGCTTTCACTGCCTGTTCGGATCTGAAGGATTGCGCGTGAGCTGGCATTCCACGCTCACCGCACCAAAACTGTTGATGCGCGAAAACGGCACCGGGGGCACAACTAATACGGAGGGGGTGTTTGGTCTCTCAGGCTAGGAGAGGAGGAAGGAGAAGGTTGCAGGGGTAGAGGAGAAGGAAGCTTCTGAGTGCTCGAGAGTGGAGCAAACATCTTGTTCAAGGAGGGCTGCGGGGGTAAGGGAGAGGCTGCTGAGAGCAGAGGCGAGCCTTGATCAACAGAGAGGGTTGATCAAGAGAGGAAGAGGAGGCTGATTAGGAGCTGTCGAGCAGACAGTTTCTATGACGGTTGCACTTGCAGGTTGGTTGCTGAGAAGAACTGAGCTGAGCTGAGGGCAAGGCTTGCTAAGCAGAGAGCAAGGCTTGCTGAGCAGAGAGCAAGGCTTGCTGAGCGGAGGAGCAAGGCTTGCTGAGCAGAGAGCAAGACTTGCTGAGCAGAGAGCAAGGCTTGCTGAGCAGAGGAGCAAGGCTTGCTGAGCAGAGAGCAAGGCTTGCTGAGCAGAGAGCAAGGCTTGCTGAGCAGAGGAGCAAGGCTTGCTGAGCAGAGGAGCAAGGCTTGCTGAGCAGCGGAGCAAGGCTTGCTGAGCAGAGGAGCAAGGCTTGCTAAGAAGCGGAGCAAGGCCTACTGAGCAGAGAGGAGAAGAGGGGGCCGCTAGTAGCGGCAACAACACACTTCGCCCGCCGCGGCCTAAATGCCACTCTTGCGACGGGCTTTCCTTTGATTAATAACAAGAGGTTACAAGCTTACAAGTACACCTTTACAACAAATCACTAAAGGGGTACAAAGAGAAGCTGACGACTAAGGGAGAAGAAATTGCCGGAAAGCAGAGAAGAGAAGCTGCCAGAGACTAAGTAAAAGAGGCTGCCAGAGCTGCTAGAGGACTGAAAAACTGAGTCTGCAGAGTCTGTCGGCAAGCTGCAGGCAAGATGTGGAGGACTGTGCGGACATGAAAACTGAGTCCGCAGGGTCTGTTGGCAGGTTGATGGAGGACTGGGCGGACTGGAAAACGGAGTCCGCAGGGTCTGCTGTCAAGACTTGTCTCTACCTCTCGTCCCCCCGAATGAGAGGAATCAGGGGCTATTTATAGGCCCGGGGAAGATCTTCAAAGAGCGGGGCCCAGTGACGTCATCATGACGACCTGCGCGGACTCTGCAGACTAGAAATTGGAGTCCGCCAGGTTGGCGAAGCAAGCTGCAAGGAGCTGAGGACGGAGGCAGCCCCGTTGCGGGCGGCCTGGGCGGTCTCCGGGGGGAGTCCGCCCGGCAGGGCCGGGGCCGCCCCCTAGCGGGCGGCTTAGGCGGACTCCAGGGGGAGTCCGCCCGGCTGGCCGGGCCGCCCCCGAGCGGGCGGCCTGGGCGGACTCCGGGGGGAGTCCGCCCGGCTGGCCGGGACGCCCCCGAGCGGGCGGCCTGGGCGGACTCTGGGGGGAGTACGCCCGGCTGAAGGGCAGAGGCCGCCCCGGGTGGGCGGCCTCGGCGGACGGTGACGGGAGGCCGCCGCCCCTCGAGCGGCAGGGAGGCCGGAGCCCCTTGTGCGAACTGGGAAGCCGCCCCTTGTGGTGCTGTTGTGGACTCCTGCAAGGAAAAGCATTACATGGTTAGCGGGCCTAACCGCATGTCCTGCGAGGGTGAGCTATGGGAACAGCCCACCATCCCGCAGGGCACGCGGTTGCAAGGGGACCTAGACGAGCAGGGAAAACTGTCCGCCTACGCCGGAGGCTTGTCGTGATCAAAAGGGAGAATCTAAGGAGCGCGACTAGCCAGCTTGCTACCTTGGGAAGGATCGCCGATTTTTGGGTTAACACGGACGATAGATTCTGATGACGTCAGCATGACAATGACCATGACTCACACGATTTGGATATAACACGCATCTTTTTGCGGTATCGCCAGTCGATATAATATCGCCACATGATAGCCTCACGTCCGTACACGATCTCTAACTTCCCAACACGGTTATTGTAGAGTGGGACACGTGACATCTAGAGGAGATATCGCTGGCGATAGCCACCTATCGCCAGACGATAGCTCAAATTTTATAAAAAGGCTAAATTTCAAAAAAAAATTGTACGCACCTCCTGGTGCCTTCATTCTCATGCATTCTCAGCCAGATAACTTCGAAACCAGAAAAACTCCCAAGTTCCTAAGAAAGTTCAAGGGCGAAAAAGAGATCGTTCGTGTGCTTTAACTCTGGCGATATTCACAAGCCTTCACTGCCTTCTTCAACGCTCAAGACCAGAGGGAGTTTTTATTTCAGCTTTAATTTTTGTAATCTTTTTGCTATTCGTTGTAAACGGTAGAAAACTCGTTGCCTTGTGAGTGACAACTAGGCCCTTGTGTGGCTTGGGGGAAATTCGATGCGTTATGTGCATCAACTAGGTCGTGGAGAGATCTAGGGGAGGTTAGAGGCTGTATTTATGGAGAGATTCACTATAGCCGTCCGGTTCTTGGGAGAAAGACTAGTGAATTCACAAAATAAGATTTTTACTTGTAGCATAGATTTCAAGCTTTATTGAAATCATTGTATATGTTTTTCATCATTTGTGGAATAAAATCATTATCTTATTTATCCTTCATTTTCTAAGTTTTTATTTCATATTACTAGTTATGAGAAAAATTTACTTAAGTATCTTTATTAAAATTGTCTAAGTGCTAAGTTTGTCATAAAATTCAAAATAGTTTTAAATAACCCTTATTCACCACCCTCTAAGGACATTGGATACAACAGAACGGATAAAGGATCTTCACCACCTTTAATTGGACGAACCCTGATTCCTTTTTAGGCACGAACATATAAAGGTCCTTCTTCACCTCTAAACGGATGGAACTCGAGTCCTCCTAAGACATGAACGGACAAAGGTCTTTCGCCACCTCCAACCGAATAGACCTTGAGTCCTCTTAAGGCACAACAGGTAAAGGTTCTTTGCCACCTCGAACTAGACAAACCACGAGTCCTCCTAAAGCACGAACGATGAAAATTCCTTTGCCACCTCTAACTGTACGGACCTCGAGTCCTCCTAAGGCATAAACAGACAAAGGTCATTTCCACCTCCAACCAGACGAACCACGTGTCTTCCTAAGGCACGAACAAACAAAAGTCATTCAACACCTCCAACAGGGCGAATCTCGAGTCGTCCCAAGGCACAAATGACTGAAGTTTCTTCACCACCTCCAATGGAACAGACCCAAAGTATTTCTACTTGAGTAAGAGAGGACAATGGTTCCTCTGCTCCTCAAGGCAAGAGCAGGCCATAAAGCCTCATATGGAGTTCGGCCAAGATGGACCACGAGTCCTCATACACCACTTAGCTAAAAATGGACTCAGAGTCCTCTGACGTCATCTAAATAAGGGGGCAAGGGACTTTCCTCATTACATCTGAGCATCAGCCCATAACACTAACACTAACGGTCAAACCAGGCTTATATAAAACGCTACCACCGCTCGGTAACTAACTACCACCGCGCGGTACCTTAATTCAACGCCTCGTTTCGAGCGGAACCGCCCAAACCCTCCAATCACAGGCCGACACGTGGCCGCGTCGTTATGAATTCACTAACGTCGCGCGGTAGGATGCTAATGCCACACGATAGACAACATCGGTTACGATATGACACCGGCTGCTATCGCAGCGCGCTAACTGCTACCACCTCACGGTAGAATCTCGAGACTTCCATCAATTAAATTGCCCCCGCTATTTCCAGCGGTAACACTATCGCCGGGCGATAGCATCCCAAGAACTTTGCTAGACTAATTCCCAGTTACCGCCGCGCGGTAACATCTTTCCCAAGAACTCAATGCCCTCGACGCAGTCGACGCTAACCCTGGAGTTACCGCCGCGCAATAACAAGCTACCACCGAGCGATAACCTCCAGAGAAGCATTGTCTGCCTTAAGGAATTTGGGGTGTTACAAGTCTCCCCTACTTAAAGAAATTTCATCCCGAAAGTTGACGTTACAGGAAAATACAAAAAGTAAACAGTGCATCTGATTACCTTAGTGAAAAAGCTCGGGGAACTCCTCCCTCATAGTTTGCTCGCGCTCCCAAAACCATATGTAGTTAGTTCCTCATCAGGGTCTCCAAAACCATATGTAGTTGCTTGAAATGTTCCTCCTCGCACTGTGAACCAGTATATCATCGATGAAGACTATCACAAATTGGTCCAAGTACTCTCTGAACGTCTTGTTCATCAAATTCATAAACACGGATGGCGCATTCGTCGGCCCAAATAGCATGACAGTGAATTCATAATGTCCATAACGTGTGCTGAAAGCCGTCTTGGAAATGTCACTTTCCCTAATTCTCATCTGATAGTACCCAGATTTCAAATCTAGCTTCGAGTACACAGCCGATCCGACCAGCTGATCGAATAGATCATCAATCCTCGGGATCAGATATCTATTCTTCTTTGTCAGCTTATTCAACTCTTGATAATCAATACACAGTCGTAAGCTTCCGTGCTTCTTATTAACAAAAAGGACTGGCGCGCTCCAATGTGATGAACTTGGACGAACATACCCTCGATCTAACAGTTCTTGTAGCTGAACCTTCAATTCTGCCATCTCCTTAGGCGCTAAGCGGTATGGGGAGCCTGACACAAGCTTGGCACCTGGCACTACCTCGATGGTGAAGTTTATCTATCGCTGAGGTGGGGCTCCAGGAAGATTTTCAGGAAAAACGTCAAGAAACTCTGATACAACTGGGATACTATCCAGACCTAGATTGGGCTTCAAAGCCTCCACTAAAGTGAAAAATAGCTCTGCACCACTACGAACTGCATTAAATACCTGGATAGCAGACATCAAAGTCTTGCTCGATCCCCTCATGCCAGAGAATATCGTTTCACGCTCTGTATCCACTCCCAGTCTGACCACCTTGCGGTTGCAATCAATGTATGCACTCCGCTCCAAGAGTCAGTCCATGCCAAAGATCACATCAAACTCCACTATCGGTAGTAGTGACGCTTACAAGTCAAACTCTTGACTCCAAATCCGTACCTTCACGCAGCAAAATCTATCTGCTCGCATAGCACACCTGTTAGGCAGCAGTACATCCAATTTATCCATTGTCATCAAAGAAGACACTCTGATGCGCGATATAAATTCCTCGGACAAAAAGGAGTGCGAAGCTCCTGTATCGAACAATGCTCTTGCCAGACAATTAATGATCAAAACAAAGCCTAGCACAACAAGTCACATGCTAACACACATAAGACAACAAGTATGTAAAGTTAAACGTGCTATTCATGAAATTATACCTTGCACTACATCAGTCTGCTTTATGGCCTCCTGCTGGCCAAGGTTCTAAACTCTAGGCTAGGCTGGAGCATAGTGGGATGCGGTTGACTCCACCGTCTTTCCCTTCTCCGTATAAGTTACTCCAGGCTTCTTCTCTAACTTCGGGTGCCCACTCCAACAGTCTCGGGCGAAGTGTCCTTGCTTTCCACAATTATAGCAAGTAACCGAGCCTCACACTATATTAACTCCAGACGCACCCAAAGGAGGGGATGGACCCGAAATCCTCGCCTTCTTGTTCCACTTACAAAACCCAGACTTTGACGAGCTTGGCACCTTGAACTTCGACTTCTTCGAGCTTGAGTCCTTCTTCTCTTGAACTCTCTTCATATCTTTCTCCAGAGATCGGGCGGTATTGATCAGAGTTAGGAAACCCTGAGTCATAGGCCCAAAGAGCAGTAGTCTTAAGTCATCACGCAGACCCTCATAGAACCGATTGGTCTTACGCTCCTCGTCAGCAAAAGTAGCGCCAACATAATGTCCCAACCTCGTGAACTCATAGAGATACTCATCCACACTACTTTCTCCCTGCGTTAGTCTCTAGAAATAATTCTCTATGTCGATCCTCTGTGTTGAGGGGAGGTATCTAGCGAGTAATAACCTCAAAAACTCCTCCATCGAAACATCGATGAGTTGTCTTCCAACCAAGAGATGCAACTCCAGTTCTTCCCACCACAGTCTCGCCTCTCCATCCAAAAGGAAAGCAATTATGGTTGACTTTTGCCATTTTTTTGTTTCAGTCGCTATCATGACTCTTTTAACACGAGAGAGCCAATCCTCGGCCTGGGTTGGGGTTCCAGTCCCCGTAAATACTGGAGGATTGAAGCTCATCATATGTTTAAGCTGTTTTTCTGTCGCTCTTCTTGGCACCAAAGGCTCTACAACTACTCGTTCCACCCAGGTGATCTCAGGTTAGATTCTGACCAAGTTGATAACTTATAATTATGGATCCAATTTTCTTATATCAGTTATGTATGTGATTTTATAGGAAAATTTAAGGTGAAGAATCGTTGGGCGTGCGCTCTTTTTGATTCGGGCGCTACTCACCCTTTTGTGGTTAAAAGTTTTGTAGACCAACATTGTTGGTAAATCGATCGATTAGATGATCCTCTGCATGTTAAGTTCCCTTCAAGAGATTTGGTGATGATGAATCCGGGTATTCAGAAATGCCCTATTCTTTTAGAAGGTTTCCCAGCATATGCTGATCTGAAGGTACTAGATCTGAGAGATTTTTGTGTGATCTTAGGCATAGATTTATTGTCTAGATATGATGCAGCCATCTAATGCAAAGTCAAGTGTTTGGATTTCATGGTGGACAATGGCCAACCCATGAACATGTATGGCTTTTCGCGTCAGGACACCCCAATAAAATCTGTGGTATGCGCTCGACAATTTTTAGAGTCCGGCTGTACTGCTTATCTTGTTTCGGTTTTGTAAGCTGCTCATAGCATGCCACGTATTGAGGACATTCCCTTGGTGTGAGAGTTCCCTGATATTTTCCAGCTAGTCTTTCTAGACTTCCACCAGATAGAGATGTGGGGTTCATTATAGATCTTGAGTCAAGTACTCGTCCTATTATGAAGGAACTTACCATATACCACTGCGTAAATTGGAGGAGTTACTCATCGAGTTGGATGAGTTGTTGTAGTGTGGCTTTATCATGCCTAGTTCTTTGCATTGAGGTTCTCTATTTATTTTTGTGAAGAAAAAAGATGGATCAATTAGATTGTGTATATATTATCAAAAACATAATAAGATGACTATCAAGAACATATATATGTTACCTCATATTGATGATTTGTTTGACCAATTGTGAGGGAGTTCTATATTCTTGAATATTGATCTTCGTTCAGACTATTATCATTAGAGGATCTTTGAGTCTGATGTATGACAGACTTCTTTTCATTCCTAATATGACCATTTTGAGATTTTGGTGATGTCTTTTGGATTAACGAATGTGCTTTTTGCTTTTATGAAGATGATGAATATAGTATTCAAGGATTTTCTGGATCATTTGTGGTCATTTTCAATGATGATGTTCTAGTGTATTCTAAAAGTGTTGAAGAACATGCTTTGCATTTACGCCTAGTTCTATCTACTCAGAGGGAGCACAAGATGTATGTGAAGTTGAGCAAGTGTGAATTTTAACTATCTCAGGTTTCCTTCTTGGGTCACATTCTGAGTAAAGGTGGTATCTCAGTGGATCCAACAATGATATCTGTAATTTTGGATTGGAAGCGACCTATAATGCCTAAGGAGATAATGAGCTTCATGGGGTTGGCAGATTACTATAAGAGAATTATGTGAGGATTTTCATTGTTGTCTACGCCTTTGACTAAACTTACGCAGAAGAATGCAACATTCATTTGGAACGAGTGATGTGAAGAAGATTTTTAGGAATTGAAGAAGAAGCTTTTTAGGAATTAAAGAAGAAGTTATGTTCTAACCCAGTCTTGGCTTTGTTTGCTAAAAGAATGAAGTTTGTTGTTTATGTGGATGTTTCATGAGTTGGGATTGGTTGTGTTTTGATGCAAGAAGTTAAAGTGATTGAATATGCTTCAGGGCAATTGAAGATTCATGAAAGAAATTATCCTATGCATGACTTGGAGTTTAAGATAGTCATTTATGCTTTGAAGCTGTGGAGATATCTTTTATATGGAGTGTCATGCAAGATCTTTATAGAGCATAAAAGTTTGAAGTACGTCTTCACTCAAAAAGGAGCTGAATTTGAGTCAGTGGAGATGGTTGGAGTATGTTGCGAACTATGAGGTCGACATTCTTTACCATCCGGGCAAGGCTAACATGGTGGCCCATGCCTTAAGCTGAAAGGTCGCGCATGTCTTTAATCTTCTTGTGCAATCTTTGGCAGAGGAGTTCTTATTGATGAATATAACTGTTGGGAGTAGCGCCTTGCCAACTAGCTTAGAAGCCGAAGAGCCTTCATGGATTTCACTTACGAGATTCCATCAAAATTATGAGCCGGGTTTACAGCGCATTTGAAGTAGAACTGAAATGGAGAATTACTAGATTTTTCTATAGATATTGTTGACACCTTAAAGTATCGAGCTAGATATTGTATTCCCGCTTTTGAGGATATTCGAGCAAAGATTTGTGGTGAAGCAAATGGTTCGAATATTGCCTACCATCCTGGTTCTATAAAAATATATCGAGCTCTGAAGTAGATTGTTTGGTGGTAGGGAATGAAGAATGATATAACAAGGTTTGAATCTGAGTGCTTCAACTATCAGCGTGTTAAAATAGATAATAGAAGACCTAGTGGTAAGTTAATACCCTTGAATATTCCGAGTTGGAAATGAGAGAGTATATCTATAGATTTCATAACTAGATTGTCGAGGTCTCCTAGAAGGCATGATGTTGTATGAGTTATAGTTGATAGATTGACGAAGTGTGCTCATTTTGTGCCTTTCAAGATTGATTATCCCATAGAAAAATTAGTTGAGCTATATTTGAATGTGGTCATCAAGTTACATGGTGTGTCAGAAAGTATTGTGTCAGATTGAGATTTTAGGTTTATGTCTCATTTCCAGCAAAGCTTGCAGGGAGTTTTAGGCATTGACCTTAGGTATTCTATCTCTTATCATCTGTAAACTAATTGACAAACATAAGGGGTCAATCAGATTTTGGAGGACATGATCATACATTATATTCTAGACAATGGTGGAGCTTAAGACAAGCATCTAAGACTCATGGAGTTCGCCTACAATAACAGATATCATGAGAATTTACAGACGACGCTTTTTGAAGCTTTGTATGAGAGGCATCGTCAAACTCCCCTATTTTGGGCCGAGGTTGGTGAGTGACTATTGTTAGGTCCAGAGGCCTTGAAGGAGATGGGAATTGTTATGACGCATATCCATGAGAAGTTTCAAGTGGCTCAGGAATGTTATGAGAAGTACGCAAATCAACGGAGGGTTGATCTGGAGTTCACATTTGGGGACATGATTTTTTTGAAGGTTTCTCCAATGCCATGTGTTAAGAGATTTGAGAAGGTCTATAAATTGGATACCAGGTATTTGAGACCTTTCTAGATTGTTGAGCGCGTCAGAGTGTATGCTTATAGGATGAAGTTGTCTGCTACTCTTCCTGGTGTTCACGAGGTGTTCCATGTAAGTTAGTTACGAAAGTTCTTGCTTAGTGATCGTCATGTACTTAACTTGTTACCCCAGTTGCAACCTAATCTTTCATATGTCAAAGAGCCCGCCCGTATTCTAGAGACGCATGATTGAGTGTTGAGGAGGAATATAATTCCCATGGTTAAAGTTTTTTGGCGAAATTAGGATGCCGAGAGCGCGACCTGCGAGTTGTAATCTGCTATGAAGGAATCTCATCCTCATCTGTTCTTCTAGTTTTCTACAGTGAGTATCCCTATCCAGTGAATTTTAATTTATCTCTTTATGTTTTCAGTGTTTGAATTGCGTTTAAGTTTTGGGGAGAAACTTCCTTTTAGGGGGGTGACTGTAATGCCCCTGATTTTTCTGATAATTAATTTTAATCTTCTTATTGGCGTGATAATGACATAAAGACGTTACGTTAATGTGAATTTAGCGGTGTGCCGTCGTTAGTGTGTTTTCATATTCACTTGGTCAAGTCTACCAAATTTCAAACTTGCCGAAATTTAGATTTTAGAATTTAAAAAATTTAATTAATTAATTTTAATTATGATTGCCAAATTTCATTGCGATCCGAGCTATGTTTGAAGCCCAACAAATTTCCAAAGATTTAAAGAATTTTTGTTTGTCATTAACTTCCAAAAAATTTAGCTCGAGAGCGACGCGTCGAACTCTGATTTCAACTTCGTCGTTGGATTTGTAGCAACGACGTTCTCCTTTGATGAAATAATAATAAATTTTCTTAATTTAATTATGTTTTCCTTTGCTTGAAAGAATCACCCAGCTAGCTGTTATCTCTATTCCTATTCCTTCTTTTCCAAGAAATCTAGAACCTGAGAGTTGAAAGAGGAGGAGAACTAGTCTCTGTTAGCCTTCTGGCCCACGTCTCGAGAGCTCTGATGCTCAAAATCTTCATCGGAGCATAAATTCGGAAAGCTCTCACGGAGCTCTGCATGTGCATGATTAATATTTTCCAGTTTCGTGGATTTTTGGTGTTAGGGTAAGCGGTCCTAACTTTTGACTCTTGCCAAATCTTTTTAGTTCTTCTTATAGCGCCTTCGTTTGGGTTGATCCTCAACATGAAGTGTTTAAGAGGTTGGAAATCTTGTGAAGTTGAGGCAAGTGGTGGTTTGCTATCATTGCTTATTTCACCTTTAAATTTCTTAACTTCTTATCTTTCCTTTAGTTTTAGCAAATTAAATTTTTGCCTCTTGATGTTAGCATGATATTATGAAGTTATTATTTTCATCTCAAATTATTCTCTTAATGTTTGTCCTTTTCGGCTAATAATTTTATTTTCTAAGTTTATTGTCAAGTTCTTTTCTTCTGAGAGCATCTAAATCCTTTTCTGGAGTTTACTTATGTGTTCTAGTTTGAGTATTGTCAGGTCGTGATTTATCTGTTTGAGACAGAAAATTTCTCTCTATATCGTCTAGTGAGTTTTGTGGGCTTTGATAGTCTTGCATAAGCTATATTGTTTTGTGAGCTTTGATAGTCTTGTATAGGCTATATAGTCTTGTGAGTTTTGATAGTCTTGTATAGACTAATATATCATCTTATGAGCTTTGTGAGCTTTAATAGTCTTGTATAATCTATATCGTCTTGTGAGCTTTGATAGTCTTGTATAGACTATACCGTCTTGTGAGCTTTGTAGTAATGTGTAGGTGGTGATTTTTCTTGCTAACAAGTAATAATTCAATGTGATTTCATTCTACATTCTAATACAATTATGTAGATGGACTTAACTAGATTGAATTAGCATTCAGGCAAGCGCACCTATCAATCGTAATATATGAGAAATCTACATCTCGTGTCGTATTCCACAGGGTCGTTTCAACTATTCGTACTCACCCTCCCTTTATTTTCATACCTCTAAACAAAAGTGATATTTAAACTACATTATCCTAACTATGACCAATTGGATAATTCAATATTGGAGAAATAAAAACGATAGAACATGAAGCTTTTAAATAATTACATGGATAATTTCATTTACTAGTTCAATTCTAAGCAATCATGATATGAAAATACTGTTAAATTTGTGCAATGTAAAGGTTAATTTTTCATCAAAATTCTCTCTCGAGCAATTCCAAATCTCAACCTAAGGTAGTAAATTTTCTCTCGAACAATTCACAACACTCAAGTTCGCATTAAACAACATACCTTTATTATTACATAAATTCATGGATTTTATTTCTAAATTAACATGAATTCTTTTATCCGTGTTCTAATTTTCCAAACAAAATATCTCTCGATCATAGAGTTTGAAATACAAAGTGAATTATCATCACAATATGAACATACTAAATTCATTGCAAATAACCAATTTCTCAATCTAGTCAATTGCAAATTATGTAAAACAAATAAGCAATTCAAAGGGATGATTAAACTCTTTGTTTGGTTGCATAAACACAAATAAAATGCTACAAATATAACATGAACAAGGTGATACATGATTACTAGAATGTTCAAAGCAAAATTCATGCAAATTAAAACATAAATTGAAGATGGATCATCAAGAGAAAGAAAGGATTCAAGGGATTAATGATTGAATAAAAAAATACATAAGAATACCCTTCAATCCTCCTTTTCTTGAATGCTCCTCTTCGGCCTCCAGCAGTTCTCCAATGCAGAAATGATCCAAAAGTTCTCAGTAAATTTTTCTACAGGAAATTTATAGTTCCCTTGCAAACAGGTCGGACACGGGGTCGCACACGGCCGTGTGCCAGGCCGTGTTGACGGTTCCTAGATGGTTCCTGGGCAGTTTCCCACGAAAAGGCGTGTCTGGTAGTGGGCCGTGTCAGATGACACGGGACTAGACACGGCCGTGTGTGCGGCCGTGTTCCACAGACACGGGTTGGTCGGCAGCCGTGTGCAAAGATGACACGGGTATGCACACGGGCGTGTGCCATACCCGTGTGAGGCTCCTCTGTCTGCGCCCAAATTCTTCAGCTCCAGGTGCATAGGACACGGGTATGCACACAGCCGTGTGCCTGGCCGTGTGCACCAAATTTCAGTCCTGTCATCAGCCATGTAGACTCCGTGAACTCCTCTGTTTGCTCCGAAACTTTTAGGTCCATTGATTGGCATTACATGCAATAGAAAAATAATAGACTCAGTAAATGGTTTATTATAAGAACTGCCGAAGATTTCTAAATATGCTCTTCTATCTATGATACGACAATTTCTTTGATATTATCATGAAATCAACACCAAAAGGGGCAGGAAATTGTAGATATGATTACAATTATGATAGTAAAAAGCCTATCATAATCGTACTCATCAAATACCCCCAGACTTAGATGTTTGCTTGTCCCTAAGCAAACTAATTCAAACACCTGGGTTACCATTAAATAATTTTGCCTCCGCACACTGGTTGCTATGAATTTAAGAGAACTTTGGTGATGTAATCGCATAGGAAATAATTTAGCAGACTTTTTAAATATATATTTATCTTAAAATTCCTCTAGTATATCATTTTAACTATCTCTCACTCGCTTTTAGAAATAAAAGTATTGTCATCTTTAACAAATATGAGGAGAAAATAACAATCTCTATAAAATACGTATTAGTATTTCAAAGCTTATAAGTACTCGTACTGATAATCATGAACTTACCCTTTTTACACCCTCATCACAACATAATTTAGAATTAGTAAGGTTGGATCCTTAGGACTTGAATTTTGGTGTAGCCTTTTTGGCTTAGGATAGAAGATTAAAGGTGAGGTAATCAAGGATAATTTTGATGAATTTTTCACACCTAAATCTTGATTGAGCCTTATGTTGGAAAATACCTTAATATATTTCAATTTTATGTAAACACCCCCAGACTTTGCAATTTGTATATTTCCCACATTTTGAAGGGCACTCTATTTTTTATATACGTTTTTTTTAACCAAGGGACCATAGTAGGGATCATTCCAAGTGGGTGCAAGTATACACGCACTCAGGCCACATATCACTATGTCTTTTTTTTTTGGGTTCAAAGTAGGGATCATTCCAAGTGGGTGTAAGGATACACGCACTCAGGCCACATATCACAATGAACAAATCATTCCAAGCAGGCATCAATGATAGGTGTGCTAATAGGTAGGGATTTGGCCTTGGTGGATTTTAATAGTAGAGCATCAAAAGGATGGGGATTAGGTTCAAATGGGGTGTGCAAGGGTATCATGTTAAAGATGTTGGGATAACAAGGCTCAAGCTATCCAATAGGAGGCCTAAGTCATTTCCGCCTTTACTAATTAACTTATGTAATGTTTTGAGGAATGCTAGAGGGTGAGTCCTAGACATCAATAGGGAGTAATTTTAATTTTAAAGTCCTAATACCAAATTATAAAAATGTTACACTCATCGACTCACTTTATTATAGATAAATATATTTTCTAAAATAGAGTGTTGGATAGTTACTAATATAGAGGAGTAATCTTAAAATTAAATTATATAGAGAAAATTAAGCTAACAAAAATTTCTATGCTTAATTACAAAATCAACAAAGTTGAATACTCTATGAGTCTACATCAATTCATTTTAATCAGTGTGCGAAGGTAAATTAAATATTTATAATCCCACATGAATGAATAATGAGAGCTTAAAAGGCCAAACAAAAATTTTTAAAGGGTGGTATAATAACTTGAGTATTATGATAAGCAGATTAGAATTAATTGTAACCACATGAACAACCATTCTACCCCCAGACTTAAGATTTGCAATGTCCTCAGTGCAATGTAAAAAGCGGACAAAGAGTGATTTCATGATGATATATAAAAAGAACAACTGCTATCATAATAAGTAGAAGAGCACAGTACAGAAACAGGAGCTGTAATAGAATGCACTGATATATAATAGTCGACAGAACAGAATACACTGATATAAAAATTTTTTTACAAGATATGATACATGAAGATAGATAACACTACAACGATACATATCAGAAGTACTCATGGTGGCCTGTCGAATCATCCGGGAAGGAAGGCGGTGCTGGAGCTGGTGGCTGGCGAGGGGCGATCCCAAGGTGGTCTCTAATCTGATGAAGGAGATCCTTAATTTCCTGATGTTCCTCCTTAATTTCCTGAAAGCGTGGCGAGAGCTCGGTGTCGAAAAACTGTCGGAACTTGCGCGAGTATCGTGACTGAGGTGGAGGAGGTGCAGTAGACGACTCGCCATGAGCGTAGGTGGAACGGGGTGGAGGCACCAACGGCTCGTCGAGGTCAGGATCTATCTCATCATCACTATCGGCCTGTACATGCGGTCCACGTCGAGCAATAGAATATATGACCCCTCCCCGGCCCTGACGGGCGGTGACGAGGCGGAGGGCGCGAAGACTAGCCATCGTGATAGGCATGGTCTTTGCTACCACTGTCATCTGGGGGAGGGCTAAAAAGATGCTCATATTCTTCACGAGGCGAGTAATATAGGGTGCTACACAAATAGACCCTATACGAGTGGTGTCAGCCTGATGAAGAATAAACTGGGCTAGAAGATAACCGAGATGTAGAGGATATCGTGATGTCATGCTGTAGAGGTATAACAGATCCTGCCTACTAACAACTCCGGAGCTTTCGCCCCGACCGCTCAACGTGTGGCTGAGTAGATGGTGGATGTAATGGAGGGCGGGGGAAATCAATTTGGATGCCTTAGATCTCTTGGCCTCGTAGGCGCCAGTGTCAAAAGAAATCTGGCGCCATATACCACCGGCCATGTCGCGGTTGGGGAGCTCAAAGTGGAGTTCGGGGTAGGCGGCACTAAAAAGGAACGACTCCTCATACACCCCTAAATATTGGGTGAATTGGAGCATGGTGAGTGTGTAAAATGTGCCACCCACTCGAAAATGAAACTATCCCCTCGGGCGCGTGCGGTGCGTCGATGAAATTTGGCCTAAAGCTGGAATAAAATGACGATAGGAACTCTAAGGTGAGTTCCCTAAAGCCTAATTCTTCTATGGCAAAAAATTGACTCCACCCCGTTACAGAAATCAGCCCCCTGACATCTCCTGCCAGGTTTATCTCCTCAAGTACGCTCCAATCTATCATGCGTATGTCTTGAAATTTTTTGGATTGCAAGCGATTGTAGCGGGCGGTATGCGATGCATCAGTGAAAATTAGCGGGGTAGCAGCATCCCGCCTCTCCGTGGAGACTTGTAATTCCGGTTGGCGACGGCGACCTCCACTTCTTCCGGAAGACATAGTGTGGACGGGGAGAAATGCGAGTGAAGGGGGACGAGAAATGGAAAAGGTGGTGCCTTGAGGATCAGGCCACGGGATGACTGGTGGTGGGAGAAGGTTTGGAGTGAGCAGGAAAGAAAACCACACGGCCCCTATTTATACATGTTGAACACGGGTTCGCACACGGGCGTGTGCGAGCCCGTGTTAGGGAATCTTTAACCTCGTGGAACACGGGGTGCGTCGGTCCGTGTAAAATAATGGAACACGGGTGCGCACACGGCCGTGTGTGCACCCGTGTTAGGGGATCCAATGCCTCGTGGAACACAGGCCTTCCTCGGTCCGTGTGGTCAAATCAGCTGGGGTCAGTGCGTCAGGTGGACACGGGCGACAACACGGCCGTGTGTCGCCCCGTGTCGCAGCTGGCACGGTACGCAAACACGGGTAGGTAGGAGACACGGGCGTGTGTAATCCGACACGCCCGTGTTCGATGTCTCGACACATCGGTCTCGATGATCGTCGAGACCGATGCACACGGCGCTGCACACGGGTTGGTGCGTACCCGTGTTGTGCTCGGGATGAAAATGCCCTAATGCCGAATTAATTCCACACGGCTGGGCCTGAGCCTGTGTCACGTACACGGCCACGCACACGGCCGTGTGTGTAGCCGTGTGCCACTACAGAAAAAAAAAATTTTGCAGAAACTTTTTTTTTTTCTCATTAAAATTTGATGGAAAATTTTTTTCATTAACATTTTTTTCTTTAATTTTTCATTACAACTAATTAGACTTATACTAAAGCAAGAATATTTAGAAACACCTATTATACTTAATATTAAATTAATCTAACCGGAGGCAGGTTTCTAGACGAGCGAAGTCCATAGGGATTTCACCATACTAAGGTTTAAGTCGGTGACCATTAACCTTAAAATCTCCCTTCTCTGGGTGAGTTAACTCGACGGTACGTAGGGAAAGACTTCTTTAACTTTAAAGGGTCCGGACCACTTAGACCTTAACTTTCCTGGGAATAATCGTAATCTGGAGTTATAAAGGAGGACTTGGTCACCTTTTTGGAATACCTTGGGTTTACGAAGGTGACGGTCATGAAATAGTTTAGTTTTCTCCTTATAAATCCGGGAGTTCTCATAGGCCATAGTTCTCCACTCATCTAATTCGTTAAGTTGAAGTTTACGCTTTTCTCCTATAGAACTAGCGTCAAAATTTAAGGAGCGTATTGCCCAATATGATTTGTGTTCTAATTCTATAGGTAGGTGACAAGATTTACCGTAGACTAATCTAAAGGGGGTGGTCCCTATAGGTGTTTTGTAGGCGGTCCTATAAGCCCATAAACAGTCGTTAAGTTTCCTAGACCACTGCTTCCTATTCCCTTCTATAGATTTTTCTAAGATTCTCTTAAGTTCTCTATTGGAAACTTCAACTTGTCCACTAGTTTGAGGATGATACGGAGTGACTATCCTATGCGTAACTCCATATTTTTCTAATACTTTGTCTAGTTGTAGATTACAAAAATGTGAACCCCTATCGCTAATAAGTGCGCGTGGTGTGCCAAATCGTGCGAATAAGGATTTCAAAAATCTAATTACAACCCTACTATCATTAGTAGGCAAAGCTTGCGCTTCAACCCACCTTGATACGTAATCTACAGCTACCAAAATATATTTATTCCAAAGAAAACTGGGAATGGTCCCATAAAATCTATACCCCACACATCGAATACCTCACATTCAAGGATAAATTTTTGAGGCATTTCATGTAATTTAGAAATATTACCTGCTTTTTGGCAAGAATCACATGAAAGCACATACCTTTGGGCATCCCTGAATAGAAGGGCCAATAAAAACCGGAATCAAGAACCTTTTTAGCGGAGCGATTCGCTCCATAGTGACCACCAGCAGGACCTGAATGACACTGCTCCAAAATCTTCCAACCTTCCTCCGCTGATACACACCTTCTTATAACAGAATCTGCACATATCCGAAAAAGAAAAGGGTCCTCCCAAAAGTAATATTTCAAGTCAGAGAAAAATTTCTTTTTCTGCTGATATGAAAGTCTTTTGGAAGGACCTTAGCCACAAGATAGTTTGCATAATCTGCAAACCATGGATAATCTAGTTGTATATTGGTAGATATGGCAAATAATGATTCCTCAGGAAATGTATCAGAAATTTCAGACTCATCTAACATTGATCGTAGTGGGTTTCTAAACATGAAAGATGATCTGCCGCTAAGTTTTCCGCTCCTATTTATCCCTAATTTCTAGATCAAATTCTTGTAGAAGAAGAACCCATCGGATTAAACGAGGCTTTGCTTCCGCTTTGGCTAGCAAATATCTAAGTGCAGAGTGATCCGTATAAACTACCACTTTGGATAATGTTAAATAAGATCTAAATTTATCAAAGGCAAATACCACTGCTAAGAGTCTTTTTCAGTAGTTGTATAATTCTCCTGTGCATTATTAAGTGTTTTACTAGCATAATATATTGGGTGAAAATGTTTGTTTCGGCGTGTCCTAAAACAGCCCCTACCGCAAAACTACTAGCATCACACATGATCTCAAATGGTTGACTAAAGTCAGGTGCGATCATAATAGGAGAATTAATTAATTTTTCTTTAAGAACTCAAAGGCGTTGTAGACACTCTTGTTCAAAAATAAAAGGTGTGTCTTTTTCTAAAAGCCTTGTAAGTGGTTTAGCTATTTTAGAGAAATCTTTAATAAAACGACGGTAAAATCCCGCATGTCCTAAGAAACTTCTCACTGCCTTTACGGAGGTTGGTGGTGGCAATTTTTCTATGGTCTCTATTTTTGCTTTATCTACTTGAATTCCTTGGCTTGAAATTTTATGGCCAAGTACTAACCCTTCTTGTACCATGAAATGGCACTTCTCCCAACTAAGCGCTAGGTTCGTCTCCTCACACCTCCTAAGAACTTTCTCTAAATTATTCAAACACAACTCAAAAGAGTCGCCAAAAAACCGAAAAATCATCCATGAAACACTTCCATGATATCTTCAACATACTCGTTAAAGATGGCTAGCATGCACCTTTGAAATGTGGCGGGCGCATTACATAACCCGAAAGGCATACGTCTATAGGCAAAGGTACCAAATGGGCAAGTAAATGTTGTTTTCTCTTGGTCTTCTGGTGCTATAGGAATTTGAAAGTATCCAGAAAGTCCATCTAGAAAACAATAGTAAGAGTGTCCTGATAAGCGTTCTAATATCTGGTCGATGAAAGGAAGAGGGAAATGGTTCTTTCCTAGTGGCATCATTTAATTTCCTATAGTCTATACAGACACGCCAACCTGTTACTGTTCGCGTTGGAATTAATTCATTTTTATCATTTGCCACTACAGTCAGGCCACCCTTCTTAGGAACTACTTGGACAGGACTAACCCATGAACTATCCGAAATAGGATATATAATACCAGCATCTAATAACTTTACAATTTCAGCCTTAACTACTCTTTCATATAGGATTAGCCTACGTTGCGGTTGAATAGACGATTTATAGTTTTCTTCCAAAAGGATTTTATGGGTGCAAAAACTAGGATTAATACCCTTTATATCAGATATTTGCCACGCTATTGCACCTCTACATTTCTTCAATACGGTTATCAATTTTTCTTTTTCAAGTTTGGAAAGATTTGAAGATATGATAACTGGGTACGAAGAATTTGTTCCTAAGAATGCATACTCAAGATGATCCGGTAATTTTTTTAATTCTACTATTGGTGGATCCTTAGTATTATTCTTAAGAATTCATGATCTCCTTCAGTAATTAAACTATATTCCGTTGTTCTATTCATAACAACACAATTTTCTAGAAAAAATAAATGTTCAATAATGTCATCATTTTTATCATCTTCTAGATAATTGTTCGTTATGCAAATTTCTAAAGGATCTTTATAATAAAAATTAGAATTTATAGAAGACATAAAATCATCAATACCATGAGAAAAATAGCAATAATCATCGTTTTCTAAAGATTGTTTCATAGTTTTGCCAATTTGAAAAGTGACTTCATCTTCTCCTACTCGCAATACTAATTTACCATCAAAAACATCAATAAGTGCTCTAGATGTAGCTAGAAAGAAATGGACGACCTAGTATGAGTGGTACTTCGATATTTTCATCCATGTCTAAAATAACAAAATCAGCAGGAAATATAAATTTATCTACCTTAACTAATACATCTTCCACTATTCCTTAGGATACTTAACCGATCGATCTGCTAATTGAATACTCATTCTTGTTGGGCTAAGTTCTCCTAGGCCTAGTTTCAGATATAAATTATAAGGCATTAATTTATACTTGCTCCTAGATCTGCTAAAGCCTTATTTACTTGTAAATCACCGATTAAGCATGGAATGAAAATGAACCGGGATCCTTAAGTTTTTGTGGCAATTTATTTTGCAAAATAGCCAGAACATTCTTCACTTAATGTTACTAATGATAATTCTTCTATTTTCTTTTTATTAGAAATCAATCCTTAAGAAATTTTGCATATTTAGGCATTTGAATAATTTCAGAAAAAGGTAAATTAACATGTAATTGCTTAAACATAGATAAAAATTACCATACTGCGCATCCATGCACTCCTTGCTATGCTTTGCTGGGTATGGTAATGCTGGTTGGTACTCCATCGGTTGTACATTCATGTCGTTGGTCCTTCGCCGCTAGACTCATTTTGGGTGCTTCTTTTGCAGGCTTGGGTCTGTAACTCCTTTCCGCTCCTCAATTGAACGGCTTTTGCATGCTCCCTTGGATTTATCTCTGTATTCCCTGGAAGTGCTCCTTGCTGCCTTTCAGAAACCATCCTTGCAGGACCAATTTGATTTTCCAAGTTCCGAATTGAACCCTCTTGATTTCGGAAGGCTACATCGGTAGTTTGCATAAATTTGGTAAGCACATCTTCCAATGTAGGCTTCCTTGGTTCCAACTGTGGTTGTTGTCCAAACATGGGCTGTTCCCTGATTTCCTTGTCCTCCCAAGAGAAATTGGGGTGGTTTGCCATCCGGATTATATGTAGAAACTATATGGGTTATTGGCTTGATTGAAAGGTGGCCTAATATTGTTACCCATATAGTCAACATGCTCTTGAACTTGCGGTTCACAAATAGGCATTCCAGTGCATGAAGGGTCCCATTGTTGAGGTGCCCATGGAGGTGTGATGCTAAGGCAAGGTTGTCATCTTTTGGTGAAGTTTCTCCACTTGAATTGCTAAGGCGGTGACGGCATCTACTTCATAAATTCCTGCGGGCTTGCTAGGCTTTTGTCTTACGGTAGTCCATTGGTAATTGTTCATTGCCATGTCCTCTATCAACTGCTGAGCCGCTTCAGGTGTCTTGTTGTTCAAAGTTCCTCCACTAGCCGCATCAATCATTTGTTTGGTGGCTGGATTTAGACCATTATAGAAGGTCTGAATCTGAAGCCATGAAGGTAGAGCATGGGGGGGCATCTCCTTAACAACTCCTTGAATCGTTCCCATGTGTCGTACAACGATTCAGACTCCAATTGAATGTATGTAGAGATGTCATTCCTTAACTTCGCAGTCTTTGCAGGTGGAAAATACTTCATTAGAAACTTCTCAACCATCATGTCCCAAGTAGTGATCGACCCTCTAGGTAAGGAATTCAACCACTGCTTCGCCTTATGCCTTAAAGAAAATGGAAACAATCTCAATCGAATGGCGTCGTTGGAAACACCATTGATCTTAAATGTGTCACATATCTCTAAGAATCCGGCCAAGTGAGTGTTAGGATCCTCATCTTGCAAGCCATCATACTGAACATACTGTTGAACCATCTGTATCACACTAGGCTTCAATTCAAAATTATTGGTAGCTATCGGTGGTCTAACGATGCTCGACCCGGTTCCTTGGAGATTAGGTCTAGCAAAGTCAGACATGGTTTGCTCATTTTGGTTGGCCATAGTATCTAAGTTTTCAAGATGATTCTCTCCTTGGTTTACTGTCTCCTCTTCTGATAGTCCGTTTGAAATATCTGTGGTATTAATTCCCACGTCCCTTAAGTTAGTGTTATGGAGAATTCGTTCTGGGTCAGGATGAAATGGTGCTAGCCCAGAATTTTTGCCCCTGGTCATAGACTAACAGACTACAAAAAAAAATATTACGCAAAATAATTATTCAAATTCTAATTTACAACTATATAAATAAAATTGGTAGATCAATAAAGATTAGGATTTCAAAATATTGAAAACGATCCCCGGCAACGGCGCCAAAAACTTGATGATTTTTCTTGCTAACAAGTAATAATTCAATGTGATTTCATTCTACATTCTAATACAATTATGTAGATGGACTTAACTAGATTGATTAGCATTCAGGCAAGCGCACCTATCAATCGTAATATATGAGAAATCTACATCTCGTGTCGTATTCCACAGGGTCGTTTCAACTATTCGTACTCACCCTCCCTTTATTTTCATACCTCTAAACAAAAGTGATATTTAAACTACATTATCCTAACTATGACCAATTGGATAATTCAATATTGGAGAAATAAAAACGATAGAACATGAAGCTTTTAAATAATTACATGGATAATTCATTTACTAGTTCAATTCTAAGCAATCATGATATGAAAATACTGTTAAATTGTGCAATGTAAAGGTTAATTTTTCATCAAAATTCTCTCTCGAGCAATTCCAAATCTAAACCTAAGATAGTAAATTTTCTCTCGAACAATTCACAACACTCAAGTTCGCATTAAACAAATACCTTTATTATTACATAAATTCATGGATTTTATTTCTAAATTAACATGAATTCTTTTATCCGTGTTCTAATTTTCCAAACAAAATATCTCTCGATCATAGAGTTTGAAATACAAAGTGAATTATCATCACAATATGAACATACTAAATTCATTGCAAATAACCAATTTCTCAATCTAGTCAATTGCAAATTATGTAAAACAAATAAGTAATTCAAAGGGATGATTAAACTCTTTGTTTGATTGCATAAACACAAATAAAATGCTACAAATATAACATGAACAAGGTGATACATGATTACTAGAATGTTCAAAGCAAAATTCATGCAAATTAAAACATAAATTGAAGATGGATCATCAAGAGAAAGAAAGGATTCAAGGGATTAATGATTGAATAAAAAATACATAAGAATACCCTTCAATCCTCCTTTTCTTGAATGCTCCTCTTCGGCCTCCAGCAGTTCTCCAATGCAGAAATGATCCAAAAGTTCTCAGTAAATTTTCTACAGGAAATTTATAGTTCCCTTGCAAACAGGTCGGACACGGGGTCGCACACGGCCGTGTGCCAGGCCGTGTGGACGGTTCCTAGAGGTTCCTGGGCAGGTTCCCACGAAAAGGCGTGTCTGGTAGTGGGCCGTGTCAGATGACACGGGACTAGACACGGCCGTGTGTGCGGCCGTGTCCACAGACACGGGTTGGTCGGCAGCCGTGTGCAAAGATGACACGGGTATGCACACGGGCGTGTGCCATACCCGTGTGAGGCTCCTCTGTCTGCGCCCAAATTCTTCAGCTCCAGGTGCATAGGACACGGGTAGGCACACGGCCGTGTGCCTGGCCGTGTGCACCAAAATTCTGTCCTGTCATCAGCCATGTAGACTCCGTGAACTCCTCTGTTTGCTCCGAAACTTTTAGGTCCATTGGTTGGCATTACCTGCAATAGAAAAATATAGACTCAGTAAATGGTTTATTATAAGAATTGCCGAAGATTTCTAAATATGCTCTTCTATCTATGATACGACAATTTCTTTGATATTATCATGAAATCAACACCAAAAGGGCAGGAAATTGGTAGATATGATTACAATTATGATAGTAAAAAGCCTATCATAATCGTACTCATCAGTAGGCTATACTCACTTGTGTGCTTTGTCGTCTTGTAAGGATACACCGTCGTATATGATTTTTCATCCTATTCTTCTTCGTCTTGGGTGTCTAACGCAACTTTGTATGGTGCCAATAAGCTAAAATCTTAATCTTTTTATAGGTGAAGATTGATTTTAAATTTTTTAATGCTAAAATATGTGCATATTTTTCTACACATTTTGAACTGTACTTAAAACCCCCGCCGTCTCTAATATTGTTTATGATATATATATATTATATATATAATACTTTTTTTTATTTTCCTATATAACTTTATATAATATATATATATATATTATATATATATCTACACACAACACCACGAGTGCCTGACACGGGACTTGCCCCTACTGCCAATCGCGATAGTACCGACCCGCATTATGGCCCCGTGCGACTGTACCTGACCCGCCACTACGACCCACGCAACTGTACCCGCCCGCCCGTAGACCCCGTGCGACTGTACTCGGCCCGCTACTAGACCTCGCGCAACTGTACCCGGCTCGCCCCTATGGCCCCGTGCGACTGTACCCGGCTAGCCACTACGACCTGGCGCAAATTGTACTTGGTATAGATATTTAATGTAAAATGAGTTATATTATCCTATATATATAATTATTTTTATAAAAGTTATATAAAATATAATAATATAAGTATAAATTATTTGAAATTATATTATAGTTGTCTCCTTGCCTTATGGATTGAGTTTTTTTTTTGTCCTTGAGGTTCGGGATCGAAACCGAATAGTCGTGTTTAAATAAAATATAATTTTAACAGCAAGCAGTCCAATTTTTAAGAGTTATAGAGACAAAATCGTAATTTCACATATTTTATGACACCCTATTGTGGGTAAAAGAACTACTAAAATGTGAGAGATGAAATGATTTATTGTGATCGATCAGACGGTTGTTGAATTATGAACTCATGATCTGACGGCGTGGAATTTTTGAACTCATAATATTCACAAAGACCATAGTATTTTTTTTTATATGGTGTACCCGACTATAGTAAATTTATATGTCCGGCCCGATTACCACGCGCCACAGACTTGGCCCACCTAAAAGATATGGTACCTAAACACCTAGAGGGGGGGGGTGAATAGGTGACCTAATCCTTTTCTAACTTTATTGGCAGCAATCAGTTATATCACAACAATCTAACTAGTTTATCACAGAAACACAACATACACAGCAACAATTTCAGCACAGTACAACACACAGTGATTTATAGTGGTTCCCCAAGATATGGGTACATCCACTTTCCCCTTCGCCATCTAGCAGTGTACTAGATTCGGCCAAAACTCCTGCACTGTCTCAGAACCCAAATTGGTTCCTACACCTCAGGCCCAAAGCCTTACAACTCAGCTTTATCCCAAAGCCTACACTCAGCCAATCAAGGCCTACACTCAGCCAACCAAGGCCTACACTCAGCAAACAAGCCTACACTCAGAGATCTCTATCTCCTACACTCAGGCTAAAAGCCCTACCCTAGCTTTATAAATATAGGCTTACAATCACTCAGATCCAATGGATCCTACAAGTTAAAAAGTAATACAAATATAACTCTACAACTCAGAATTAAAGGAGGGGAGGAGGAGATTCTTCTTGAGTTCTTGGAAGAACTCAGCTGGATTCACCCTGACTTAGCTTTCTTCAAAGCTTCTTGAGTAGAACTGAATAAGGCTGAATCCTCTGCAGTTGTTCCTTGACCTCTGCCACTTAAGATCCAGACTGAATCTGAATCCTTCTTCTCAGCTTAGTTCCAAAAGCTGATTTCTTGGAGAGCCCTCTCTCTCCAACTTCTTAGATCTGCACTTGAATGCAAGATCTTCTTTTTTGATTCTCTTTTTATTACTTCAATAATTACTTCAAACAACTCTTAACCACTTTCAACACATTCAACATATTCTGAACAACTGTTTCTGTAAACTGTAGGTGCCTATTTATAGGCTTTCTTAATGGTAACCGGCTGGTCCGGTCCATAACTGACTTCTGATATCTCTGACAGGTGCTGTAGACCGGCTGGAAAGGCAGCTGTCAAATCATCCAGTCACTTCTTGAAAATCTCTAACTGTCTGTAAGTGTCGAGACTTTCTGTCTTTAAGTGTCGACACTTATAGTCCAAGTGTCGACACATGTTGTGTAAGTGTCGACACAAGTCTACAAGGTGTCGAACATATCCTTGTATGTCTCGACACAGATTCTTCTTCATGTGTCGACACTGAAATTGAGTGTCGACACAAGTACTTGTTCTCAAGCTTTGCTGAATTCTTCATGTGTCGACACATCTCCTTTGTGTCGACACATCCTTGTGTTGAATCTGTCAAGTGTCGACACTGCTTCTTGCTGTCGACACATAGTCTTCTATGTTGAATCTTGCTGAGTGTCGACACAGCTCTTGTGTCGACACACCTTCTTGTTGTTGAGACTTCAGCTGAGTGTCGACACATTCCCATAGTGTCGACACTTGTACTTAGAATAATTTGTTGTTCTTTCTGTTCTTTGCTAAGTGTCGGCACGGCTCCATGTGTCGACACTTTCTTCCAGTGTTGAGTCTTCAGCTTGTGTCGACACATTGTTCTGGGTGTCGACACATACTTCAAATGCTGACTCTTCTGTTGAGTGTGTCGACACATTGTGTTGAGTGCGACACACTTACTTCAAGTACTGACTCTTCTGCATAGTGTCGACACATTGTGTTGAGTGTCGACACTTGTACTTAGACTCTGCAGACTTTGCTGAGTGTCGACACAGCTCCAAGTGTCGAAACTTTCTGGTGTAGACACAGCTTCACTGAGTGTCGACACACCTCTGTGTCGACACTTTCTGTCTGCACTTTTCTTCACTGAGTGTCGACACAGCTCCAAGTGTCGACACTTTCTGTCTGGTGTCGACTCTGCATCCCAGGTGTCGACACAATGACTCCAAGTGTCGACACTGCTTGTCTGGGTGTCGACACAAGCTTTCTTAAGTGTCGACACTTTCTCTCTGGGTGTCGACACATGGACTTAGAAACTTTTTGCTTCAGTCCAGTGATTTCTTAACCTGCACAAGTAACTCAAAATACATCAAATACATTATGATGTATATCATTGAGTTGGGTGAGGCTTCTTCAAATCAGGTACATTTGACCAATGTACCCAACAATCTTCCCCTATTTGGAGAAGTCATAACCCTTAGTCAATGATATACACCATTCATAATTAAAAATTACAGAATGATGTAAAAGCAGTTATAAACAGCAGGGTAAACATAAACATGTAATATTCACCATGTATACCATCACATGTTACTACACTATGACTTTGCAGAACAAACAAGAAATAGACATATTCTCAGAACAATCATGAAATATATTTATCATATATTGTTCTAACATTTTCTAATACATCTTCAATGGTTTACAAAATGTTTTTCATACAAAAGATTACAACAATCTTCAAGTCAATTCCTAATCTATTCTGATCTGGTTCTTTGATAACATGCCTTTGCCTCGATTGGACTTGAGCTTTGACAGTGGCTTCAGCAGTTGCAGCATCAGCAGGCTTCTTGCCTTTTAAGTCCTTCTTCAGCTCTTCTGCTTTGATTTTCTGCCTTTCAAAATAGTGGTATGGCTGGGGAAGTACTTGCTAGGCTCCACTGCAGTAGGAGGTAGCTTTCCCATCTTTGCCTTTTTATATTGAACAATGGCCTCCTGTCTTATTTTCATGTTTTCTCCATTCTGCTTCAGAGAACCACTTGTCTTTCATGAGCATTGTCCTTGGCAGCTTTCCAGACAGTTAAAATTATATTTCTAGAGGTAGGGCTCCACTGTTCAAAATCTGGCCTTTGTTCTGATTGTTCCCTAAACCTCTTCTTTGACAACCTTGCCTCTTCTTCTTTCTCTAATGCCTCTTGCATAGCTGCAGAAATAGGCTGAACCACTTTATCCAGAATAACATTAGGCTTTCCTTCAATTGGGCTATACATTGTCTGGACATCTTCTTGAATCATGTCAAAATCTGGAGGTGGATAAATCACTTGAGCTACCTCTGGTTGCTCACCTCCAAGATATGCAGTTTGAATCCCTGATTCATCAGCAACATTATCATCATCACAGAGAGGAGGATAGCCCAGTGTAGCTCTGATGGAGTTAGATATCCATTTGGCATGGTCAGAGCTAGCTTTGACTAATACTCTCTCCCCCTTTATGACTTCTCTAGCCATATGGTCTCTGACATCATCCTTTTGAAATCTAATTTGACTGTCCAAATATCTAATTCCCTCTTTAAAGAATGGTTTCATCTTTGTAAGTTGTTCAGAGATGGCTTTCTGGGAATTTTTAATAGCAGACTTAACAGCAGTAAGTTCTTCCTGGAATACTTTATCAAATTTAGCTTTAGCAGCAGCAGCAGTAGATGTTGAAGGTTCAGCAGTCTTATTCTTCAATTCAGTGACTATAGCATTGTGTGATGCAGTCAAGTTGTCATTCATCCTTAACTGATTTTCCAGAACATACCCTTGCTTCAATGCTATATCATCTACATGTGCCTTTAGCTTCTCTTGGTGTGTTGCCAGATACACCACAACATTTCCACCCTTGTGGAAGCATTCATCATCTCCTTCTTATTAAGGTTCATTCAAACCTTATAGACTTTATTTCTTGGGCCAGTCAAACTGTAAAGTCTTCTGCCCTCATCAACATAAGCCTCTATGATTTCCTTTGTTCATCCATTTTTATCTGCAGTGCAATCAGTAAAGCACTATAGTCAACAGTTGGAGCTTGTTGGACTATAGGCTGTGGGGCTACAGATTGCAAGAGCTTTCTTGTAACTCTGGCTTCTTCTTTTAAAGACATAAAGTTTCTTCTTCTTGGCCCAGCACTCTCCTCATCTTCAGAGGCAGAAGTGCTGGCAATATCAACCCTGTCCTTAGGGCTTTGAGGCTTCTCAATTTGCACATCAGGTGCTTGCTCAGTTTCCAGCCTAATAGGCTCTTCCAGAACTGTCAGTGCTCCCCTCAGCAGCAGCACTCTTATCTTCAGCAGCAGCATCCTTATCTTCAGCAGCATCAATTTCTTGTCAAAATCTGCTTGATCCAGATTTAGGAACAAGTCTTCCATTGTGAATTATTGTGATGAAGGAGCTGGAGAAGTTCTTGGTTCTTCAACTACTTGATCAGGAACCACTTCTAGTACAACAGATGTGTCTTGGATAACAACATCTGGTTCTTGACTGTCTAGCTGAGTTTGCTGATGTACATCAGACAAATCAGAATCTACTATAAGAAAAATTCAATGTATTTAGATCAATGAGTACCTCTTGGATGATGTTGGTGGCGTGCTCACTGTCCAGAGTAGAGGGGTTCTTCTACTACTGGAAGCTCCCCTGGCTGGATCCCTATGGATGGGGCTAGCTTGAGGCAGCTCCCCTGGATCTCAGCTACATCTTGAGCAGCAGGGGTCTTCTCTGCAGCCACTTCCTCTTGAGCATCAGGAGTGAAAACAACTTGTTCTTCACTCCCTGAACTGCTGGAGGACTCCTGTGTCACAGCAGCTGTCTTCCTTTCTTCCTGGAGGGCTCCTTATCAGTAACTGGCTTCTCTGGGGTGCCACTTCCTTGGACAACACCCTGTCCCATCTGGAAAAGATCCTTTGTCCATCTTCCTCATGTGGTTGATCTTGCTTCCAGCAGCATTGCTCATTACCTCTGGTATTGTACCAGCTAGGTAGAGACTTATAATTCTGCCAGATTGGGCTTCTTCAAGCTCTCCTTGATCTTGTCAAAAACCACTATGGACCAGTCTGTCTTCAGAGTGAATATGATTCTAGTCATAATTCCAAACATAGAGGCAGACACCCTGTCATGCCCTCCAGGCTTACTGAGAATAACCTTGCCCACAATCTCAGACATGAATTTTCCTGACTGTCATGCCTTTCCTGTTAAAGACAGATCCTATCTTCATCTTTGGATCAAGTCCACACCAGGTAAGGGCTTCCCTGGTCTTGGATGCAGTTACTTCTTCTTCATCTTGTGTTTTAGGTAGCTGGAGTACCTTCCTCAGACTTTTTGTGAAATCTTGACTTTAGATCCATGAACTCTGGATTTGATTCTATATCCAGAGTCATCTACAGCAGCTCCATTAAGGAATTCAAGAACTTCCTTCTTCCAAATCTTTGTTGGTTCTGAAACCAAGTATTCAATCCAGAATCGGCGACTAAGGTTACCAACGACTTGATTTCTTGATTAGCTTCATCGAACGCGCCTCACACTAGCTCATAGCCTCGTTAACATCTCCTCAAGCTTAGGAGCCATTAGGGTTGGAGAATTTGTCTTTTAGAAAAGAGAAGTGTCGACACAATAGTTTTGGTCTCGAAACTTGAAAGCATGTCGACAAACAAAGACAGAACCCTATTTATACCATCTGATTTTGAAGATGAACAGGCGGGACAGCTACTCTTAGGATGTGTCGACACTGGCAATAAGTGTCGACACTGACTTATAATGTCTCGACACACATGTGTCGACACAAGTTTAGTCAACAGATTTTATGTGTCGACACTTGGTTATGTGTCGACACAACACAACTCGACACATTGTCGAGACTTTACTTAGAAAAATTCTGAGTAAAACTTAAGTGTCGACACACATATTGGATGTGTCGACACCTACTTGACATGTGTCGACACTACATTCTGAAGTGTCGACACCATATTCCTAGATGTGTCGACACCTTTTTCCTGAAGTGTCGACACCACTATTCTGTGTCGACATAGACTTGTCTATATGTCGACACCTTTTTACTTAGTCAGTTTTCTATTCTGTAAACTTAGTCTAAGTTTATCATTCCTAGTTCAATTTTGAATCTATTGAACTTAGCTTCTTCTAGGGGCTTAGTAAACATGTCAGCTATTGATTATCAGTTTTAACATATTCAAGTGAAATATCTTCTCTTTCTACATGTCTTAAGAAAGTGATATTTAATCTCAATATGTTTTGTTCTACTATGAGATACAGGGTTATTAGCTATTGAAATAGCACTTGTAGAATCACAGTAAAGTGGAGTTCTACTTACCTGAAATCCATAGTCCTCTAGCTGATGTTGAATCCATAGAAGTTGAGCACAGCAACTTCCTGCAGCCACATACTCTGACTCAGCTGTGGAGATAGCCACACTAGTCTGCTTTTTGCTGCTCCATGAAAAGTCTCCCACCTAGGAATTGACATGTTCCAGTAGTGCTCTTTCTATCCTCTTTGCATCCTGCAAAGTCTGCATTGAATAACTGTTAGATCAAAGTCTCCATTCCTAGGGTACCAGAGGCCTAAATAGGGAGTGCCCTTTAGATATCTCAAAATTCTCTTGACTGCAGTCAAGTGAGACTCTTTAGGGCAGGCTTGATACCTTGCACAAACACATGTAGCATACATGATGTCTGGTCTACTAGCAGTCAAGTATAATAGGGAGCCAACTATCCCTCTATACAAGGTTTCATCTACAGGTTTCCCTGCATCATCCTTGCTAAGAGACATACTTGGACCCCATAGGAGTCTTCATGGTGCTGGATGAATCCATACCATATTCCTTATGAGTTCTAGGGTGAACTTGGACTGACAAATGGACAAACCACTCTCAGTCTGTTTAACTTGGAGACCCAAGAAAAACTTCAGCTCTCCCATACTACTCATCTCAAACTGACCTTGCATAAGTTTTGCAAACTTTTTGCAAAGGCTGCTTTCAGTAGACCCAAATATAATGTCATCTACATATATTTGGACTAGTATGACTTTGCCTCTAGATTCCCTAAGGAATAGAGTCTTATCTATTTTCCCCCTTGAGAATTGTTCTCAATGAGAGGAACTAGATAGGGTTTCATACCAAGCCCTAGGGGCTTGCTTTAACCCATATAAAGCTTTCCTAAGTCTATAGACATAATTAGGTAGAGTTGGATCAACAAAACCTGCAGGCTACTCCACATAGATTCTTCTTTCAAATTACCATTTAGGAATGCTGACTTGACATCCATTGGTATACCTTGAATCCTTGATAGGTTGCATAGGCAAGAACATTCTTATGGCTTCCAGTCTGGTACTGGAGCAAAGGTTTGATCAAAATCAATACCTTCTTCTTGCCTATATCCTTTAGCAACCAGTCTAGCTTTATTCTTAATGATGACACCTTGTTCATCCATCTTATTCCTGTAGATCCACTTAACTCCTATTACATTGTGGTCTTTAGGTTTAGGAACAAGTTCCCAAACCTTGCACCTCTTGAACTGATTAAGCTCTTCTTGCATTGCTTCAGTCCATGTGGATCTTGTATTGCTTCTTCAAATTTCTTAGTTCAACTTGTGACAGAAAAGCTGGAATAGATTGCAACATCCTGATTTCTGCTCCTAGTTTGAACTCCTTGTCTTGGATCTCCAATAATCAGCTCTACTGGATGATCTCTAAGATGCCATGTGGGCTGGAGGCATCCTCACTTCAGGTTGAACCACTTCAGCATCTGCATCATGTTGTATTCCTTGGATTTCTTCAGCACTTGGCACATGTAGTTCTCCCCTGGACAGCAGCTACTCTCCTCTCCTTGCTGTCTTGCAGCAGGCACTCTTCTATAGTAAGCTTGTCCATTGTCTTTGTCAAACCTGTGGGGCTGCATACATTGCTAGACAACTCATTATTAATAAGTTTAGTCTCATCAAAAACTACATGCACTGATTCTTCTACAACTTGTGTAGTCAAGTTGTAGACTCTATAAGCCTTACTATTATTGCTGGCAATCAACAAAAAATCCCTCTTGGGACTTGACAGCAAACTTAGTTAAGTAAGACTTCCCATTGTTAATTATGAAGCATTTGCAACCAAAGATCCTGAAGTAGGATAGGTTTGGTTCCTGCCTTTTACAAACTTCATAGGGGGTCTTGTTTAGGCCTTTTAGTGATGGTAGCCCTATTTATAACATGACATGCAGTGTTAACTGCTTCAGCCCAAAAAATACTCTGGCAGTGATGTATCACTCAATAGGGTTCTACCAGCTCTATCAAGGTCTATTCTTCCTCTCAGCAATGCCATTTTGCTGAGGTGTTCTAGGTGAAGAGAATTCTTGAAATATCCAAAGTCTTACATAGTTTTGTCATGCTTTCAGATTGAAACTCAGTACCATGGTCACTTCTAATTTTGACCACAGCACTATTTAGTTCATTCTGAATTTGCTTGACAAAGCTGTAGAAGATAATAGGTGTTTCAGATTTCTGTCTTAAGAAGAACACCCAGGAAAACCTGAGTAGTCATCTACAACTACAAGGGTATAGACTTCCTACCTAAGCTGTGAAATGACATTGGACCAAAGAGATCCAA